>CM076580.1:1399174308-1399591293 GCA_034641835.2 Pinus albicaulis
AATTTTCCTCGTTACAGATTATGCATGGATAACGAGGTTTTCGTGGTCCTGACGGTTGATCAGATGATCGTTCCTGCGGGTTAGAGGTTTTATTTCTCTTTGATTTCCCATTTTTATTACTTCCTGGTTGCTTATCACTTTTTCCTTTGTCAAATGAGATGGCATTGATTTCGGAAGTAGGAGAAGGATCAGATGCGGTAATGTTGTGTGTATTTACAGTGCTAATCAAGTTGTCTTTGGCATGAGAGTCCTTTATTTGAGGAGGAACATTGAAATTAGATTGCGGCGTATTTGGTATTTTCTCATAGAGCATGCCAGACTTAGTATAAATCAAGTCTAAATTCTGGGCACGACCGATAACTTGCTCTTCTATGACGACGCCTCCTTTAGCCACATCCTCTGTTATAGATGGTAACAAGGATTTGAGGAACCATTTAGCAAGGAGCTGATCGGGAACAAATGTCTTAACCATTCAGCGACGACGACGCCACTCATGAATATGATCTAAAATGTGAGTAGCATTGCTCTGTTTTAAGTTGGTCAAGAGTTCCGTTCTAGTTTCGTATCTGATCTGTAACTAGAAATGGGTCAAAAATACAGTAGCCAAAGCAGTGAAATTTTCGAATGAAGCTCTAGGTAATTCAATGTACCATTTAGCTGCCGGACCTGTGATCATTCTCTGGAAAAGACGTAATTGAACATAATCATCATTAAGGGAATTTGATGAACACCATAAATGATAAGTCATAACATGAGTTGATGGGTCTTTTCCAGGGTTTCCATTGAATTTAGGAATGTCGGAGGGTAATTTATGTGGTATCACCAGCCACCAAGGAGCATAATTGATAGAATCATTAGTTAACTGATTTAAATCTGGTAATTCCAAGGTTGCAACAAAAGGCAATTGTCTATTAATGTCAGGTTGAGCATAGCCAAGATAAGATGGAATTTCTTGGGCAATAGGTCTTTGAGCACTGGCATATGGGATTTGTTGCTAGTAACCTAGATAGGGGTTGTTTTGCATGGAAAACGCTTGATATTTCTATTGACCAAAACCTGGATATGTTACTTGTTGAAATGAAGTTTGCGGGATTTGTGCCTGTGGCTGCCAAGGGGTCTGTCCACCAATATTATAACCCAAATTTTTATAAGTTTGATTTCGATGATATGCATAACCAGATTGTGTTTGTGACACCCCATAAAATGGTGGACCAACTTGTGAATAAATGATCCCTGATACAGTTTGTTGTAAATTAACCAAAGGATTTTGAGTTTGTGGACCCAAAATTCGATGATATTGAGTTGAAGAACTCGCCTGATAAGGTTAATGTACAAGATTTTGATTCTGCAATAGAGGTATAGATGTATTAACAAGTGGTATTGAAGTGGGCGTAACAGGTTGATTTGGTTGATACGATTGGACAACCATTTGTGGTTGGATAGGCAGAGTGGGCTTCCATTGACCAACATTTAAATAAACATTAGTCTAACCAAAATGTGACTGAGTACTGTCATATTGGGTAACCAAAGGTTGCCCCCCAGCATAAGGAGGATAATAAGGTGGAAATATTGTTCACCGAATGATGGGAGTCCAATTGATAAAGGAATTGACCCATGATGACCAGCTTGATATTGCCTTGATGATGGATTTAATGAATCAAGTCGTTCAGTACTAACTATAGGACTACCAGTTAAAATGCCAAATGATGACATTGGCAAAGACCATGAACGTGAAGGTGCACCAAAGAAAGTGCCAGATAGTGATTTGTAACTTGTTGGGACCGAAGGGCCACTATGAAAATATGACTCTGGTGATGTTGTGAACATCGACGGAGTAGCAAGGGTAGGAGCTAACGTAATTGGAACATTAGACCCAACTGAAGATGTTGGTTTAGACATGGTAGTTTGACCAAATGTATACACTCTGAAATCGATGGGTGATTGAACGGATGCAGGGTAGCCCTGCAAACCCCGAATCCTTCTTAAATTTCGATTCAATGCATATAAAGATGCATATCCAAAACTTATTCTAAAATCTAAATTCCTGGAAATCTTATGGAAATCACAACATGATCATGGAAGCTCTTTCATTAAACAGAAGTCCTCGAAATCACGGAAGCTCTTTCATTTAAAACGAATCTGAATTAATAAGTTTTCCAACTTATCACTCTGCTTGGTTAATACCCACATCTGAACTTCCGACTATGGTAATTTTCTCAGTCATCTTCCTTCAGACACAGCAATAGCAATGGATTTTAATAAACCCACAATAGCCTTTTCTCTTCCCTTGTTCCTATCGAAACTGAAACTCTTTGTACCGACTAAAAAAATTACTCTTTGATCTTTCACTTTCCAATACACCTTTTATATCAATTCAAAACAAACATTAAATACCTTTATAAACAGAAGTCTGTGTGTATTTGCGCGCTCCGATCAGGCTAATCTGACGGGTTAAACCAATTCGCAATTCGAAAATTGTAAATTCCTTTTGACATTCAACACAGTTCTGATGCAATGCATTCTCCAGAGCCGATGCGATTGAATCGGAAATCGCTATATGCATTACACTTCCACCTTTGACATTCTTCAAACTTCTGATCCAATTACTGTACCGGGTCCGATCCTTCATCAAACAAGTTTAATAAATTTATCACGTCCGTCTGCAACCAATCGGTGATTGGAGAATGTTGACTTAACTCCCAATCGGCGATCGGATGCCAATACAATCCGCCTCAGTTCCAATCCGATTCCAAATTCAAACAATCTTTAAATATTTCACGTCTTCTTGCCGGATCTGAGGTTGCCCTCTACGCCTGATTTGATATTACAGTTCGATCTCAATTCTTTTACAATCGGTTCATAGGTAACAACTCTTCTTCCGGATGAGATTGACTCTCTGCGTTCAATTAGAACACAATTCAGACATATTCATAACAAAACTCTTACACAGAGATTCCATAGCATAATACATTATATGACAGTGCTTCTTTTAGCAGCATCCATCCCATTTGATTTTCTATCAAACTTCTTCAGACAAATTTAGCGTACTCCCCAATTAAAGATTGTGACTTTTATATACAAATTGAGGTCGATTGGAAAAATCGATACCATTTCACACCACTCAAGCAATTTCAAACAGAAAACCAGTACTCGAACTCCACGACGTGCTATACAAAGAAACATCCAATATTTATTTTTTATTTATGACAGACAGAAGAACTGAGCTTCACTTTAGACCAATTTACACAAAATAAATGACCCATGTCAAAACAAAAACACAGTCCACGCCCCACTCTGCCTCTAACACTCATTCAGATCTTTAATTAAAGCAATTTCGCCGTCCACAACAGTGCAGATTTAATTCAATGGATAGATTGGTTTTAACTGACTCAACTTTCTCCTCATACATTTTCCTACAGAAATCCAAACATTCTTTTACCAGAATTTAATCAAAACAAAACCATATCTAATACACAAAATTTCCAAAACAAACTCCTCATCATATAAACAGATGCAATTCACGGTTACATACTGTTACAAAATACATATATACTACTACGACTCTGAACTTTCTCCACTCAAAAAACCTCACACTCACACTATCGCTCTACAAAAACTACTCTAATCCTCTCGCCACTTCCCCCCTTTTATATACAATAAGACCTAATTTATACAAATAAATGGTTCCATGAATCAATTCTGATTCTGAACCAGAAATCTCTCAACCTCTCCTAAAAATCTCTTCAATCCCACTCTTTTCTAAACTAACACTAAATAAAGCTTTTAAAATCCCTCATACTCTATTCTAGCCAAATAAATCCAACTATTTGGCCTGATCTCCATACAAGGAGGATCACTCAGCCACCTATACCCTTTCCTCAATAAATAAACACTCTCACATATTTAAACAAATAATTTAATTAAATTATTTTCTTTCAGCCCCTTGCTAGTCACAACATGTGACCATACTATCACATTGCTGACTAGCCTGAATGCTCCTGCATCAAATGGTAATAGGATCAACAAAAGTAGGTGGAAAAAATTGAGGAAATGACTGGTACAGGTAAAGGTCTCCCCCAAAGTGGGTTTGACTTAAAGGTGTATCAGGTTGAGGGATTTCCTCAATTGCGATTAAACCAGGAGGAAAAAATTCACCGTCAAGCCCAAAATATATTTTAAACGGTTGATTTTGTGAAATAGGAGTTTCAGTGGCTACAAAACTTTGTGGGATGACCAAGTTAGGAACAACTTCCGGCTGTTCGAATTCATGATTTAGATGTTCTGGCAAAGAAGAGTCAGGATCTAGATCAATGTGCGATTGAACAACTTTAGGTCAAGGAGGTATGGTCTCAACAATTGAATGGATCGTGACCAAAAGTAACTGTGAAGACTCTGTTTTGACAACAGTAGACGAACCGGGCTGTGTGGAAACAATTTGAGCTAACTCTGGTTTAAATGATGATGTTTCGCCAGAGGTATGATTTGTACTTGATTCGGCAGATCATGATCACCTTCGCCTACCAGAAATAACTTTCGGTGGTAAAGGTGGTTTCAAAGCTAATCTACGCGAATGATGGGGGGTAGAATTATGTTCTTCCATGATTAATAATTTATTTTATCCAAAAAAAAAAAACAAAAAGAGGATAATGCTAGGCAAAAGGGGTACCAGGAAACCGTGAACTGCAGAATACCTCTCGGCGAACCAAGAAGTATAGGTAGGTAATCTCCCTGAATGATGTGTTCGGTGTATCACAATTTCAAGGCGGCCGACTCAGTTCACTATGGATGCATAGCACCTAAAATTTGTCCTTCCAAATATACCCCAAGGTACGTGGAGGCCCAAGTCTGTATTAGCGTTGTCTATTGTGAAACCGCACAGTGAGAGCACCCCTTTATACTTATCATACTGTAACATCGCCCGATATACCTGAGAGTATGTGGATGAGCTATGATATACTTACGTACGTGGAGTGAGGTATCACACTCAGAATGTATTGCAGACAAGTTAACGACAACTGCTATGTTTTATGATGTCGGAACATGTCTCTAGCCTAGACCTCTAAATGTTATCGTTAATGTTCCAAAGCATTGTTAAGTAAATTGAGATTTATTTTACATTGATCTTTCTTAACAGTTTTCCTTTCAGGTTCACCACGATGATGTATATGAAATTCCTAAAATGCAAGCTAAGAATGATAAACAAACTTTCACTTTCAGCTTTTTTTAATGAAAGACATAGCTACTAATGGAAGAGAGCAAATAATTTGAGAGAAAACAAATCAATGAACAAAACAAATCAATGAATCTCAAACTAAATGCAGATTTCCTAATGTTCCTTTTGCAAAAAACACACAATCCTACATGCAAATGAATTTTTTTCATTTCATTTTCCTTAATGTTATGAATGCAGAAAGAAAACTAGGTGCACTAGATCAATAATCGAAATGCTTTTTACTTTTGAGAAACGAAGAATACAAACAACAATTTCTCTTTTGAAGGAAAAACGAAGATTTCAACAACAATTTCTCCTCTCAAGAACATGTAGACTTTACGACAATTTCCTATTTCAAAAGAAAATGATTCTTAATGCAACCATAAAAAGTACTTTGAAATCAACTTGTCAATGATAATGAAAAACTTTTTTAAAACAAAATTGATCAAATTTTCAGTCATAGGAGAATAAATATATAGAGTTACTGGTCAATAGAGCATTAAAATTTTCAGAACAAAGCAACAAACAAAACTGAAGCAAATTATAAAGTCAGATTCAAGGGGTTTTTTTCCTTTCAGGAGCCAATGCAGTCTCGAAAGGGAGACAGTGCTCTACAAAGCACTGTGTCTTGACCAAGGGTGCGTTGAGCACAATAAACAAAGAAAAAGCTACCTTTTGGCCCACTAACTTTGCAAATTAATGTCTAAAAAAGTCTAATATTTATGTGAAATAGCTACTGGGTGGATTTAGAAAGCAGATCAGAGACTAAAACACCAAAAAACAAGAGAAGTTCTCCCCAGTATGGTCGCCAGTTTGTTGGGCCAAAATTTTAATCTACGGATAAAATATGCTTCCCTAGATCGGTTTCTAGTCTACAAAAATAGGTGAAAGACTACACTACCCCTTTTCCTAACTAAGAATAGATATACAAAGAGGATTGGATGCTTACTTGTTTCAGTCACTTCCAAATGGCTCCTTTTTTTCGCTTCCACTACAGCCTCAACTTCAAGCGGTGTCAAATCGTTGAATGCTTCTTGTAAGAAAGAGCACTGAAACAATAAAAGATACAATAATCTAGATATATATTCAAGTTAATTAGCCAAATCAGTTAATCATAAACTACATTCATCAACTAAGATTCTACAACATGGAAAATCAAATTAAACATGGATGCATGTAGGGAAAAACAAGAAGTACTCTTTATTGATGATAGAAGGAGAGGTTACAACCTAGTGACTGATTCATCATGACCTTCCAGCAGAGTTCCCTAGTCTCATCACAACATAAGTCTCTCCACTAGCAACTCCACAAATCAAAATCTCTATTGAAAATTCTCCAACATTTCTCTACTTAAATTCTTCCTCCTTGAACACTTAGCTTTGTGCTCAATTTATAGATGAACTGTAGGTTGTTTTGCAATAAATTACATTCCAAAAATACGCAAGACATGTTTTCTAGTCATGTAGATGTCAAATGGACACTTGGATCCGAAGCATGACACATGTGAACCCTTCTAGAAGACACTGGCCAGGTGGAGATTCTGGAACAATGAGAATTTCGCTCCCGATCTGACCAACGCACCTTTGAATGTCGAGAAGTGCTTTGGAGAGCAGCCTTGAATGGGGCTACCTACATATGCAACACACTTAGGCCCCTTAGAGCCTACATTGGTGAGCTCCCACATGTTTAATAATAAGCTTCAAACCATGGAAAGGCCTTGCTTTGATGAAAATATTGTTTGATTCATGAATGTTTCCAGTCTTAGGGCATATAGCAACTGAGATGATAGGGAATGATATACCCTTCGATCATCGGTCCTGGAGATGATTCCCAGTTAACCAGGTAATTGGGAATGGTGCCCAAATCGACCTATAACATTGTGAGCACCCACAATCTATTTTATTTAGTTTGCGATCTGGTAATTCAGCCCCACCTTAGCAATTCCGCCCCCATTGCACAACAAAATTTTTAAACATATCATATATTATATATGTGATATCACTTACCGCATACCCAAATCACTTATCGCCATCACTTTTCACATCGGAAAATAGTAATATTACTCATCTTTCTCATTCACTTCAACTTTTCCTTTTTCCTGATTTCGATATAAAGTGGGACCCTTCTCGCCACATCACCCTCTGGCATCGCCCATCGCACTTCAAAGGTTTTATAACTTACCTTTTTTCCCCGATACCAAACCTTGCGAGTTGCAATAAACCTTAAACCTTGCGAAATGTGATAAACCTTAAATCTTGTGAAATGTGTTGTGGCATAGTGCTGACACATGTCCTTCCTACTTTGCATCACAAAAGGTTTTGTTTTCCTTGAGCTAGTCCTTAATGCTAACCCCTAAACCTTGTGAAATGCGCTTTGGCGTGGATGCGATGAAGTTCATTACTGAAAACCTAAAATACTTCATGTATGAGTGTATAAGGTTTTTTATGTTCTTATGAAGAAAAGGAAAAACATGGTAGAATGAGAGAATGACTCGAGTAGGATAAGACCCGACAAAGAGTAAAGGGAATAGTAATGTTGAACGTTGTAGTAATAAAGAGATAGACTCCAGAATCCATGGTTCAAGTCAGGAAAAATGAATCTCTACGGAACTGTAATGATATGGCAACATTAACTGGCACAAAAGAAATAGTCACAGGTTTGTAGAAAATCTGACAGCAAAGACTTTAAATATTCGACACCTATTAGCAAATAAAAATATCTTCTTAAAGCTGAAAGACAATTTGTCAATATGATTAATTCCATCAGAGTTTTGTTAGGATTGATTAAAGTGGCAGGTTTTACAGTTCCACCTTTCTTGCAGATGTTGAAGAGAGGTAGGGCAGGTGGCAAAAATAAGCTTATGTGGCAGTCAAATAGTTCCATGCATCAGATTTTGAAGCCTCGAACCATTCAATAGTTCTAAATTCATGCAACAGTTTGATTTTTTTACTTTTTGTATTATTTACTTTCATTCCTAAAATTTAGCAGGAATTTTCTTTGTGCAACTCTATTTAAGAGTTTAGTTTTATAATAAAGGAGAGATGGTTGGTGGCACAGGGCCTAGTACCCTCGCCCTGTTGTTGATCCTCATGCTATTCCTAAAGCTGTATATTGTTGAACTCATAATATATTCTAGTTACACTCTTGAGGATTCATAAAATATTATGGTGTGTATATTATTTTCCCTTCTATTTTTACATACCTTATCTGTCTTTCCAAATTTATCATAAAAATTCTATCTTATGTTTTTAGCAGTCTTGTGAACCTCCAAGTCATATGGATCTGTTTCTGTAAGTCTTGTTCCAAGCTTTCTTGATTCATAATTGAATATTGTTCATAAGCATTCCTTGAGGTGGAATTAAACCCTGTTTCATGTTTTTGTAAGTCTTTTGATCTAGCATGCATGTTAATCTATTTTTGTCAGTCTTGATTCACCAAGAATTCCTGATTCATTAGGTCATATTAGTCAGAAGCATTCCTTGTAATGTGATTCTTTAAATGTAAAGTGAGATTCTTGTAAGTCTTTTAAAATAATTCTTTTACTATACATTTCAGATCTAAAATTTGTGTCATTTTCCTCCTAGGAATGGATTTCTGTCTTAGAGACCCAATTTCTTTCTTCCATTCTTTTAACCATTAGGCTACAAACTCAATTTTTCCACCACATCATACACTAGTGCCCTAATATGTGTTAGAGCTTTTTTATCTGTTCAAAATTCCTTTCAGATTGCTTGAGATCCAACCACTTTCCAGAAAACCCAATCAAATCATAAGAATAGCTCTCAGATCTTAAGATATGGCTGGTCAGGTGATTGATGCAATCCATGTGTTGATTCCAGCACCAACACTCTTCTTCATTGTTCGAACAATCGAATGCAAACTTGTAATAGGAAATTCGAACATTGGGAGGAATTTTAAGTGACTGATTAATAGGGTTGTGAATCCACACTCCAATGCCAACCCCTTCCTTTCCCAAGGATCCATCAAAATCCATGGTCCACAAACCACTTTCTTCATTGGAAAGGTGCAAATCAAATGATTGAACTTTACTTGTTGCTTGAGAGAGTTTTTCTGTACCAAAAATTTATGTATCTTTATTTGTTTCATCTATTTTTTGGGTGGATGTGTTTGGTTTGAAACCACATGGCATCTTTTCTTGATTTTCTGCATTTGAAATTTCTAAAACAAAATTTGGAAACTGAGAATTTTATGAATTTTAAAACTCAAAATTATTTGTTTTCTCTTCAATCAAAAATTCTGTCGAAGGTGCTAAAAATTAATCATTGAATAAGATATATGAATCTAAATCTATGTGAACAACATGTATGATATGATTATTAGGCTTTTATCTACTACTGATCATGTACCTCATTTTAATTTCTCGGTAAAGTTTTCTGAGTTTCCCAAAGACGAGAATTGTAGCATATGAAAATTCAAGCTGCAAAGTACCCCTAATATTTTCTCCCCATGACCGGGAGAGAAACATTCCATATATGGGAGGGATATCAGCCACAACAACATCCATAAGGACATTCTTGGCTAGGAGTTTCTCTAAAGATACCACTAGGTCCTTAATGAGGCCAAGACATTTTACCCTCCGTGAATCAAATGAATAAAGATCAAGGTAAGGCCTTGTAATATCCAAGCCTAATATTTCCATAATGGCCTTAGTCATGAGGTTATGAGAGGCGTTGAAATTAGGAATGACATTATGGAGGATAAAATCATGGATTTTCAGGCTAAGATAAAATGGAGGGACCTCACTATCTTCTAAACCACCATCAACTACAAGACCAAATAGAAGATTCGGGTGATCATCACTCACATTAACCATGTCGGAAATCTAATCCACCCTAAGAAACTTAGCTACTTGAAACTTATATTGGTCATTCTGAACTATTTTAGTTATAGGAATGGAAACTTTCAACTTTTCAATTTCATTTTCAAGACTAAAAAGAGAAGAATGTTTTTCTACCTCTTTCAATGGTACATCTTTCTTCTCTGATTGATCTCTCTGTGAAATATCCTTCTTTTTTATTGTTGGTGGAATATTCATTACCTTTAACATGATTAGGAACAACAGGTCCTTTGTCTTTGCTTTGATTTGGAGTGGCGGTTTCTTTATGATGAGAATCTACTTGAGCATTTTGTTTTTTCCAATTGGAGGTTATAGGAACATTCCTAATCCTTGAACCATAATGCCTCTATACTTGAGTAAGATAATTCTAATATCCCCTTTGATAATCTTCCATCTGTACTAATAGCATGTCATCATTTGAAAAAAAATATTTTTGATCAACTGGTGCATAAATTTATGTAGAAAACTAATCTTCTTTTGTGAGGAAAATAGGTTGCCGACACTTCCTCATATAAATGATTTTCGCCAGAAATTTATTCTGCTTCTTCTTCATCAGGACCTTCACTGTAGTTGTGCTAAAATGGAGTGCAAATTCGCTGCTGAATTTAAGGATCGTAACCCCTATGTTCCCTTTTCTTGATCCTATATTGAGGTTGTTGATTCTGACCCCTGAAATTGGGATTTCTAATGGAGGGTTCAACTTGTCTATTATCCATAGACATTTTAATCATAATCTTACCCATGGTTTTGATCAAGGTGTCTAACTTCGCCTCTAATTAATTATATGTTTCTTCTTTGATAGTGACCCTTTTATTTGTTTTAATTTTTTACTTCTTGATGACCAAATAAGCTTGCACTCTTACTGCATTTCTCTACATTTCTTAAAGAGTTGATGAATTTATTTCCCTCAGCCCAGCCATCTCAAGATCGAAACCATTAGGATAGTGAAGTAAAGCAATGCCTGGAGGAGGCTTGACATTTTCAGGAATTGAATCATATATTTTATTGAATCTAACTGTGAACTCTTGGACGGACTCATTGGGATTCCTTTTCAAGGCATTATATTCAGCTAATAATTTCAATGGATTCTTCTTCTCCTCACATTTTTTCATGAATAGATCAATCAGCTACTATGGAGTAGCTACTGAACCAACTATGAAAGAGCAGAACCATTTCTTAACCTCTCCTAAGAAAATCTATGAAATGATGCACATCTTCGCATCATCATTGTTAATCTATTCAATATATATGAAATTAGTGACTTCAATCACAATGTGTTGGTAAGCAGTAACCTCTGATGTTCCATAAAAAATGAGCAATCTTTGACCATAATTCTGAGGTAGTGCAGTGAGTTGTTGGGGTAAAACCAATGGAGCGAATCTGGCCATGATTAATGGAGGAGGTTTTAAAGGTCTTGATGGAGTGAAAGATTTCAGAGGTAATGACTAAATTAAAATAAGAGATGATGGTGTAGCAGTATGTGAAGGTGTAGTGATAGACAGTGAAGCAAAATCCTGCTGTTGATATTGGAAATAAGATTTTTTCTGAAGTTGCTTGAAATTTATTCACCAAGCCTTTGAGTTTCTAGAAATTAGACCAGACTTCACTATCAATTTCAGAATAACAAGACTCAAAAAATGGTACAAAGGTCTCAAAATCCATAGGATCAAAGATAGTTCTTGAAAGAAAGGTTTCAGATTTAGACCTGAACAAATATGTTTCAAATTCTGGATTATAAGACAAACATTTTGAAGAAAATATCGTAGGCAAGGAATTTGATTTGACAAGTGGAGGAATAGCTATTCCAACTTTCTGAGACTTGGTTTTATGTTTTCTTAAAAGACTCTCAAGGTCATTTACAATTGGTGAGGGACTTGGGTTTGGATTTGACCTAGTATGTCTTTTAGGACCCAACTTAAATAGGAATTTGAAATTTGGCTTGAATTTAAGAACTCAGTTTGTTTCGAATGCTATAACTTGTCTCTCACAAGTCTAACCTTCAGTGAATCAAAGAAATTTTCCTAGGGAATGTTTTGCAATCGCTCCTCGACAACGGCGGCAAAAATTTTATCACTCTCCCCAACTTCCCAAGGCTAAGAGTGGGATTGAAGGAATGTAACCATAGACAAACCTTTAGGTCTAGTAGCTAGTCCTACCAGGACCAGAGAGCACTCTCTCAATGTCACTTTGTAGTCAATTAAATGACTGAATATTTAATAATCTTAGGCTAGATATATAACCTCAATAAATAGGGTTTTTGTTTAGTTTTTCCATGCTGAATAGGATTGACAATAAGGAGACTAGGTCGAGGGTTTTAAGGTCCAAATTTCAAAATCAATATGCAGAGAATATGGATAACGCCAGGTAGGTAGCTTGAAATCATGCTTATTTTATAATTTTTTATAGGATAAAACAATGGAAAATCCAAATGGTCACTAAGGTGAATTCATTCAATTAGAATAACATAACATATAATGTAAAATCTTGTTAAAACATAGCAACAAAAGATGTTTTCTCCTTGTAAACTGAAAATATTAACGCATAGAAGCATGTATATGAAAGAAGAAAGCATATCATTCAGTATGATAATATGAACATACAGAGAAAGAAAAAAAACTCCAATGCATACCACAGGATTCTCAGCACAACTTCTGGAACATTTTTTTTTATTTCATTCCAAAAGGATTTTACAATAGCTCCACTGCAAGAAACCACTATCCAACCCAAGAAAAGACTAAAGAGGTTCTACTTATAGAAAATATGAAAAATGACACCTCATAGGGTCGAAATCTTATCCACAATGCATCATAAATACATGAGATGATTCATTTCCTAGAATTTAGGGAGGTTAGAAACCATTCCCTCAAATTTAGCTATAGACTAAGAGTGTTTCCCCTCCCATAATAAATTACATGTTTCCTCATGATAAGAAGTAAAAAACAACTCAATTACTTCAATTCGAGCTCAAAAGACAACAAAACCTTGAAATTCTAACTTTTTCTGGGCTTGACAAGTTTCATGAGGAATCCTATGCAGATGTGTAACACACTTTTTATAGATGCGTAACACTTTTTTGCAACTTATTTTGAGGGAATTTTAGGACTCCATATCCAAAGCTGAAAGATAGGTCAGCTAGCCCTGTGTGTCTAGTTGCTATAACATCTTGAATTTTGAAAACTGACCCATGGAAAGGCCTCCAAAAGTTGGTCCTCCTAAGGTTACTCCAGATGCGTAATAGACTGTCAAAATACTGGCATAAACATAGAAAACGGGTGGTTTTTTAGCCTTTTCTCCTAAAATAGAGCTTGTCATGCAACAAGGGTTCCTAATTTGTGATGTAATCATCAAAATTCATCTAAAATTGTAAGCCATTCATCATTTGCGTACCCTACTAAAAATCCTAAAAACTTGGTGTTACACATCTGTAAAGGTTAAATCTCCAATTTAGTGCAAAAATAACTAAAAATACAAAAATTCCTGAAAAATTCTCCAAATTTGTTTCGTAGCACCTGTGGATGATGTGATAAACAACCAATGAAGCTTCATCTAGAAAATCTAAACCATTCTTATCCTTTATCTTCATTTGAGCCTTTTTGAGCTTCTTTTTCACCTGTTTAAGCTTGATTTGTGAAATTTTGTTCCTAGTACAATAATGGTTTGCCATATTCCTCTGAAGATTGTTGTCTCTTTTGGCTATTTTCAAAATATTATCCAAATTTTCATTCACCCTTCCTAACCAGAGCTCTCTATCTTAATTGATCTCCATATCTATTAGCTCATCAAAAGTCAACTGTTCAGGTGGATGAGTTGAATGTCTTTCTAACTCTAGTGCCCTTTTAATGCCTCTTTTCTTTGGCCTTCTTCAATGTGTTTCAATCTCGATGTCATGCATTTAATCAACATCTATTACTTTCTTTCCTTTACCTTTATCTGTCTCTAGGGCTGCCATGATTTTACTTTGTGTCAGTTGCTTCACCTTCAATTGCAAATTTTCTTGTTGTAGGAAAATAATTTGAGAATTTTCAATGGAGAAATTCTTCCTCAATTATGCTATTTCCTCATCCTGCTGCTTTATGATCTCTTCAGCTAATTTGACTTCAACTTTCTCTTCCATGTCAACATCTAGGGGAACATGTTCATCATGTTGGCGCAATGGTGATTCAATCTAATTCATGAGTAGTTGCTCTTCTATCTCTCCTTGCTCAGCTATTCTATCAAGTGTAGATAAAATTTCGATGAATATGGGAGCAAAGAATTGTCTCTTTCCCTTCTCATAGGTGTGAGTGAAATCAAAAACCCTAGAAGCCTTTGAAATTTGAGTTTGCATGCTGGAAGAGCTAGCCTCCATTGGTTGTGTTAGTACTGATGGTGATGGTGCACTATACATGACAGGAGGACTAGTGGTGTATGTTGTTGCTGCCTTCTCCATGAAGTTTTACCAAGTCATGTTAATGGATGAGATATTATGTAAAACAATGATTTTGACTAGACCATGTTGGAAAATAATAGGGTGTTGATATTTGATTCAGCTCTGAACCTTCTCAGTGATTCTCAGAAAATTTTTGTACAAGTAATATGGCAATTCAAGTGGTTTAGTATAAGTAAAATGCATCAATAATCTGATATGGTACCTATACAACCTGAAGAATCTCCCTTCACATGTGAAATATTTCGTAATTAACATCATCAATGGAGAATATTTGCTAATGAGGTGCATGAAAGGAAATATGTATTCAGAGTTCTCTTTTGCATGAGGTTTGAGGAACATTATATATTCTTCAAGGTCTATATCCATGCCCTTAAACTAGTTTGGTCCATGACTTGGTATAATTGTTGCTAAAGAAATCACATCCGCTAATAAGTTGAACTCTACACCTGTAATGATGGCATTTCCCATACTGAAGCTAGTGGAAAATAAGCTTGTCAATTGAAGATGACATCCTTCTTCCATGATTTTCTCACAAAATCTCTAACATCCAGTCCTCTCAAATAATCCTTTGGAAAAAGGTGATGCATCAAATTCTTGCAAAGTGGAGGGCTCAAATCTGATGCAGCACCCTCCATTTTGGATTTTTGTTTTTCTTTCCATAATGTCTATAAAAAATATGAAACCCTAGGTGTTTAGATGTAGTGGGTATGTAGATTGTGACTTTGGAAAAATAGAGGACATGGATAGGGTAAGTTTGGAGGATGAGATGAAGGGTAATGAAACCAAGATAAATTCCCAAAAAAATTTAGGAGGTAGGGCTGTGTATTGGCTTCAAAACGCAGGTGAAATTTGGTGAAATGGATGTAATGGAGGTGATAAAATTAGGAAAACACAGGGATTTCGTAATTCTATAATAGAAAAATAGTATGAAATTAGGATTTGATGGGAATGAAGTGTAGGGAGACTATGAATGGTAGGGAATGATAGACTATGGTATGGGGAGATTTATGAGGGTATTATATCATAGGGTTATATGTTTAGTTCACTGAAATCATCCACTAATAAACATAAGTGAAAATGTAGTGGAAAAGGAGGTAAGAAAGAAAACAAACATAGAGCTTCATAATTTTCACTTTGAGGAAGATATGTGGTTCTTACTTACTATTGCAAAAACTGTAGAAACTTATAGCAGTGAAAATGGAGCTTCGATGAATGATCTAAGAAAAAAATAGCAAAAACACAGTCACTGACATATCCGTAACAAGCTCTCCCAGAAGTGTAAAAAAACTTATAGATGAGTAACAAAGCCTCTAGATGAGCTAGATGTCGGGATGAGAGTGAAGGGGAGTGCACGGGAATGGAACAGTAAGTTGAAGGCATGGGAGTATGGGAGTGGAGGAAAGCATGGGAAAAAATGATGGGAAAGGAGGGTGGTTTTCACAGATTTCAGAGGTGGGTAAGAGTGGTAAAAGGTGTTTCAAGGGGGTGTGTGAAATGATAATATGTTGACACATTGACGTGGGATCAATGGGAGGAAACCACCTTTTTGGACCCCCCCCCCATTGGTAAAAGTAGGATGGAGAGGGGGTATGAAGAGGCCTATTGACAATTGATCTCACGGAGGAAAGATCAGACAGTTGGGTGATGCACAAAATTAATCGCCAAAGTCAAACTTCTTTTGTCGTTTTCATCCTTTATAACTTGAGTAGAACTTTCGATAAAATTCATAATTCCTCTGAGATTTGGATAGGAACATAATAAACATTAAACATTAGGCTATTAGTGCATATTTCGTAATGTTTCTCAAACTTTGGATAAAATTCACTTTCAACCCTTTTTGGAACAATTTGACAATGAAACAAGTTTTAAAATAAGACAAAGTTCCTTACTTATTTTCCTACCTATGCTTACTCCCTTTAAAGGACTGATTTGATGAAAATGAAGCCTTGTTCGCCTTCTTTTGTGACATTTTTTGACTTTTCAGTGGCAAAGCAAGGAAACCTAGATACAGACTTAGATGTAGATCGAATTACTGGCCTATGACTCTCAATGACGATGAGTGAGATGACCTCTGAGATGATGATGGTCATGGATGGAATGAGGGAGTAGCATTTTTTACCTAGACCATATGCAGTGACCAAAGTTTATTTGAAAATTTGTTTGAAAAGACAAAATTTTTGACCTAGAACTACTAGAAAATAAATGGAAAAATCATATTTGATCACTGGATATATTGACACTTACACCAAGTATGGAAATAATGAGTTTGTTGTAGTTTAATTTGGTTTGAATAATGCCCCAACTATATTTATGTGTTTGATGAACAATGTGTTGTGTCCTTATTTGGATAAGTTTATTATTATGTTCATTGATGACATATTGGTATATTTTAAAAATTTGGAAGATCGTGTCGAGCATTTGGCAATAGTGTTGAGGTTGTTGAGAGAGAACTAGTTGTATTTTAAGCTTAGAAAGTACAATTTCTTCCAGAATGAGGTACATTACTTGGGGCATGTTGTCTCCAAGGAGGGAATTGCAATAGATATAGAAAAGACAAGAGACATCATGGATTGGGTAGCTCCTAAGAAAGTAGATGAAGTGAGATCATTCATGGGATTGGTAGGTTGTTATAGGAGGTTCATTAGGAACTCTCACAAATTTCTTATCTTATTACATCATTGCAGAGGAAAGATAGGAAGCTTGATTGGATAGAGGAGTGTGAGGCTAGTTTTGAGCAGCTTAAGCATTTGTTGACATGTACTCTAGTGTTAAATATTGTAGACCTGGAAAAGGATTTTTTTGTGTGTAAACATGCTTACAAGAGAGGAATTGGTTGGGTATTTATACGGGATAGACAAGTGGTATGCTATGAGTCGAGAAAACTAACTGAGCACAAGAAAACTACCCGGCACATGATCTTGAGATAGCAGCAATCATGCATGGACTGCATATGTGGAGGCATTATCTTCTTGGTAGGTGATTTGTACTGATGAGTGATCACATTGGATTGAAGCACTTGTTTGGCCAGATGAGTGTGAATGCCAAGAGAGCTAGATGGTTGGCTATGATCAAAGAATTTGACTTTGATATCAGGTACATCAAGGGAAAGGAGATTAAGTTCGCAGATTCTCTTAGCATGTGTTATCACAAATAAAATCTCATTTTGATTAGTAGAGTCATTTCACATAGGTTTCACTTGTCTTATCAAATTAGTTCATGAAATTGATGAAATTTTATGAATGGGTCATTATCCTAAGTTTAGAGAGTCCCACTTGTCATGTCATCATGGTCAAATATATCAAAATACACCAAAGGTCTCCATGGATTGGTTTAAGAATCCATAGTGGCTACCTGTCTATCTTTTATTCAGTCTATAGTGAATATAACTGAAAATATGTTGTTTTCACTACGGCCTCACCTGACTAGTCGGTAGCGAATCTTCCAAAATTATAACGGAAACCGCTACGAAAACATTTTTTCTTCACTGATAAAGGAAATGGTGAGGTGTCGAGTCTTTAGAGGTTCAAGGTCAACCCAAGGTCACATGATCAGTTAGAAGAGTCATGTGTAATAATAAGTGGTCACTTATCATTTCACTTAACCTCTCCCATTTGTCATTATCCCTCCCATATTCGAATTTCACCTTTTAAATTCACCTTCAAAGTTCCTTTCTGTCATCTTCCTTTTTACCTTTGTGTATAGTTGTTGTTGTCACCCTTGAGAAGTCCATATTTTTTTACAAGTTTCTTTCTGTGCGATCCCTTTCTTTGCAGGTATCATAGCATCAAAAGGCCAACACGGTGTTAAAGGAGATGGCCATGCAGAAGAAGACCAATAAAGGGGCCTCGTGTGTAAGGTATGAGCCCATGGATCTAAAGTTACTCAATGAGGACCCTAGCTTTGCAGAAGCTTTCAGCAGTGTTGGATGCATGAGGTACTGCCAGAAATTACAAGGTTTTCATGCCTAGGTTTCAAAATATTTTGTAGTGAATTTCTTAGGTACTGCATCAAAGGTGGGAGTGCTGATTTTTGTGGTATCACCTAAAAAACTTGCCCAAGCCATAGAGATTATGAGGATGGGATAAGAGTGGTTTAAATCCACTAAGTTCAAGTTAAAGAATTGTGATTAATTCATAAAACCTGAACATATTGGAGTATATATGACCTCTGGAATCCCAAGGACCTACCTTAAAGAGAACTGCTTCAAACTGCTTCTTGTAATTCAAAAATACTTCACATGTGAAGGGAGGTTCCATATGGTCTATCAGTACCATTTTAGGCTCTTACTACATTTCACTAGTAAGAAATCTCTAGATCTTCCATTTTTCTTATTTAGGAGCCTAGGAAAGATGTCAGACAAAGTTCAAGCTAGGCCAGAAGGTAGTGATGTTTCAATTTTCCGTCATGGGTTGATTAACTTCTGGTGTTGGAGGATTTGAATAAAATGAACAGAGACTCGGCCACATTCCTATTCCTTAGTGGTTATGAATTATATACATTAACACCCAAGAAGACACCTAAATCAAAAGCCAATCCTTAAAGAAAGAGTGACAAACCTGTAGCTGAAACAAAGGGTGTGAATGAAGAGGAAATGGAGCCCATTGTAGAGCTCATGGATTTTGAAGTGGAGCATGCACAAGAAACCTAAGTTCCATAGTCCACACCTACAAGTAGCAAGCCGAAGATCAGAAAGAAGAGTCATGGAAGGATAACAAGAAGCCAAACAAATGGGAAAGGAAACCTTGAGGATATTCTTCAAGCCATAGAGATAGAAGAGACTCCAGTGGTCAAAGTTGTAGACATCAAATGAAGTAAGAAGAAAAAGAAGGGTATTGTTTCCAAAAGACTTGATTTCTCAGGAGAAGATGCAGGGTTTATGTTTCAACCAAGAAAACCACTCACCATGCTACAACATGCCAAAGGTGTCATGTTTAGTAAAAAGATAGAAGTTACAGACAAAGGAAAGAAACCTATGGCAGAGGATATAATTGATTTGTCTCCAGCTAAAGAAGAGATCATTGTGTAGAGGAAGGGTAAAGAGAAGGTTGTTGAAAAAATTGTGCTAGAGTTATTAAAGGAGTAGTTAAGAGAAGCGAGGGAAGAAGTGATTGCAAACAAGTTGGAATTAGAGGAAGCCAAGCTAGACAGGAAAATGATAGAAG
The DNA here is from genome assembly GCA_034641835.2 of Pinus albicaulis. NCBI lineage: Eukaryota > Viridiplantae > Streptophyta > Pinopsida > Pinales > Pinaceae > Pinus > Pinus albicaulis. Next base: position 1,399,193,970 of record CM076580.1, read on the forward strand.
AATTGAAAGAGAAGGTAAATGAGAAAATCAATCAATATGATGAGTCATTGACCAATGCCAAGAAACTGTTGGAAAGGACACTTCCTCTATGCAAGGTAATGAAACATCAAGACAGAGGAATATTTGGTTATAGGCAAAAAAAAAAAAAAAAAAAAAACTTAAAATAGATTTCAAAGAGCTAGAAGATAATATGGAGAAAATGCAATCAGAGCTAAAGAAGAAAGTTTTAAAAATTATAGTCATAGATGAACCTGAAGAGACTCAAGCCCCTACTACCAAAGGTGAAGCTTCTAAAGCTCGAAAAGTGGACAAATTACCTTTTTGGTATTTTTTTCATCATTCTGAATCAGCACTTGCAGAGCCATAAGCAAATTTATAATAAGGAAGAACAATTTTCAATTTTTCTACCAACTAGGAAATTTCGTAGCATATCTCAGGCTTGAAGCCCAGAATTCACTACGAACTCAATGTAGGTGTCTTTTTGTTATAAATCATAGGTATTGTCATAATGAAGGTAGGTAAAAGCTAGTATTTAGCTATTTTGACTTAGTAAATAGTTTCAAATAAAAAAAGGGAGAAAATAGGTGGCAGAGATGTCTAAAATAAAAGTGCTACAGACTTTCTCTATGAAATTGTTTTAACTCCCCTATTTTTTCAGCGAAGAATTTTTTTTAGAATTTTCAAATTTTGATGGTCTACTTGGGATAAGCCAGCCACGTGGAAAGGTTAAAGGAAATCAGAGGAATGTTTTGGTGGATTCATGATCTTCGACAAATTTCTTCAGTTCACCATCTCACCATGAAGACACTCATCATCCATCATGACACCACCTTCTAAAAAGTAGGAAGACAAGTCTCTGACTTGGTGGGGGAAATTATGTTTTGGTCATGTTCAGTGCCACCCAGGCACATAAATTTTCTTGATGTAAATATGCAATATTTAAGTTTTTTGACTTAGTAAATATGTTATAGAGTCCTGTTAGGTCTCTAAGTCCTAAAATTAGTAGTTTCTAGTTTTATCTCCATGTAATTTTCTAATTGTTAGATTAGATGTCATCAAAGAGACTCGAGGGTCCAATCTTGTTGGTAGACCTAATTTAAAGATTATTAAGACTATTAATAGGAATATTATCGAAGAATATAGGGTTAAATGATGTTGATGAAAAAAATAGTATTGTAAAAAATCCTTATCAGTAATATACAATGGCTATTGCCTCTTTTCTTCACCTAAGATTCATTGATGTTTTCATGAGCATTTGTCTTATGTATCATGCTATTTTATATTATGTAATTTGATATTTGATTACTTAGATTTCATGTATATCATGCTCTAAATTCCTTCAAGCATTAAACTGTTGTGTATCTGTGTATCTTGTATTTTCATCAAAACATCTATATGCCTCAGCTTCCATAAGAAGAGTTCTCGTGTCACTGAGTTTCTTAACACTAAATCCATATGCCCAATGGCAGTGATTTCTATAGATATTTCACCTGCATACAAACACACTTAAAACACTATTTCAAATTTATCCATCTATCGAAATTCATTTGAATAAAATCATATTTATATTTGAGAGAGAACTCTCATGTTGAAAAGGATAATTTTCAGCTAGAAGTAGGTTTGAAAGAGTTACTCTAGGTTGACTAGTGGAGCAGCCCATCTGTACCAACTTAGTGATAACATGATATATGGTAAATATTGGAGAGTGTGTATCTATTTAGGGCCTAGTCACCCCGGATTCGGAACGTGGGTTGCGGTAAAGCCTGAAAGTCTAGGAGACAAGAAAATTCCTCACCGTGTAGGTAGGGATAATCTGGTGATATCCATGCTTGTGTTGGCCTACTGATCGAGTGTAGATCATGGTGAAGCCGATTATAACATGTTTATGGTGTTGGCTTAGTGATCCAGTGTGGATCATGGTAAAGCTTGATTTTTATTGATGAGGGTGAGGTGATTTAGCCTTGGGATGCACTAGTTGGTTCTTTCAGTTTGAGTCCCACATTCATGCTTGGAATATGACACGGGGGTGATTGGTTGAAGTGAGATTTGGCTCAGCCCATCTGTGGTCAGGTGGAACATGTTAGTCCCATCTCTAGTTGGTTTTTTACATTCATCAATGACAATTTCATTCATTTGTTTCTTGATGTATAATTGCACTCATTACTATGTGGATTCTATTGTTGTTTTATCCATTGTAATTATGTTGTTGTTATGATGGTTATGAGCATGTATTTTAACAGTGATGATGTATGGATCTCCCCATGTTTTTATTTGTAAATTAATGCACAATGTGTTTATGGTAAAATAGATTGTATTGCAAATTATGATGTATGGGAGCAATTCTTCTTAGCGATTATCAGATAAGTATGAGACCCCTATGCTTCGTTCTATAGTTTATAGCTATGGCTTTCATTTTTGCGACATGTTTGACGAAATTCATGTCATCACTAGTAAGGTTCCACTTTAGTACTTTTGGATATTTTTGTAAATACATCATTGTTTGGCCATTTTAATTCATCTCTGAACTTGTCATGAAGTTCTCGGTAGAGCACTAGGTTCTGGGCCTAAAAAAGTAGCTCAAATCCTGGGTAAACGGGCATATCACTGATTAATTTAGTCCTTGGAGGTTGAAATTTGGGCTTATGCATGGGTCCAGAGACCCATAAACACTGGGTTGCAGACCTATGCATGTGTCAAGAGGCCTAGAAGAAAATTAGGCCAGTGGGACCCAGGGGCGGGTTTCCTGCATGGTTGGATTAGCTCCTGGGGGTGTTATTGATGATGTACAAGGTCTGTGTGAATATTTTTTGTCGATTCCACTTTCTTAAGGTCATCTAGGAGGTTGAGTCTGATCGTAGTAGCCTCTCATCGCATATTTACCTTGGTTGGTCGGTTACTTGGGTAGCATATAGGTCTTGATGCCCTCATCATACTAGCATCCCAACCTTTTATAGTGAGGTTTCACAATGTAGTTCTGCCATAATGAGCCCTCAAGGTATCAAAAATATGGAAAATTTGAAAGTGCAAGAAGGTTGAAACGTTTGATATCTCGATATCACGATATTGGTTGACTATTTTTTTATTGAGTCTTGATGGGTTCTACCACAGATATAAGAAAGGTTTTTGTATCCTAATAGTAGTTTATTTTCGATATAAATGTTGACCATCTAGTGGGCTATACTACCATATCATATCCTGGAATATTTGGAGTGCATAGGAGGAAGAACCAATATCTGATATAAGCTAAATCACTAGGTTAGTGTGAGGCTTTGAGCACTTTTGAAATGTGGTTCCTTGGAGCTAAGGTTCATTTTTTTGATATTCATGTTGGTATAAAGTTGAAATTTGAGTTTTTCTTTCAAACTATAAAGAGCCAAAAATGAAGGTTTTCTTATTGAATTCCCGATAAAGTGAAATTTGATGTTTGGCCCAACAGCCCAATGACCCAATAAGAGAAAGGGGGAAATGCTTAGCTATATAACACGGGAATATGACATAAATTAATATTAGCACCAAAGATTTAAGCACTTGTAAATAGTGATAATATTAAGCCAAAATATATCTAAGGGGTGCTACAAGAGCATGTTTATAAGCGCCTAATTGTAAATCACCTTCACAATGTTTGAATGGATATCGTTGGATTGAAGGACTCTCTCACACACACAACACACACACACACACACACACACATATAACCCAATGACCCAATAAGAGAAAGGGGGGAATGCTTAGCTATATAACATGGGAATATGACATAAAGTAATATAAGCATTGAAGAGTTAAGCCCTTCAAAACAGTGCTAGTCTTAAGCCAATATATATCAAAGGAGTGCTACAAGAGCATGCCTATAAGTTCCTAATTGTAAAACACCTTCATAGTGCATGTTTGAATGGATAGCAATGGATTGAAGTGTTATATATGTGTGTGTGTGTGTGTGTGTGTGTGTATAATAAAAATGTTGAGATTATGATATAAGTGCTTAGGCATAGTTTAGTGGCACATGTGAAGGAATTGAAGCCATTATATTATTACAGTTGGGTTTAAGGAAGCACATGGTGTAATAAGTACATAAGCAAGGGATCAACATATATTGCAGAGTTATAAAGAGAAATTTCGAGCGAATTGAAAATTTTTGTAGTGAAAAATTAGTACAAGGTGATTGGTGTTTCCTATAGGTTGGTGCCTAAAAATTGATGTGAAAATAGGTTGGTTCCCACAAGCTATTTTAAAAATAAAGAATGATTAAGGGATTTATATTAACAAAGATATGGGTTTTGGGCCAGAATCCTTACAATAACTTACTGGTATTTTTCCATATGTACCTTCATTTGACAATACATTGAAAAATACATCAATAAAAATTCCATTCTTGCAAGTATAAAAATCATTACAACTGTAAACTCAAAAAAATATCTCGAGGATCAAACAAAATTTACTTGACAAAATAAAATGATTTTAAACATTTTGGGATGACCAACAAAAAACCTCCAAGGTGATCGACCATCAACTCTGACCATTTTTAGTCACGAGAACCTTCACATGGATGATGGAATCTCTTCGATTTAGAAGTATACCTAGAGCCAAATCCACTGAAACCAAGTTGACAACTTCCAGTAATAATAGTTTTCAAAGTTAGAACCCAAGCACTAAGAGAAAATATCTCCTCTCATAACCCATTAAGAGAATTTACCATATCACTAAGGTGACATAGAACATTTACTTCAATAAGAAGCTAGAAAGATTGATGTTTCATATCTGCCATGTCATCATTCCTCTTCCTACATTCTAGTAAGGCTTTAGTCGTGTCCATAATTTTGTATAGAATCATGATGTAATTTCAAAATTCCAATGGTTTTATTAGCTCCCCCATGTCCAAAAACTTCCACTGAAAGGGAATTGAAAAATTTCAAACCTTAAAATGGTTACTAGGAAAGAAATGAATCCCATAGATGATTATAAAAGCTCGTGAGGCCGATAAATAGATCTCTCTGCTAAAATATGAGCCATGATGAAGCATATAAACCATGACTGAACATAAATATTTAGGAGGATGGGAAAATAATCAATATATGAGGTGAATACTGGAAATATTAACTTCATTCCTCTACTTAAAAACATATCATCTTGTTTTTAATAACTCCCACGCACTCAATCCATGGACCAAGTAAATTCAAGTACTAGATCGGAAAAGAATAAAATTGTCACTTGTTACAAGGTATGTTCCACCAATATAGGATTTTGAAATTTCATGGTTGATAGATGGGATACTTCCATACCTTATATCCATCAGTGTAAAAGTTAGCATTGGGAAAATACTATAGCGCCATTCATCAGATCTCAAAATGAGTGAACATAAATTCTCAAGAAGGAAATAACCTAGCTGACAACCATAAAATTCGGAAGTCTAACTATAATTAATGGAAGGGAGCATATTTTAATATTCCAAGATTCAATTCTATTTTTCCTTGGCCCAACAAGGATCCAAATTTTTGCAACTTGTATTTCATCATGCTTAAGTGTCTATAAACATGGAAATAATACAGATGCTCAAATTAAGAGGCTAGAAAAGATATTCTTTAAAAAATAGGTGGATCATCGAAGCATGTTCCAATTCTACCCTTTACAACTTAACGAATAACAAGGAATGAATCATCATAGATTAATAATTTATGGATTTTTTTGTTAATTTTGCCCGATTTTTGGCAAAATTGACGCTCATTTAGATAGATTCAGGGTGGATTTGTAGGATGGAGCCAGCTATTGGGGAGAATGTGCAGCGAATAGTGCAAAAACTTGGGGAAGTCATAGCTAGGTCAGGTTTTTACCAAACTCAAGGAAAAAGGAGGCTACACAGTTATTTTTGGGGAATAGGTTTCAGAGTTGTTTGAGCATTATAAACACATGTAATCACACTTCTAAGCATAATATAAGAGGGCCAAGCCATTATAAGTTGGACCAAGGAGACATAGCCTAGGAACGGTGAAATCCTTCATCATGTGTTCTTGTGTTTCTATTTATGGTGATGTTCATGTATGTTAGATGATGTTGTTTAGTCTTTTTTTATGTTAATTTTCTCAAGAAATTCACATAAAAACACATAAATTCTCATGAAAAACTTGCAATTTAGCTCATAATTCTCAAGCACTTTGTTCATATTTTGAATTGGATCTTCTCAAGACAAACACTAATATTCCCATTCAGATCAAATTGGTATAAGAGCACTAGTTTTACTTGTGCAAGGAGGATTTAATTGTTTTGCAAGTGTTTAAATGCTTACAAGTTTGAAGCTCAAGAGAGGAGAAGGCAATCTTGTGGGTGCATGTTCTCTAGTTGGAGCAAGGAGAAGGAGGGTACAGTTTCCACAATCTCCACCACAAGATTCAATTCCAATTGCAATAGAAGGTTAGGTAAGCATGTCTCATGAAGGAAGGTGTTTAGGAAGGCTTTCTTTTACATGACATAGATGGTGAAGGCCCTCCATGAAATGAGGAACATGAGGTTGCAGGCTAAAATCCCTAGGCTTACAAGAGAAGAGGGTTCTCGAGGAGGAGAAGGTAATGGAAATGGTGAAAATCCACAATCTACTCCACCATCCTCCTCACCACCATCTTCACCTTCATCTTCATCCTCTTCCACTAACAACCATTGCTCATACTCATCAAGATACCTCAACAAGAATTATTAAACAACCCTAGTTAAAAATTGATATTAAATTTGAGCTACTTATGTGTAACGGTGAAGTGAATGCAGAGAAGCTTGAAAATTAGGTTCGTTAGTTGGAGGTCTAATGTAGGATTCAAAACCTTCAAGATGATGATACAAATATTTAGCTACCTTCCTTGAGACTAGAGGGTTCAACACTAGTATGGTGGGAAGCCAAGACACAATATGAGATTAAAAAACATCGCAATATCTCACTCTCTCGGTCTAATTTCATTGCTACAATTAAAAGATAATTTTACCCTCTAGCATTAATGCAAAAATCCATCATGAATTGGTAGAACTATAGACAACTTAAAGGCCAAAGTGTGCAAGATTACATTCAAGAATTTAGAAAAAGAGCTCTTATGTTAGGTGTTTATTTTCATTCACAAGACACATTGTTGAAATATATAGGGATTTTACATAGCTACCTAAGGCATACTATCCTTATGTTCAATCCCACTAGTCTAAATGATGTTTTTGTAAAAGCCACTCACCTTGAGGCAAGAGGGAAAAATATTCTAGAAGAGGGTGAAAAGAATCCATTTAAGGGTGGAGAGAAAGGAAAGGGAAAGAAAAATGCATCCGTTAAAAATGGAGAGAAAATGGCATGAAAATATTGTTCCAAAGAGGGTCATGATGAAGACCAACGTTGGAATATTCATCCAGAGATGAGGCCTAAGAAATTCAACAACGGAAAAAAAAAAAAAAAACAACTGCAACCACTTGATAGGATTTGGGATCCGACTCAGGTGATGAAACTAAAATTACAACCATGGATACAAAAGGAAAAGAATCCATTTCTAACACTAGTTCATCAAATTATCACACTAGTACTCCAAATGAAGAAACAAGTATTGAATTATTCCATGTGAGGGTTATTTCAAAACATACAAAAATTGACACACTATTTGATAGTGGGTCTCAAGCTAATTTTATATCTAAATACTTACTAAAGAAACTTAATATTGAAACCATTACTTATCAAAACCTATATCTATTGGGTTAGATATGCAAGAACATAGACTTGCATGTTTCAAGAAAGTGTATTCTTCGGTTTGCAATCACAACGAACTTCATTAATGAAGTTGAATTAGATGTTGTACCGCTTGATATTTCAGAAATTGTTTTGGGTAGCCCTTACCTCTATGATAGAAAATCCATCTTATATCACCATTACAACACGTACCACTTGTTCAAACATGGTGTGGAGTATATTGTGAAATCTTATCGTAAGAAACTAAATATTCCATTAGTTAATGCAGGGAAAATGAAAAGGCTACTGAATTCAGACAAGAATTTTGTGCTTCTTATGACTAACTCCAAAGAATGATGTTTATTATGAAGTATTTCAAGGTTGTGATCTAAATTTGAAATCTGATTTGATTGAAGTGGTTAATCAAAATAATGAGATGTTTCAGGAGCCAAATGGGTTACCTCGCAAGAGGGGAATCCAGCATGAAATACAGTTGCAGAAAGATTGTCGTCTTCCTAACATTGGTATGTATAGGATGTCGGTTATGGAGAGTGCTAAAATCAAAAATCAAATTCAAGAGTTGTTGGACAAAGGGATCATTCGAACAAGTACTTTTCCATGTGGGTCACCTATTGTGTTGGTGCCAAAGAAAGATGGAACATGGCACATGTGTGTAGATTTTTTGTACATTGAACACGATTAGGGTACAGAACTATTATCCATTTCCTAGAATAGATTATTTACTTGATAAATTGAAATATGAAAATTATTTTACTAAGTTGGACTTAAAGAGTGGCTACCATGAAATTAGAATTGCTGAAGGTGACAATTGGAAGACAATATTCAAAACCAAGGTTTGTTTGAATGCCTTGTTATGCCTTTTGGTTTATTTAATGCTCCCACTACTTTAATGCCTGTGATGAATGATTTGTTGAGGCCATTTTTTGATTAGTTTTTCATTGTCTACTTATATTATATCTTAATTTTCATTAAATCACTTGATGAACATGTCATGCATGTAAGAAGAGTACTTGATGTCTTAAGGAAAGAACAATTGTTTTTGAAGATGTCAAAATGTGAGTTTGGTAAACTTATTTGGTGTATTTGGGGAATATTGTTGGAGCAGGTGAGTTGAGGATAGGACCCTCTAAGGTTGAGGTCATTGTGAATTGGCTAATGCCCAAGAAAGTCACTAACGTAAGAATTTTTTTGGGAGTAGCCCAATATTGGAGGAAGTTTATTACTAACTTATCTTGTACCACAACTCCTTTACATGCATTGACTAGTGTGAAAAATTTCTTCCAATGGGGAGGAAAGTAGTGAAAAGAATTCAATGCTTTAAAAGAGAAGATCTATTCAACCACAATACTTTCATTACTAGACTTGACACAATGTTTTGAGATTCAAACTGATGCAAGTGACTATGTCATGGGAAAAAACCTTATGCAACATGGTAAGCCCATTTAATTTCATTTAGAAAATTTCAATGGTGCAGTGATTAACTATCCTACTTATTACAAGGAGCTTATGCATTGGTTCAAAGTGTGAAAAAGTGGAAACACTACTTGATGGGAAAGGAAACCATCATATGCACCGAGTACCAACCATTGCAATACTTGAAATTTCAAATTAAGTTGCAACAATCAAGGCACTTTTGATGGATGGGTTTCTTACAAAAATTCCACTTGTTCATCAGGTATACGAAAGGTATATACAACAAGGTTGATGATATGATTTCTAGGCCTATTATTAGTGCACCTACTCTACTCAAGCATAATTTTATTTTGCATGAAAGTTATGTTGAGAAATATTCATGTGATAATGATTTTCACGATGTCTATGCAAGCTTAAGTCAAGGAAACCAAGTATAGGTATTTGATTATCATGTACCTAATAACTTGTTTTATCATTTTGGCAAGCTTTGTATTCCACAGGGGGAGAGAGTGAATTTCATCAGGGAAGCACACACTTCTCTTATTTTTGGACATTTCAGTGTAAGAAAAACAATGGCACATCTTCAAATGTATTTTTATTAGCCTTGTATGCTTGAAAATGTGTCATGTTTCACTAAATGTTGTTCATTATGCACAGTCAATAAGCCTATAAATAGGAAGTTAATATTGTACACACCACTTCATGTACCTTCATGTCCATCAGAGAGTATTTCTAGGGATTTTGTAGGAGGTCTTCCATTGTCAAAAATACGTCATGATTATTTGTATGTAGTTGTGGATAGGTTCAGAAATATGTATATATTAATGCCATGTAAAAATCAAATCACAGGTGAACAAAAAACTCACTTATTCTTTCATCATGTTTGGGTTCATTTTGGTTTTCCCACATCCATTTTTAGTGATTGAGTTTTTCGATTGGTTGGGAATTTTTGGTCAAGTTTGTGGGACTTTATGGATACTAAGTTGAAGAAGAGTACAACCTTTCATCCAAAAACATATGGTCAAATCGATTTGGTCAATCGAACAGTCATACATCTTCTTCAAGGATACTGCGGAAAACATCCTAAGTGGTGGGATGAAAACTTTTGCTACATTCAGGATGATTACAACCATGTAAAACAATCCTCTACATAGACATTGTCATTTCAGGCTTGTCTTGGATACTTGCCTAAATCGCCATTGGATTTAATTTTTGGGAATGATGTTTCTATTTATGGCCATAATGACATAGAGAAAGCCAAGAAGTTCATAGAACAAATCCAATTTACACATCAAACAGCTCAATATTAGCTTGAAAAGAGCAAATTCAAGTACAAAGCAAGGCATGACAAGCATCTTTTCAATCACAAGTTCCAAGTTGGTGACAAAGTTTGGCTTCACATTAGCAAAGAGAGGCTTCAAGGGGAAGGTAGAAAACTGAACCAATATGTTATGGTCCTTTCAGAATTTTGAAAAATATTGGTGAAAATGCCTTCAAGTTAGATTTTCCTTCATACATGCAAATTTAATTTATTGTTAATGTTGAGAACTTGAGGTTGTATGAGCCTCCTTTGATTCAATATCAAGGAGAATAGGTTTAGATTCCTTCTACTGAAGTTTTTTCTCCTAAATACCTTGATGAGTTTCACCAAGACATAATTCTTGATCAAAGAAAAAGGACATCAAAATGAGGGAGCATAGAATACCTTCGTGTGGCAATCAAAGGCACAAATCCTTTTAAGGCCAAATGGATCGAGATTGGAAAGGTGAGGGAATTGTACCTTAATCTGCTGAAAAAATTAAAGTGATCTTTTGGGGTCCAAAATCTTCCAGTGGGGAGGATTGATCATGTGCTCAAAATTGAAAGTTGTCAGAATGGTGTGGAACATAAACTATCATGTAGATCTCATCATTTTGATTCCGGCACAACTCGTTTCATGGAAAACTAATGTCGTATGCTCCCATAAACACGTTCTTTCCACTTTGTTAGGCAGGAAAAAAAAAATGTAGGACAACCTAGTTAGCAGTCCATACAATTGATTGGGCATGTCTACGTGGAAATTTGACCAATCAAAGAGGTTTTCCTCTAGTGTAGGGGATGGTGCCAAGTGGCACGTTGTTATTTTCTTGATTTGGTGAATTCTTATTAGTTTTCATGGTGGCCAATCAGAAGCTACCACGTGGCCCAACCAGAGGCCTCCACGTGGTGGCTCGAGGGCCACCAAAATTTTAGGTTTAGTCCAAGAGGAACGAGCGGGGGTTGAACCCGCAACCTCCAGGCTACGAGAAGAGAGACGTTTACACCATTTCATCATGTTAATTCTTAATATGTAGTGGTGTCGGGTTCATATTATGATGATATGAGTTCCGCCATGGGAGAGGGGGCCGGGGTCTAGCCCCAGCCTTGGTCACCACGACGAGGGTGGGGACCATGGGCGGGAGGCTAGCGCCACGCACCCCCCCCCCCTCCCCCCCCATGACCGTAACATCAAACTTAACCATGGCAGAGATATAAAATGTGCTCAAGGAAAGCGAATATTGTGGTTTATCATAACCACTGGAGCTAGAACCACCAGCATTTAACATTGACTGCCAATATGACCACCCAAGCTGTGGAATTTGACGGTTAAGTTAACCGGAAGGTCTTTATATATAATTTTTTTATTAACCATATAACTATATGGTTTGAAATCCAGCTTATAAGAATTATTGGGCATTTAAGCGCTCTCACAAATTTTCTCGTCTTTTGGCGAAATTGGCACTCAGTTAGCTGGATTCCAAGCGAATTTGTAGGATGAAGCCGAATTTTGGGGAAAATGTGGAGCGAATAGTGAAAAAACTTGGGGAAGTCATAACTAATTCATTTTTTGACCAAATTCGAGGAAAAAATATACTACATATGACTTTTTGGCATTCTGGAGCTAATGGAACATGTTTCTGAGTTGTTTGAGCATTATAAACACATGTAATCACACTTTTGAGCATAATAGAAGAGGGCCAAGCCATTGGAAGCTAGACCAAGGAGATGTAGCCAAGGCAGGGTGAAATCCTTCATCATGTGCTATTGTGTTACTATTTTATGTGATGTTCATGTCTGTTAGATGTTGTTGTTCAGTGTTTTTTCTATGTTAATTTTCTCAAGAAATTCACATAAAAACACATAAAAAAACATGAGAAACTTGCAATTTACCTCATAATTCTCATTCACTTTGTTCATATTATGAATTAGATTTTAGCACAGCAAACACTAATATTCATAGTCAAGGTTGTTCATTATGTGTAGTCAGTAGGCCTAGAAATAGGAAGTTAGGATTGTCTACACCACTTCTTGTACCTTCACGTCCATGGGAGAATGTTTCTATGGATTTTGTAGGAGGTCTTCCATTGTCAAAAGGGGTCATTATTATTTGTATGTATTTGTGGATAGGTTAAACAAGATGTTTATATTAATTCCATGTAAAAATAAAATGACAAATAAACAAACAACTCACTTATTCAACTCACTTATTCTTTCTGCATGTTTGGGTTCATTTTGGTTTTCCCACATCCATTTTTAGAGATCGAGATTCTCCATTTGTTGGGAATTTTAGGTCAAATTTGTGGGAATTGATGGATACCAAGTTGAGGAAGATTACAACCTTTCATCCACAAATATATGTTTAAACCGAGGTGGTCAAGCAAACAGTCATACATCTTCTTCGAGGATGCTGCAGCAAGCATCGTAAGTTGTGGGATGAAAACTTTCACTACATTCAACATGCTTACAACCATGAAAAACACTCCTCTACACAAAGATTTCCCTTTGAGGCATGTCTTGGATACTTTCCTAGATCACCATTGGATTTAATTTTTAGGAAGGATGTTGCTATTGATGGCCATTGTGACATAGACAAAGCCAAGAATTTCATAGAACAAATCCAATTGATACATCAAACAGTTCAAGGTCAGCTTGAAAAGAGCTAAGGAAAGTACAAAGAAAGGAACGACAAGCATCCTGTAGATCACAAGTTCCAAGTTGGTGACAAAGTTTGGCTTCACATTAGCAAAGAGAGGCTTCAAGGGGAAGGTAGAAAACTAAAACCAATCCATTATTGTCCTTTCATAATTTTGGAAAATATCGGTGAAAATTCCTTTAAGTTAGATTTTCCTTCATACATGCAAATTTATTCTGTTGTTAATATTGAGAAATTGAGGTTGTATGAGCCTCATTTAATTGAAGATCAAGGAGAACAGGTTTAGATTCCTTATATTGAATATATTTCTCCTGAATACCTTGATGAGCTTCAGCAAGACACAATTATTGATCGAAGAACAAGGACATCAAAACGATGGAGTGTGGCTACTTTCGTCTCGGGCTCAAAGTCACATATCCTTCTAAGGCCAAATGGATCGAGATTGGAAAGGTGATGGAATTGTACCATCATCTGTTGAACAAATGAAAGTGGTATTTTGGTGTCAAAAATATTCCAGTGGGGAGGAGTGATCAGGTGCTCGAAATTGTGCTCAAAAATGAAAGTTGTCGGAATAGTGTGGAACCTAAAAGACCATGTAGATCTCATCATTTTGAATCCAGTGCAGCTCATTTCGCAAAAAAATGACACAATATGCTACCAGAAACATGCTCTATCCACTTTTTCAAATGGGCAAATAAAAAAAGAAATACAGGACATCCTAGTCAGTAATCCCTACAACTGACTTGGCATGCCTACGTGGTAGTTTGACCAGTCAAAGGCGTTTTCCTCCTGCATATGGGATGGTTCCAAGTGGCATGTTGTTATTTGTTTGATTTGGTGAATTCTTATTAGTTTTCAAGGAGGCCAATAACAGGCTGCCATTGGGCCCAGCCAACTATGAGCAGAGTGACTTTTCCACCACGCCATCACGTCTATTATTAATATGTAATCATGTTGATTTGGTATTATGGTGATATGGGTTCCTCTATGGGGGAGTGGGTCAGGGACTAGCCCTAGCCCTAGTCACCATGTCGAGGGCGGGGACCATGGAGGGAAGCTAGGGCACCCCCCCACCCCCATAATCGTATCATCAAACTTAACTGCAGAAAATATATGCAATGTGACTGGGGAAATTGAATATTCTAGTTTATCATAATCGCAAGAGCTGGAACCACCAGCATTTAATATTGACCATCAATATGACCACCCAAGCCACGGAATCTGACGGTTAAGTTAACCAAAGAGTTTATATATATATATATATATATATATTATTAACCATATAACTATATGCTTTGAAATCTGGTTTGTAAGCATTATTGGGCATTTAAGCGCTCTGACAATTTCGCCTAGTTTTTGGCAGTATTGGCACTCAGTTAGTTGGATTGTGGGTGGATTTGTAGGATGGAGCTAGATTTTAGGGAAAATGTGAAGCGAATATTGTAGAAACTTTGGGAAGTCATAACTAAGCCAAATTTTGACCAAATTCGAGGCATAAAGAGGGTATATGGGCATTTTTGGGCATTCTAGAGCTGATGGAACATGTTTTAGAATTGTTTGAGCATTGTAAACACATGTAATCGCACTTTTGAGCATAATAGAAGAGGGTCAAGCCATTCGAATCTAGACCAAGGAGACATATCCTAGGCGGGGTGAAATCCTTAATCATGTGTTGTTGTGTTATTGTTTATGGTGATGTTCATGTATGTTATATGTTGTTTTTCAATGTTTTGTTTATGTTAATCTGCTCAAGAAATTCACGTAAAAACACATAAAAGATCATCGAAAACTTGCAATTTACCTCATAACTCTCAAAAACTTTGTTCATATTTTGAATTGGATCTTGGCACAACAAACACTAATAAAAACCCATCGGTTAAATTAACAGTCAAATTTTGTAGCTTCGGTGGCCATATTGGCGACTAGTATTAAATTTTGGCGGTTCCAACTCTGGCAGTTACAATAAACCACAGTCTTCGCTTTCCCTGGTCACATTGCATATCTCTACCACGATTAAGTTTGATGTTATGGTTACGAGGGGGTGGGTGAGGGGGAGGGGGGGGTGCACGGGGCTAGCCTTTCGCCCATGGTCCCCACCCCCAATATGGTGACCAGGGTTGTGGCTAGAAACATAGTTACCAATCAAATAGGTAACTGAACTGGTACTTACTTTTTTGAGGTAGAAAAAAAGCACTCGATTTTGAAAAGTGGTGATGCAGAATCAACCTCCTTTTTTTAGAGCATGTTTTTGGAACTTATTTTTTATTTTTCTTATGTGATTATTTTCATGTTGATTTTGAATAGTGGTGGTGCAAAATCACCCACTTTTTTTTAGAGGGTTAATTTTGTCACTTTACCTTTTCTAATGTCTTCTTCTTCCATCATATGCTTATTTTTAAGTGCATTTATGTACTTGTGTTTGAAAAAAAAAAATTGTAATGAAATCCTCATTTTTTCACATAGATATATTTTTTTTAAACGGGTCAATATTTTAAAGTTTATATTTTCTATATGTTTATGTATTGTTAATTAATATTTCAATGCACATCAAGTAATTGTCGCTAAAGAACCAATATTTTTAACCACATGACAAAAAGATATACGTTTTCAAGATAAATACAATGGAAAAAGGACACTTTCAGAGAATTTTTGTTTAAAAAGGCATGTTAAATAAACTAATTTTTTGGGAAAATCTTAACAAAAACAATTAAGTAAATAACATTTTTTATGAATTTTATGTCAAAAAATAATAGTAATGACAAGTTTTTTGCAAAAATAAGGATTATTCTCATAAAATATCGAAGCCTAAACATTATAACTAAAAATGATTAATAGCTCTCAAAACTGAGCTTTATTTGCAAGCATAACTTAAAGATCATCAACAATATCAACTAATCCATGTTCAACATCTTCTAGAACATCATTAATTTCTTCTTCTGCAACATTTTATACTTCATTTTGGTCATTTTCATCTTCTAATGGATCTTTCATGTATTAAAATCTTCCAAAGTGTCCTTTTCCAATCATTCCATATAATGGTGGTTGAGGTTCCCTTGTTTTTCTTGCCACACATGATTCATTAAAATCCCCTTTCCTCAAACCAACTTCTTTCTTTGCATCTGGAAGAAATTGAAGAGCGTTAATTCTTTGTTGAATAAATTTGCATTGCATTGGGTATTTCTAAATGGAAATGCAATTTCTTCCTTTTTGTAGGCAACATGTTAGTGTTGTACTTAGTCGTCAAGCACAAAAGAAATAAACAACCAAATTAGTATAAACACAAAAAATAAAAAATAAAATATTTAAATTCAAATTTGTATAATAAAACTTACCTGAACCTGAGAATAAATCCAAAACCAAATCTCCTTCATTTGAACATAGATCTATAAGAAAGGTAATCAATACCTGCGGTTTTCGATAAATGCTATATAATAGATCTTGTAATAGATCTGACAAGAAAATGTATAAAAATGAATAATATGCCCAAGAAATAACACCATTAAAGATAAAACTTCAGATCTTCATTAATATCAAAACCCTTGAGGTAGGGAAACACCATACATTCACTCCTTAAGGAAGGAGATCACTCCACAAACCATATGCTTGCCAATACAATAATCCTTGACATCTCTCAATGGAGAGTCTCTAGCCTCTATATATGTTTCATACATGAAATACCATAGGTAGTTACCATGGGTCTCTCAATACCATACATCTAATACAATGGGCTTATCACTTTATTCCCTAGCTACATATGGTCCCTTGCATAATGTGGGTTAACCACTTTATTTATTAACTATGACCCAGTTATTTATCTATTACATAGTAATTTGTCACCATCCCTGCAATCCCCTGTCCCGCACATTGGAGGGCCTTTTCCGTGACTTGTGAGTAGTGACATGACCTGAAAACACTTTCATGGCATCCCCCTTGACAAGGAAAATCATTCCTCTGAAGACAGTTTCCTGTAAAAAACCCTAAAAATAGACCTTTTGGCCTTGGCGTGACCAACCAAATCAACCCTCGCACCAATGGGGGAAATCAACCAAAGAGGGCGCGCCAACTAGCGCTTTGTCCCAGTGTATTACTCGCACCAAGCTTAATAAGGATTGTTTTAAAAAAATAAATGGTGGGAGTTTGATTCCAACCAACTCCTGAACGAGTCTCTAAAATGATTTGGGAGGTTTGGCTCCGAATCTCCATGTAGGGGAAGTGGTTTTCCACCTATCATGGAAGCTTCCTTGAGGATAGGACCAATCCCACCATTGTAGGGATCCCAACTCCCCTTCCACCATCTATATAAGCTTGCCATTTTCTCTTTGAAAGCTAGCCTTAATGGTCATAAGACTAAGAGCTGAATCTATAGCAAGGAGACTATCGCCAGAAAGCCTTTGAGAGCCAAGCCGAAGAGAGAGAGATTTGTCCCATTTCCAATGAGCTTCATTGAGGCGTGCTCAACTGTTGACCCCGCCGAAGGAAGATCCAAGGTCAAAGCTTAAGGTTGTATTGTTACTTTGTTTTATTAATAATAAGCGACTTTGATTATGGTTTCACTCGTGTATCTTTGTCTTTGATGCAATGAGTTACATCTTCTCTGATTGATGTTTAGTTACAAGATCTAGATTCTATGTTGTATATCGTCATGTTTTCTTTGCATGTGTGCAGGTGTTCAGACGTGCTAAGCAGAAGGATTGTGATCTGCCAAAGCGGAGGACAGGAAGCGTCATCCTTCTTTTGACGACCATCGCGTAGGACCTGAGGTAGGAAACTTATCATTTCTTGTCATTTTGTAACTAGAGACCAGTGTCTTAGCATGACTTGATTGTTGCTAGACCCGATCTGGGCTAGTAGGGATCGCCTCTGTCCGCAGAGGGGATTTACCTCTCCAACAAACTGGTGACTCTGTTGCAGATTTTATTGGAGTTTGTCTTGTCTCTTTTGGTTGCTTTTGGCTTTTTTCTGCTTGATTTGCTTATCTGGTCTGTCTCTTTTTGGTGTAAAACCTCTGTTCAACTCCCACCATACATGATCTGCTCCCTGTTTTATCCTTTTTATTCTTTTCATTATTAAACTTGACTGGCACATTTTTTTCCTTGACATTCGCACCAATTAGTGCTTGTTGCTAGTTAGGCCCTCGCGCCAATCCTGTTCTGGCACTAGTTGCAGCCAGACAGTCGCGGCAATCCTGTGTGGTACCAGGGTTTGCTTGTTTTTGAGCCTTATGAGCTTGATTTATGGTTTTGGTGTCATTTTTTCGACTGCTTGAGTGTCCTGAAGCCTTGGTTGGTTTTGTGTGACCTCCATCCTCTGGTTGTTTTCCCTCTACCATCGGTTTTACATTTTACCCCTAGGGCATCTAGGTGCTATAGTGTGATGAGCCTCCAGTGGGAGTTTTTGGTTTTCATTTGTTTAGTCAACTTCAATGTTGCTTCTTTCCGTCCGTTTGGTGGTTTTCCATTGTTTTATTGCAGTATTTGAGTGATTTTTCTCTTTCTCATTTGAGTTTCTCTTTATCTTGTTTCGAGCCTAGATTACACGATTCATTTAAGTCTTCGGGATTCCTCTTTGATTTGAGGGATTTCTCTATCAGTTTGAGGTTTGATTATGTGTTTTGCATTGAGTGAACTTGCTTGCTTTCACTCTTTTGCTATCATTTCTTGGATTGGTATTTTCATTAGCTTTCATTTTTTTTAGTGCATTTTTCTCTTAAAACATTGAAAATACGAAGAAACAAGTCTTTTTTTTTTTTATTAGTTAGTGTAAATTGAAAACTTTTCTATGTTATTAGTGTTATATAACTCTAAAGGAAAAGCTTTTAGTTTCATTAGCATGCATTAGAGACACTAGTGGTTGTTTTGTGATTATTTTGTTATTGTTTGGAAAGCTCTCAACCTTCCCGTAGTTAGCTATTCATCGAACAAAGTGATATATTGTGGCATGTAGCGTGCATTTCGAGGATTTTGAGACATAACATTTAGTAGGGCCTGAAATGGAAACATAATTGAAGATCAACTCTAAAATTTATTCAATTTACCTTAAGGCAGCATTGAAACATTAATGAAATATTTAGAGGTCTAGGCTAGTGACGTGTTCCGACGTCGTTAAACCTAGTAGCTATCGTTCGCCTCTTGGCTTTAGACAGCACTAGTACGGACTTGTGTTCCCCGTACTATCGCATATATAAAGGGAGACCCACTAGGTTTCTATCCTTTATCCATAGGAAGCCGATTCTACCGCCTTATACCCGTGATACACCAGACACAGAATTCAGGGAGATTTCCTGCACGTACGTCAAGTCCTTGGTTGATTTCTCTTTCATTTTTGAACCAAGGTGTATATTGCAATTCACGGATATCTGGTACACCCTTTGCCTAGAGTTCTAGAGTAGTCATTTTGATATTTTGTGACTCATTAAATTTGAAAGGATCATCAAGCACTTTTCCTTTCACGCTTGTTTCCAAATTGAAAGAGATAGAGTCACCTTGTATCCATTTGTCGACTCTTAAAACATGAAATGGTAAAGTTTCTAAGTTTCAATGTGGTAAAATTAATCACCTGCGATCACATGCCCTTTCAGAGTTTTGCTTGTCGGCTGTTTGATTGTTTGCCTTGGTTTTTGCCCATGTGCTTTTGTTTTGATCTATTCCTCTTGTCATTACTGTCACAGTGGTGGAACCTTCAGTTTCGTCTGCTAGTAGTCCTTACATAGATGATTCGTCAGAGGTCTCTCAGTCCTCTGCTGAACCTCAACAACCTGTTGTCTCTGAGTTTCCCGACGGGGGACCGGTTCTATCTGAACTTCCCTTTGGAGGACCAGTTGAGTTCAATTGGCCCTTATTCAACGCTTGGTTTGGATTTGGAGTAGGGGAATATTTCCCTCCTCTTACATCGGGATCGCCTTTTTTAGCTACTGTTATTCCTCCTAGTCCTTGTCGTATTTTAGAAGATCTAGCAGCAGGGTCAGATATGGATTCACCTAGTCCTTCTCCTAGTGAGGAAATTCCTACATTTGGTGAAGATTACCAGGTATTCCCATAAAACAACCCCGAGTCTTCTATCATGTCTTTGCCTGGTCCTTCGCTTCCAGCAGGGTATAGATCCTTAAGTCAGATTGTGGCCACTGTGGCCTCCATGGGAGTATCCACTCTGTCTACGAGGCCAGTTATTACTTTGTTTGGGATGTCCTCGAGGACACCTCTCATTTCATCTCCTCAGGTCACATCAGTACCTATTAGGCCTACTGTCTGCGTGGGTGCATCTACCCCCACTGTTACTACTCAATCCGTCAGGACCGCGTCACTTCCTGAAGATGTCTACATAGCATCTGCTATTCCGGAGAATATCTCTCCTAAGGAGTATCAGTTGTCTCTACAGTAGTCGAACTCCGAGGTCGGTCAGTCCTCCCAAGATCCAAACCGTCCTTACTTTTCCCATTATGGACAGGATGGTACACCCGTTTACATTTTTCCATATCAGTACGATGAGCAAGGAAACACTCTACGTTTTCCTGCTCCAGAGGCTTATCAGTATGTTCAAGGTTTTTTGTCTGCCCAGGCTAGGCAACCTTCCAACCCGCAAGGACAACCCTTCTAGGGCCAAACTTTGGGCCGGCCTGGTTATCTATATGACCCGAAAGGACAACCCTTACAGGGCCAACCTTCGGGTCAGCAGGGGTTGTTATACGGTCCATAAGGACAGTCCTACGACCCTCAAGGTCAACCTATACAGCCTCACCCTATGGTCCAACCAAAGCCTCAATGGAGCCTTCTGGTACCTTGGAGCTTGCATGCCTCAATGGTAGGTTCTTCGCATTCGACGTAAGGTTTTCATCATTGAACTTCGATCGGATGATTCTATGGCTGTTCAATGCCAGCTCACTGTTCACATTTCGTGGATTGTACCTATAGTACCTTGAGGGCCATTGTCATTATTGGTGGTTCCTCTCGCATCTGTTAACAAATTTCACCATTGGCTAGTAATCAAATGATGTTCTTGCATGTTCGACTTTAGCTCACTTATTCACATGCTAGAACTTGTACTCTGTTCGGGTCGAGATGGAGCGCAAGACCCTGGGTTTTGTTTGATGGAATACAGGTTGTGGATTTTGTGGAATATCATGATTGGTTACATGACTCATTGATTGGATGGCTGTGACCATACCTGAGTCTATTTAGTGATCCTTATTGGATGGCTGCATCCATGCCTCAGATCTTGATTATTGTATTCTCTGTTATGGATGGCTGCGCCCATACCACATATCATGTATTTGAGATATCAGTTGTATTTGACTACGTAGGTTTTCCGACAACAGTGTTTTCAGTTGGACATGTTCTCGTAAAGCATTTCAACCCTCTCTCTCTCGGGCCTCATGCTTTAGGGGGCATCTGTTACAAAGTAATTTGTCACCATCCTTTCAATCCCCCGTCTCACATATTGGAGGGCCTTTTCTATAACCTGTGAGTAGTGACTTGACCTAAAACCACTTTCATGGCATCCCCCTTGACAAGGAAAATCATTCCTGTGAAGACAGTTTCCTGTAAAAAACCCTAAAAATAGACCTTTTGGCCTTGGCGTGACCAGCCAATTCAGCCCTCGTGCCAATGGGGGAAATCCACCAAAGATGGCATGCCAACTGGTGCTCTGTCCCAGTATATTACTTGTGCCAAGATTAATAAGGATTGTTTTTTAAAAATTCCAACCAACTCCTTAATGAGTCTCTAAAATGAGTTGGGAGGTTTGGCTCCGAATCTCCATGTAGGGGAAGTGGTTTTCCACCTATCATGGAAGCTTCCTTCAGGACAGGGCCAATCCCACCATTGTAGGGATCCCAACTCCCCTTCCACCATCTATATAAGCTTGCCATTTTCCCTTTGCAAGCTAGCCTTAATGGTCATAAGACTAAGAGCTGAATCTGTAGCAAGGAGACTATCGCCAGACAACCTTTGAGAGCCAAGCCGAAGAGAGAGAGAATTGTCCCATTTCCGACGTGCTTCATTGAGACATGCTCCACTGTCGACCCGGCCGAAGGAAGATCCAGCATCAGAGCTTAAGGTTGTATCGTTCCTTTGTTTTATTAATAATAAGTGACTTTGATTATGGTTTCACTCATGTATCTTTATATTTGATGCAATGAGTTACATCTTCTCTAACTGATGTTTTGTTACAAGATCTAGATTCTATGCTATATATCATCATGTTTTCTTCGCATGTGTGTAGGTGTTCGGATGCGCTAAGCGGAAGGATTGTGATCTGCCAAAGTAGAGGACGGGAAACATCATCCTTGTTTCGACGACCATCGCATAGGACCTGAGGTAGGCAACTTATCATTTCTTGTCATTTTGTAACTAGAGACCTGCATCTTAGTGTGACTTGATTGTTGCTAGACCTGATCTGGGCTAGTAGGGATCGCCTCTATATGCAGAGGGGATTTACCTCTCCAACATTATCATTCTTACATTATTACATAATATTATTACCTTGGGTACCTCCCTCTGTACCCTATATTATTCCCCCCTAGGTATACTACATTACACCCCCCCTTAAACATGTTTCGTCCCCAAAACATGAGAAGAACACAAATAATAAGATCTACTCAAAAGAGTATTCCACTAGTACCATTCATGTGCATCTAGCCATCCCAGAGAAAGGTGAACACTTGATCTAGTTGGTGCCTCGCTCGCTTGAGATGGAAGTGGGTTTTGGTGTTCCTATATGTTGATGTGTTGTGGGTGGATCGCCACACCTCTCTATGTGTTTCCCACGGGTTGTTTTCCTTGTTGTTAATATGTTGCCACCTTGCTAGTTGTTGTCTTGTTGGGTGATGCGTGCGGTGATATGTTGAAGCTTTAACTGATGTAATATCTTTCATTAATTCCTCCACTATTGGTGGTGGACTGATGTCTGGTGCTTTTGCTAGTACCTACTTTGATGTCTATGTTTGGTTGTCTACCATCAAAGTCTCATCATCTGATGTGTCCGTGTCATTAGATAATTGTGCTTCTTCCTCCCTAATCTCTGCGTTGTTCTTTATGCAAATATCCTGCAATGTAATTTTCTTCTTTGTATACCAGAGCTCCACGAATTTCTTGTGCACATTAAAATTAGCAGTACCAATGGATTCCATCCAAGGGTGTCCCAAAACAACATCCACATCAACCATATCTGAAGCATGAAAATAGGAATGCAACACATACTTATCCATAGAAATCTTCAAATCTTTATAAATTTCAACATCTTCATTATCAACCTGTGTTTTTCAATATTTTTTATTGGAACTTGCAATTTTTTAGCCAAATTCACATTGATACAATTATGCTTGCAACTAGGAATGTTAGACACAATTATGTTCTCTTTCTGAATACTTCCATGAACCTGTAATATGGAAATACTAGTAAAAAATAAGTCTTTATGGGTCTTACTATCCTTCTTTCTGGCTTGAGACCACTTGTCCAAAAGGACTTTTTCAATTTTTTTCTCGGGAAGTTTCCTCACTGAGCTGTCAAGTGAGGTCCACCATTTATTTGCCTCATATTTCATATGAAGCCCTATGGAGCATATCCAAAAATATCCGTATTGAGCCTTGTGATATTGTAAAAAATCTTCAATAATAGGGCCATCATATTTTCCTGTGAACTTCATCTTGCGAGAAACCCTAAAACAAAGTAAGGGTTTTGAAGAAAATCACTTACTTTGGAAAAAATTCAAAATGGACATTACTCGGTCAATATAACTCAGAATCCTTAATATAACCTATTTTCAAAATTGGAATAGTAATTCTGCATCTATCGACATGAATGAAATCCTAATATAGGTGCTCTGGAAACACAGATTTGCGCTGCAACTATCCCCCCGTCACAAAATTTCTTTAAAAAATGGTTGATTTTAGATCAGTGATAAATCCCTCATCCGGACTCCAATTTGGCCAATTTTTTTTTTTTGAAATCAAGTGATTTTTCAAGGGGATCTCATATATATAATTATTTTCCTAAAATTCTACACCAAAATCTACAAAATAATGTCAATAGAGCTTTCGTTCACAAATTTCCGTCAGAAACATTTCTACAACAAAGTTGAATTTAAATCAGCAATATCGCCCTCATCCGGACTCTGATTCGAACGATTTTTTTTTTTTGAAATTGGATATTTTTTCGAAAGGAATCTAGATATGCTATTTATTTTTGAAAATTTTGGCCAAAATTTTCAGATCTTCTCTGCAAAATCGTCGCCCAAAAATTTCCTGCAAAAAATGAAAAAACGAATCTCCCAAACTTTGCCCAAGAAAGTTCTCTGATACCACTTGTAATAGATCTAACAATAAAATGTATATAAATGGATAATATGCCTAGGAAATAACACCATTGAATATAAAACTTTACATCTTCATTAATATGAAAACCCTCGAGGTAGGGCAACACCATACATTCACTCCTTAAGGAAGGAGATCACTCCACAAACCATATGCTTTCCAATACAATAATCCTTGACCTCTCTCAATGGAGAGTCTCTAGCCTCTATATATGTTTCATACATGCAATACCATGGGTAGTTACGTCTCTCAATACCATACATCCAATACAATGGGCTTATCACTTTATTCCCTAGCTACATGTGGTCCCTTGCATAATGTGGGTTAACCACTTTATTTATTAACTATGACCCATTTATTTATCATTCATATATTATTACATCATATTATTACCTTGGGTACCTCCCTCTGTACCCTATATTACTCCCCCTAGGTATACTACATGTTAACTATATCTCATTTTTCATCTGTATCCTCATATGTTAGTTTTATTGCAATAGCATCATGAACCAAGACTTGAATATCACTCTTCCCATCTACTTGATTCATAAGAATACACTTATAGCTATCCTCTTTTTTCCAACATTCAACATGGATGAATGAACAATCATTTATAATAGGCTGGTCTTTAGAAGAAACAATATTTGACTTATGCCTATAACATAACATAGTAAAAGTTCAAATAAATTGTATATAAATAAAAAAATTTAACATTAATCGAACATACAATTTCAATGTCTTAGCATGTAAGTTGCATCCTTTAGATTTTTTTTCCCTTGAAGCTTGTTAATAACATTGCAAACTGTGTGTCTAAATGAAATGTCACATATCTCCAAAATGGTGATGTTGTGACTTCTTGAAAACCCGTAACCACTTTACTAAAAGTTTGATAAGTATATGGTTCTCTATCGTACTCAATGTTTGGGAAATTTAAACCATGAGGAATATCTGCAATAACTAGGGCATATTCTCTTTTAGGTATTAGTTTTGCAATTTCTTCACATTCATCTTGTATTATTTGATATTGGATAGTGTCGAGTCCATTCCAAATGAAATGATTAAGAGTAGGATCAAGTTCAACATTAATAAGACATTTCTTTCTCATCTTTTCCAACTAAATTTTTTCAATAAAGTTTTTGAAAGTATTTGGTATTGAACTTCCATCCTTCTTTGACATATTTGATGACATAAAAAATATATATGTATAAGTAATAAAAAAAAAATAGTTTACATATGAATAAAATTAATGTAGAAATAAACATACCTTATTAAAGGCAATATAAAAATCTTTAAGTTTCAATGTAGAACTTGATTCTGTGTAGTTGTGCATGACATCATCCCAACTATCTTCATTCAACATTTTAACCATATGTTCTTGTATTTTCATATAAATATTCTGAATGAATAAATAAAGTTAAAACTGTAAATATTGTTGAGATTCAACAAGATGATGAGCTTAGTGAAAATCAGTCACCCTCACTAAGTGGGCCCACAGGCTATTTTTAGCTGTAAGTCTATTTTTAGACTATGTCTATTTTTAGACATGGTGGTCATATTTCAGAAGTTGTAGGATGCTATTTGTGGATGGTTGGTCAAGTTGGAAAAATATATGAAATTATATTTTTAGAATATTGGGCAAAGTCTATTTATAGATCATCGATCTAAAAATAGACGTGTCAATTATTATTAGCTCTTAATAATAATCAGACTCTAAATATCAACTTATTCTCTTAGAGCACTTAATTTCAGTGTAAATATTTGGAAAATCAGTGGGGTGAAGGAATTACACAATTGCTAGGGTTTATTGGTGGCTCATGCATGGAGGACTCAGTTAGAACTGAAGTGGAAAAGTTATGACAGAGTTGGAAGAGTAGTTCATGGAGTTGTTATTCAGTTTAACTCAGTTAATGGAGTTAAACTCAATTGAGCTAGTTGTATCTAGTATAACTGAATGATACACTAGTGAGAGTGGAGTGGAATGATTAGTTAATTAATTCACAAATAATAACTCATTAATCAAATAAACAAATACAACAGTTAACTACAGTGCATGTCAGTTCCAGTGGAGACCCAGTGGAGAGATAGGTGAAAGGGCAAGATGGACTATCCATTGTGACTATAGTGATGCATTGATTGCACCACACACACATTGGAGTTTCCAAGGAGGATTGTGCAATGCAAGAAAGTTAGATTCTAATTCATTCAGGGGTCTTCTTCAGCAGGGATTGCGCAGTCGAGGCAGACTATCAGGTGGCAAGAAATCAATGCATGGATTTGCAAATTTCTTTTGATTAGTGTGTGATGATTGATTGTACTAAGAACTTGATGTACTAAGATTTGTATGAGATTGTTACATGATATCCATGATATATAATATACGATAGTTGGGGTTTTTAGCTTCAGGATTTTCCGTTAAACAACTGTGTTATGTGCGATTGTTTTTATTGCTTCATGTGTTTGCAATTGAGTTTTTAAATTTCTGCAAAAGATTAACAGTGGAAGGATTATGTATTTAGAAAGAAGATAAATACTGTTAGATCAGGAGAATTTGGATATATACATGCATCTTGTATATAATTTCTACATGGTATCAGAGTAGTGTTAATTCTTGAAGATTACAATTGTGAATAATTTTTGAGTTTGTGCTGGTGGAAAATTCGAATTTGCTTCATAAAATTCTTGCTCTGACAGTTGAGTATACATTGAAATGTATTTCAATGGGTTGTGATTGGAGTATTCCCTTGAGGGCAGCTTGAATTACATAGCCTAGAAATATAGAATGGAAGTGGTGCTGGAAGATAATGGACTGAAGGATTTCATCGATAGCGATGTTCCTAAGCCTGGTTCTAGCGATGCTACATTACTTGACGCATGGAAAAGGAAGGTAGTAAAGACAAGAAGAATTTTTTTGGAAGGTGTGAAGGACCATATTTTGTCCAGTCTTCATAGGAAAGCCACTCCATTTTCAATGTGGAAGGCTTCGACAGATTTGATCCAAAGCAGCAGCGACCAGAGGAAGTTGGTGCTGAAAGATAAGCTCAGAAAACGAAAAATGGAGAAGGGCGACAGTATTCCAAAATATCTCACGAAGTTTGTCCACTGTACAGATGAACTGGGAAGTGTGGGGATTACTGTTGATGATGAAGAATTGGTGAGATTGGCACTCCTTTGGCTTCCGAAGAGTTGGCATAGCTACGAAGACTCTGTCAATGAACGAGAGAAACTGTTGGGATGGGAGCAACTTTGGTTGGATCTTGTGTAGGAGGAGATAAGGTGAAGTACCAGGGATGGCTCTTCATCAAAGAATGAATATGAAGAGAATTGTGCTTTGTCTTCCAAAGCAAGGAAAGGGAAGGGGAAGAAATTCCCTCCAAAATCCAAGGCTAAAGGAAAGAAGAAGGATTTGTCCAAGGTGAAGTGTTTTCACTGTCACGAACATGGGCATTTCGCCACTAACTGCCCATAGAAAAAGAAGTCCAAGAAGGTAGCTGGAGAGGCCTCGCAATTTGAACTTGAATTATCTTTGATCACATGCTTTGTTTCAAGCTCAACGGGATCGGTGTGGTATCTTGATAGTGGCACGTCTTTCCATATGACGGGAGACAAGGAGTTGTTTAGTGACTTGGAGGAGAAGGACCTTCAAATGCATATAGAGATGGGCGACGATGGTCGATACAGTGCGACCGACATTGGGACCATTACCTTTGAGAGGGAGTCAGGTAATCCATTTATGTTGAAAGATGTTATGCATGTTCCAGGTCTGAAGAAGAACTTGGTCTCGGTCGCAATGTTGGAAGATAGAGGTTATGACATTGTTTCTAGTGATGGAAAAGCTTTCTTGCGACATAAAACAACAGGTCAAACCAAGAGAATAGGGATTTCAGTTAAGAATCTCTACAAGTTGGAGGTAGATAGCTGCACTGCAATGATGGGAAAAGAAGAATAAGTGGTGAGCCGGGATAAGGGAAAATTATGGCACAGGAGATTGGGTTGTCTTCACCATGGCGGTTTGAAGATTTTGCAGCATATTTCTACTAGACTTCCCAAGGGTACTCTTGCACAGTCAGATCAGTGCAAGGGATGTACTATGGGTAGGTTTTTGAAGACCACCTTTCATGAGTAGGAGAACCGTGCTTCGGTGATCCTTGAGATAATTCACACAGACGTGTGTGGACCTTTCTCAGTTGCTTCAACAGAAAAATATAGGTATCATGTTATATTTTTTGATGACTATTCTCGTAGATGTTGGATCTTCTTCACGCAGAACAAGAGAGAAACATTCTCAAAGTTCTGTGAGTTTAAAGCATTGGTGGAGAAGGAGTTTGGGAAGCAAGTGAAAGCTCTATGAAGCAATAATGGTGGTGAATACATCTCAGGTGAATTCAAAGACTTCTGTAGCAAAGAAGGAATTCGAAGAGAACTCATAGCGCCTCATAAACCACAGCAGAATGGGGTTGTGGAGAGGAAGAACAGAATGATCGTGGGTTTTGCACGAGCTGTGCTGCATGACCAGGGCCTACCAATTCACTTGTGGGTGGAAGCATGCAACACTATGGTTTATGTGAAAAACCGTTGTTCTCATAGAGTACTTGCCATGAGTACACCTGAAGAAGCTTTTACTGGTAAGAAGCCTGATATTTCTCATTTGAAGATTTTTGGCTCATCTGTTTACATTCATGTGACAAAATATGCCAGGAAGAAGCTGGATCCGACTGCAGAAGTTGGGATATTTGTGGGGTACCACAGAAGCTGGGAGACTAAATCTTGATGTGGTACAGAATGTAGGAGTCCCCACATCACAGTGTAGACAAAGATAGTCACCTGACCGATTTACTGGATACATGGCTCTTATGAGCAAGTGTATCGTGACAGAGCCATATTCTTTTGAATAAGTAGTGCAGGAGTCCACATGGGCAGATGCCATGGTGGAGGAGTATGACTCCATTTTCAGAAATAGTGCTTGGGATATTGTTCCAAGGCCGGTGGGTAAATCAGTTGTAGGATCAAGATGGATATACAAGGTAAAGCAAGCTGCTAATGGGAGCGTCGATAAGTATAAGGCAAGATTTGTTGCTAGAGGCTTCTCATAGATCGAGGGGATTGATTATGAAGAAACCTTTGCACCTGTTGCACGGTATTTTTCCATAAGCACCATCCTTGCTCTCTCAGAGCAGATGGGTTGGCACATTCATCAGATGGATGTGAAGGTTGCGTTCCTTAATGGGATCATTGAGGAAGAGGTGTACATTGAGAAACCTGAAGGATTTGAGATCTTCAGTAGAAATTTTCATGTGTGCAGGCTCAACAAAGTGTTGTATGGGCTGAAGCAAGCAACATGTGCTTGGTACACATGGATCGATAGCTATTTCACTAGACTTGGCTTCACTAAGAGTGAGGTGGATGAAAACTTGTACCAAATTGTGGTGGACGGTAAGATTTTAATCCTTGTTCTTTATGTTGATGATTTAATACTAACGGGTGATGAGCAGTTGATACACTCATGCAAGGCAGATCTTGCAAAGGAGTTTGAGATGAAGGATTTGGACCTCCTTCATTATTTCCTTGGATTGGAAATATGGAAATGGGAAGGTGAATTATTTGTGTCTCAAGGAAAGTATGCTCGGGAGATACCTGAGAAGTTTCACATGCAAGGCTACAAGCCTATCAACACTCCTCTTCCAGGAAATTGAAGGAAAGAGGATGCTACCTCAGAAGAGGTAGTGGATGCCACTATTTATCGACAGTTGGTGGGTTTGCTCATGTATTTTGTTAATACAAGACTGGACATATGCTACGCGGTGAACCAGCTTTCACAAGCGATGGTTAAGCCTACCAAGTTCTTTTGGAAGGTAGGCAAGCATGTCCTGAGGTATCTTAGGGGAAGATCTGAGTATGGCTTATGGTACAGACAATCGGATGAGGTGAAGTTGCATGGCTTCACGGATGAAAATTGGGTAGGAAGCCCAACAGATAGAAAGAGCACATCAGGAGGGATTTTCAATATCGGATCTACAACATTTTCTTGGCACAGTAGGAAACAAAGATCTGTGGCACTCAGTTCAGCCAAAGTAGAATACATGGTAGCAAGTCAAGCTGCATGTGAGGCTATCTAGATGAGGAAGATTTTGGTTGGTTTGTTAGGTTCACATTTAGATCCTACAGTGATACATTTCGATAATCAGAGTTGCATTAAACTCTCGATTTATCCTGTGTTTCAAGATATATCTAAACATATTGATATCTGGTATCATCATATCAAATATTGTGTATAGCGGAAGATCATGTTGCTTCAGTACATTCCTACGGAAGATTAGGATGTAGATATTCTAGCGAAGGCACTTACTATGAGAAAATTCGAATACCATAGAGGCAAGATCGGGGTGAAGGATAATCCATATCTTGTTGAGAGGGAGTGTTGAGATTCAACAAGATGATGAGCTTAGTGAAAATCAGTGACCCTCACTAAGTGGGTCCGCAAGCTATTTTTAGGTGTCAATCTATTTTTAGAATATGTCTATTTTTAGACATGGTGATCATATTTTAGAAGTTGCAGGATGCTATTTCTGGATGGTTAGTCAAGTTGGAAAAATAGATGAAATTCTATTTTTAGAATATTGGGTGACGTCTATTTATATATCATCGATCTAAAAATAGATGTGTCAATTATTATTAGCCCTTAATAATAATTACTCTAAATATCAACTTATTCTCTCGGAGCACTTACTTTCAGTGTATAGATTTGGAAAATCAGTGGGTTGAAGGAATTACACAATTCCTAGGGTTTATTGGTGCCTCATGCATGGAGGACTCAGTTATAATTGAAGTGGAAAAGTTATGACAGAATTTGAACCATAGTTCATGGAGTTGTTATTCAGTTTAACTCAGTTAATGGAGTTAAACTTAGTTGAGCTAGTTGTATCTAGTCTCACTGAACGATACAATAGTGAGAGTAGAGTGAATTAATTATTTAATTAATTCACAAATAATAACTCATTAATCAAATGAAAAAATACAATAGTTAACTACAGTGCATGTCAGTTCCAGTGGAGACCCAGTGGAGAGATAGGTGAAAGGGCAAGATGGACTATCCGTTGTGACCATAGTGATGCATTGATTTCACTACACACACATTGGAGTTGCGAATGAGGATTGCATAGTGCAAGCAAGGTAGATTCAAATTCATTTAGGGGTCATCTTCAGAAGGGATTGTGAAGTGGAGGCAGGCTATCAGGTGGCAAGAAATTAGTGCATGGATTTGTAGATTTCTTCTGACTAGTGTGTGACGATTGATTGTACTAAGAGCTTGATGTAATAAGCTTTGTATGAGATTGTTACATGATCTCCGTGATACATAATATATGATAGTTTGGGTTTTTAGCTTCAAAATTTCCCGTTAAACAAATGTGTTATGTGCGATTGTTTTTATTGCTTCATGTGTTGGCAATTGAGTTTTTAAATTTCCGCAAAAGATTAACAGTGGAAGGATTTTGTATTTAGCAAGAAGATAAATATTATTAGATCAGGGGAATCTCGATATATACATACATCTTGTATATGATTTCTACATGTATAACAAATTATTCCAACAGCATTATGTTGTATTTAAAAGAAAATTATAACCAAAGGAAAAGTATAAATAATTCAAGAAACTTAATTTTGAAATTCTACGCACATTTCATCCATTGATAATCACCTGACTTCACACGTGATAGTAGTGATTTGACTAGTTTTTCATCCTTCACTCCTTGCATTTTTCTCCAAGGTGTGATAGTCATATCCTCTGGAAGTTGCTTCATTTCAAGATTTGTCTTACTGTTGGTACATATTATGGGTTTACTCTTTCTAACCTTCTTATTTTTTATGGAAATATCCTCCCACCACTCAAAAATATCATCAATCAATTCCCGTATCTCCCCAGTTCTAAAATGTAACTAAAAAATGCTATCCATGCTTCTGAATATATTTGAATGCATTTTTCCATCTTTTGATTTGATTTTTTCATCAATATGATAACATGTTTCTATTAAACATTCCTTCCGAAATGTTACACTAACTTGTGCCTTATCCCCACCACATTTTTCTATGAATTCATTATGAATAAATATGACCCTTTGGATGAAAGTCATTTTCATTCTGTAATCATTATCTGCATCATGATCCCATGCCAATAACTTTGATTTGGTTTCTATTAAGCCAACGTAAATGATGCATTTCATTGTTTGAAATAGATAGTTATTGGGATATTCCACTATCAAATTTCTTTTAACCTCTACTGAATGGTTCCCTCCAATTACATAATATTTATAGTTAAAACATATTGTCTTGTAAAATTCCTGTTTGTCAGGAACCTGACATGGATCAACAAGAACCACATAATCCACCACATACGCATATGGATTGAACCTGAACGATGTTTTCAGATTATGTACATGTAGGTGATTTTCCTTTCTAATTTGATATTGAGATTGTCCTTCATCTGGCCTATAAAATTGGCTGACACTAAGCTCAAATGTTTGGCCACCACAAATTAATTTATTCTTCCACAACTCAGATCGAATGGCATTTTGTTTTATTTTAATAATGCCATCCTCTAACTCAGCACCCGTTGTTATGATTTCCTGCTTCCTTTAGGGATTTTAGTTTGTTCTTCACTGCTGCTCATGACTTTTACAGGTTGAACAAGATTTGATTTCTTCTTCTTATTGGTTAACATAGCAATTTTTTTATAAACAAGTTCTTCATCATTAGGTAAAAGAGAGACATGTTTGGCCTTTTTTTTGTGTCTGATTTGTTTTCTCCTTTTTCACAATAGCTCTAATCTCCTCCTCACTAATTCTATCATAATTTTCAATTTCATGTTCCACATCTTCAAAGCAACATGTTTAGATTTACTAGATTGACCCACCTTAGTGACTCTTGGTTGATCCACTCTTTGTACTATTGCAATGTCATGAGCTATTGATATTTTCTTCATTCTCCTTTCCACTTCTTTGTCTATTTGGAAAGTGTTGATCAAAGTCATAACATTTGGCTCCATATATTAAATACCCTCAAACATGTTTGAAAGAGGTGTAACAAAACATGTCAATGATCAATAATTTATAAAAAAAATGAATGATCCTTACAATAATGTATAACGGAAATATAAATAAGCATGCATATGATGTTAATTGCAATGTTGCTTGCGTTTCTGCAGAAATTTTTGTAGATGTTTCATTTTTGTCATACTTGACCTTTGATAAATGATATCTAACCTTGTCACATTTATTAGCTATTCTTGCAAGAACATAAATAGTGTTTGTATTCAGCATCATACATATGTCTCGTACTCTACCCATCACCTGATATGATTCATCTAAGTCAATCATACCACATATCAGATAGATATGTATATCATCCCTTGTTTCATTGTCTTCAAGATACCATGAAAAATCAGTTTTATATATTTCCTCTGCGTTTTTCCAGTCATAAAGAAACTTTAATGAACTTGGTGGACCACTTGCTTGAATTTTATTACGTCTTTCTATTTTTTATCCTTCAACGATATGCATAGTGTGTGCAACAATATCCTTATTGCGTCCAACAATATCCATAGTGCATCCATCTGCAACTTTAGATTTGGCAGTTGTTGCCCTAGGTCCAAAAACATTCACATAAATCTTTTTTGATGCCATCTTCCTGATAAAAAGAAATATATATATTAATTAATGAGAAAAC
Organism: Pinus albicaulis; assembly: GCA_034641835.2. Taxonomy (NCBI): domain Eukaryota; kingdom Viridiplantae; phylum Streptophyta; class Pinopsida; order Pinales; family Pinaceae; genus Pinus; species Pinus albicaulis. Next base: position 1,399,228,056 of record CM076580.1, read on the forward strand.
ACATGACTTAATTAATCTTTTTTTTTTTTTTTAAGTGTGCCAGTATAAATTTTAAATTAATCGAAAATTAATATCTATAAAATAAATGAAAAAATAGAATTTTATAGGTAAAATTATATAACTTGAAAATAAAGAAATAAAATTAACTATATATTTTTTTCATTTAAAAACCAAATATTTAAAATCATATTTATCTTTATGTATATATATATATATATATATATATATATATATATATATATATATAAATACATTTTATTCAAAAAGAAAAGAAAAGAAAAAGTTGTTTTAAATTTGTTTTAATGTAAAGTAATTTCAATTTAAAAAAATAAATAAATAAATAATTTGAATTTTATTTTTTTAAATTAAAAAAAAAACAAAACAAAAAAAAGTTTAACAAATTTTAATATTAAGTTATTTTTTTAGATAAAAAAAATATTAATGTTAATTTTTTTTTAAATACAAAATTAATAAATTTTATTTTACAATAAAAATTATTTAAATTATAAAACATTATAAAAAAAATATTAATACATTTTATTTTTTTTATTTTTTATTTTTTTTTTAATTTAAAATTTAATTTTAATATTTAAAAATTTAAAATATATATACGAATTTTCGGTGAAAATCACATGTAAAAATTTTTTGTTGACGCGTTTCAAACCAATCAGTGTGATTCATCATCAGGACAAGATGAGAAATCTGATCAAGAAACCTATTTAAATAGATAAGGACAGCTCCAACTAGCCGTTGAAAAAATGACTAGTTTGACTAGAATAAGAAATTTGTCAAATTTTTTTAATTTTTTTAATTTTAATTCTATTATATTTTAATTTAATTATATTTGATTATATTTGAATATCATCTAATATTAATACTTTTTATAATTTAATATTAATATTTTTTAATTATTTTTACTATTCTAATATCTAATAAATAAATAAATAAAAATAAAAATAAAATAAAAATAAATAATTAAAAAAATAAAAAAATAAATAAAATAAAATTAATTAGTTAATAGATAAATAAATAATAAGAATGATAATAATTAATTAATTTAATATTACTAAATAGGTAATCAACAAATTAAATCATAAGGAAAATACTTGCAATAAAAAACATACTAATCAAAATTAAAATAAGTAAATAAAAGGAACAGATAGGGATAGAGGAATCAAGAGGGAGAGAAGAAAGAACGACCAGAGGGAGCAAAATGGGAAGGGGAAAAATCAACTAAGAGTGAAGAGCAGGAATCCAGCATCTGCTAACACTCCACCCATCATCCCTATTAAGGATAACCGACCTCTTTTCGATTTCCAATGCTTCCCTGAACTTTCGGTGGAGGAAATGGTCAATCCTTGCAATTACCTCAGTATCTTCAATACAAATATGATGATTTGATTTTTCAGCGTGCTCTGCTAAGGCAAAGGACCGAGATCTAACATGTCTAGGGTCAGCGACATGTTCATGAATTCTTTGATTAATTGATCGACCAGTTTCACCTATGTAAGGTGTCCCACAGGAACGCAGAATCAAGTAAACACTTTCACCATCCATTGGGAAGATCAGGTCTTTAACTGATCTAAGTGAACTTTGAATTGTGCAGAGAGGCTTGAATGTTGAAGAGACATTATGTTTCTTCAAGATTCTAGCGATTTTATCAGTAGTACCTTGGATAAACGGAAGGTGAACCCCAGATAACTGATCACAATAATATTTCTTAATCCTAGGACCTTTCTTAGCTTTTTGAAAAGCTCTAAGACATTGAGCCCTGCTATAACTGTTCTTACAGAAGACATTAAAGAGATGTGATTTTTCACCTTCAAAATGGTGTACATCGGAGATTCTAAAGGCTCTGGTGACTAGGGTACTGAGAACCCTAAGCTTACCCTAGTCACCAGAGCCTTTAGAATCTCCGATGTACACCATTTTGAAGGTGAAAAATCACATCTTTTTAATGTCTTATGTAAGAATGGTTATAGCAGGGCTCAATGTCTTAGATCTTTTCAAAAAGCTGAGAAAGGTCCTAGGGTTAAGAAATATTATTGTGATTAGTTATCTGGGGTTCACCTTCCATTTATCCAAGGTACTACTGATAAAATCGCTAGGATCTTGAAGAAACATCATGTCTCTTCAACATTCAAGCCCCTTCACACAATTCGAAGTTCGCTTAGATCGTTTAAAGACCCGATTTTCCCGATGGATGGTAAAGGTGTTTACTTGATTCCGTGTTCCTGTGGGACGCCTTACATAGGTGAAACTGGTCGATCAATTAATCAAAGAATTCATGAACATGTCACTGACCTTATACATGGTAGATCTCGGTCCTCTGCCTTAGTAGAGCATGCTGAAAAATCAAATCATCATATTTGTATTGAAGATACTGAGGGTATTGCAAGGATTGACCATTTCCACCACTAAAAGTTGAGGGAAGCCTTGGAAATCGAAAGGAGGTCGGTTAACCTTAACAAAGATGATGGGTGGAGTGTTAGCAGATGCTGGATTCCTTCTCTTCACTCTTACTTGATTTTTCCCCTTCCCCTTTTACTCCCTCTGGTCATTATTTCTTCTCCTGCTCTTGATTCCTCTATCCCTGTCTGTTCCTATTATTTTATTATTTTAATTTTGATTAGTACGTTTTTTATTATGAGTATTTTCCTTATGATTTGATTTGTTAATTACTTATTTAGTAATATTAAATTAATTAATTATTATCATTATTATTATTTATTTATCTATTAATTAATTAATTTTATTTTATTTTTATTTTCTTTTATTTTCATATATATATATAATTATTTATTTTTATTTTTATTTCTATTTATTTATTTATTTACTTTTTAGATATTAGTAAAAATAATTAAAATGTATTAATATTAAATTATAAAAAGTATTAAGATTAGCTGATATTCAAATATAATCAAATATAATTAAATTAAAATATAATAGAAATAAAATTAAAAAAATAATAAAATTTGACAAATTTCTTATTCTAGTAAAACTAGTCGTTTTTTCAACGGCTAGTTGGAGTTATCCTTATCTATTTAAATAGGTTTCTTGATCAGATTTCTCATCTTATCCCGATGATGAACCACACTGGCTGGTTCGAAACGCGTCGACAAAAATTTCTTACATGTGTTTTTCACCAAAAATTTGTATACACATTTTATGGATCATAGAAGCCAAATTCCTAAAATTTAAAATATAAATCAATTTCAATACTATAAAATTCTAATATAAAAATTAATTAAATTTTAAAAATTATAAATAAAAAAATTAATATGTTTTTTTTTTTAATTTTAATTACTTTTTTGTTAAAAAAAAATTGAATTTTGTTTGTTGTCACAGGCCGGAGGCCGGCTGGGTGGTGTCGTGGAGTGTCGCCCAGCTAGGGGCTAGATGCCGACTGGGCGACACTGTGGAGGGTTGTTGAGCCGGCCTCCGGCCCCCTAGCAGGCAGCAAAATTATTATTATTTTTTTCATTAAAAAAAAACAATAATAAAAATTCATTTAAATAATAATATTTTATATAATATATTTTTTAAAATAATAATATATTTTAAATAAATTAAAATTTATTAAAAAAACCATTTAAATAATAAATTAAAAAAATTAAATTAATTTTTTTAATTACTTTTTTTTAAACAATAAAAAAAATATTAAAATAAATAGTTTTAAAAAATAAATAATAATAATATTTTTTTTTTAAATAAATTAAAACTTTTTAAAATAAAAAATAAAAATAAATTTAAATAATAAAAAATATAAAAATAAATTAAATTTATTTTAATGAAAAAAAAAATTAAAACAATACAATTATTTTAAAATTAAATTATTTTTTTAATTGTAAAATATATTTATAATAATAAAAAAAAACAAATTTTATAAAAATAAAAATAAATTGGTATTTGTTTAAATAAATAAAATTAAATAAAAATAAAATAAAAAATAAAATATTTAATGCTATTTTAAAAGATAAAATTTCATGTTTTAAAATAAGAATAGAAAATGAATTTTATTTTTATTTTTATTTTTTATTGCAGTTTTAGAAAAAATAGAAATAGAATAAATATAACTGTTTTTTTTATGTGCATGGTCGTTTTTTGATTTTTTGTTTTGTGGAGGAATCAAACAACCCTAATAAAGAAAAAAATTCTAAATTTTTGTCCGAAAAAAACCTTAAAGTCTGATTTTTTTTTCCCATTTTTTTCTCTATAATAATATAAGAAAAATAGGGTTTTGGAGCCTAAAAACCATAAAAAAATAGTTTTGGAACATAAAAACAAAAAAAAAATAGATTCTCCCCATATTCATCTTTAAATGGCCAAAATAGAAGGAAAATTAACATTTGAAATATGAAAAAATCCTATTACCAATGCCAACGCAACGCCTCCACAAAATTACCAATGCTCATGCAATGCCTCCACAAAATTGCTCCAACAAAACCCAAATGACTTGATGTGATGTGAGGAATAGAAACAATTATTGTTATTATATTGCGAAGATTGTGTGATGGGTTTACCATTTCATGAATGTGGGATTAAAATTAAAAATTAAAAATATTTACATGTAGTTAATATTGTAGGTTTATATTATCTTTTATTCAATGTCGGCAAAAAATTAAAACATAAATTTTAAAAAATTATTATAATATGTAGTTAATATTAAATTATTCAAATAAGAAATTTATTTTAGTTTGGAAGGCATGCATGGAAGAAATATTTTTTGGATATTTTGAATAGAAAGTAGGGTGAAATATTTATATACCAACATTTTATTATAATTTTTATGAAATACATTTTAGACGAGTATTTTGTATGGAAATATTTGGAACGAAAGCTTTGGAGGGAAAGTTTTTAGTGAAATTTTTAGGGGGGGGAATTTGGAGGGAAAACTTTTAGGAAAAGTTTTTTGGGGGGGGGGGGATTTTAGAGGGAAATTTTTCAGTCTTTAAGCTATATATTGTAATTGGGAGAGAGTGCATTTTTATCATTCAACATCTTCTTGTTGAAAGCCATGGGTTCTTCCGATAGCGAAGTTTTTCTTTCTACAACATCAACATCTTCATCACAAAACAACTTTATTCAAATTGGTTAATATAACACGAGTCTATTCACAATGAATAGAGAATAAAAAGTTTGACTTGGGCATAATCCTAAGGATGATGAGAACATAATTGATGAAGGGCAGAAAAAAGAAATTTATGTAAATTGAGAGTGAGTTATTCCACTTGCTCTTAATCCTAAGCATTATGAGAGCACCAGTGATGAAGCGCATGATGAAGAGTTTCCAGAGTCAAAATTTTCACTTCTTCCTAATCCTAACAATTATGAGGGCACCACTAATGAAGGGGGGATGAAGAATTTCCACAGTCAAAATATCCACTTGTCCTAATCCTAAGGATTATACGAGCACCACAGATGAAGAGTGGAATGAAGAATTTGCAGAGTTAAAATACCCACTTCATCCTAATCCTAAGGATTATTCTAGCACCACTGATGAAGATGGGAATGAAGAATTTGCATAGTCAATATATCCACTTCGTCCTAATCCTAAGGATTATGTGAGCACCACTGATGAAGGGGGAGATGAATTTCCAGAGTCAAAATTTCCACTTCATCCTAATCGTAACGATTATGCAAGCACCATTGATGAAGGGGGGGATGAAGAATTTATAATAAATAGAGATCCAAGGCTTCCACTTATTCCTGATCCTAAGGATTATGAGAGCACCAGTGAGGAAGGGGAGGGGTGGGATGAAGAATTTATGCTGAATGTAGATTCAAAGCTTCCACTTAGGCCTAATCCCAAGGATTATGAGAGAACCACTAAGGAAGGGGAGGATTAAGAGCTTCTTGCAAATGATAATTTTAGAGCACAAATCTGAATAATGAATTTTCTCTAAGTGACCATTTCAAATACACTCATGGTGATGAAGAATTGAATCCTCCAAGGGAAGAATTTGAAAGCATGGATCAAGATGGTGAATTATTTCATTTGAGTCAATGTTACAAAAGTGCAAATGATTCTTGTGAAATGATTTCTTCAAGTGAGGATGGTATTGAATATTTTCCAGGCAATGATGTTGATGAATTTATTAACTATGTGTGAGAATGATGATAGTTGGGATAATATTCCTCCTAATGGTGATGAAACTGCTTCTACAAAGCATAATGAAATGATGAATCAGTTACAAGAAAATATTGTAACCAGGAGTAGGAGTAGACCATTTCATATCAATCCAAAACATTCCAGTTATACAAGGGTGAGGACAACATATCTCACAAAAAGAAGTGATATCATTCATTTGACTTCAGGTGAAAGTTGTCGAGGGGATTGCTTAAAACATATGGATTTCAACTTTTCTTTGGAGAAAAGGAAAAGATATTTTTCAATGAATAAAAGTATGCAAAATTCATATTTAGTGGGTTGCATGCAATCTATACTAGCAGGTTATGATTATCATATTGGGAATGTATTGCTCTATAGAAAGGCTTTCAAAATTTTGCATTCAATTGGTAATTTTCATTTTTCAAGAATCTAAGAAACACTGGAAACGTATCCGACATATTATTCAGAATTAAGTTATAAATGGGAGGTTGGGCCACTAGAAAATACTGTTATGTCACGGATGAAAGAATTCTTTTAAAAGCATGTAGAGTGTATGCCAAATAAAGACACAATACACATTCCAGATAATTTCTCGAGACGAGAAATATTCAGCTTATACAAAGATTATGCAAAAGTTGCTGAAGGAGTTGCTAATTTTATTACATATTCATATTTTACAAGGGTATGGAAGAATGAATTCAACAATGTTTGTATTTATAATAAGACAAGGATGGGGGTTTGCAGCACATGTGCTTCTCTTAAAGCAAAAAGAGATAAATGTCAAGGGGAAGAATGAGGTATGCGTTCAAAAAATTATTTTTAAAAATTGGATAGTTATCAACTATGAAAATATATTTATTGATATGTTTCTTTTATTTTATGTACATATTTTTTTGTCAAATAACTTCAAGAGCATTAAAGCGAGCAAACAAGTGAAAGGAAAGAATTATATAAAGATTGAAAGAAGTGTTATGATAATCTAAATAAATATTTGGGTTTGAAAATTGATGGTATGGAACAAAAGAAAACACTTTTGCCACATTTTATCCGCATGCCAAAAAATTACAGGAGGAAAATTTCATTCAGTTTCACTTGGTTGGTTGTATGGTCTTTAATGAGAAGATGTTTCCAAGGGTTTACTTCATAGCTCCAAATATTCATAATGATGCAAATCTGACCATAAATATAATCCATGATGTGGTTACTCATTGGTCTGGTATTCTTCCTGAGGTTCTATATGTACAATTAGACAACACAAGCTGTGAAAACAAGAATCAATTTCTTTTTAGGTATCTAAACATGCTCGTTGAATTGGGAATTTTTAAAAGGATAAAGGTTGGTTTCCTTCTTGTTGGGCATACTCATGACCATATTGATCAAATTTTCAGTGGTTTTTCAGTAACATTGAGGAGGAAAGGTGTTGGGAGCCTGCCATAATTAATTGAGTGTATTAAGAAATCCTACATTCCAGAGCATTTTTTTCATGTGTTGGAAGAAACTATTGACATGAAAAGGTTTATTCTGTGATCACATGGTGAGGAGAAATGCATTGAACAACTTAACGACATTAGCTTCCAGCATCAATTTAGTATCAAAAAAATTAATGGGATAACACTTATATGGGGCAAGAAGTATTCAACTGCTACAGAATGGGGGCCATCATCAGGTTTAGCATTTCTGAAGTTCATTCCAGAGCGTCCAATATTTTCATCAAAGATATTGTTATTACAGTTGCTGAATTCCATAATGCATGAAGGCATACGAGAGACATAAATTATTCTGAATGTATGGAGGAAATTAAAATATTTATTAGAGATACATATCAGTACTTTGATGTTGCTAATTCATTTTGGTGAGATTATTTTTTCAATAATCAAAGTGATATGATTTCAAGATTAATAAATGAGGATACTCTTTTGAAGACTCCATTTTTCTAGCCAAAAAATATGCCAAATTAAGAAACACACATTGTTGAACAACAACAGTCTCAAGCTATTATTAATTCTCCATGGGTATAGGAAAGAGAAACATATATTGGTTCTAGAAGATCGCATGCATAACATGAAGCCATGGAAGACCTTTACAAGAGTTTTGTGCAGGATGTTAAGGAGGTTTGCATGATAGCAGTGTTAGCATATGAAGATCCACTTGGCTATCCATTCTAGATTTACAAGGTTATAAAGGTCATTAAGTAAAATGAAGATATTATAGTTGTTTAAGTACATTGGTATGCCACAAGCACCCACCCTTTCAATGGTGTGTACAAGACAAATATGGTAGTTTTAAAAAAAAATTGGCAGAAAGAGAAAAAGAAAGGGAACAAATATAAATCGTCATCGCACAGATGTCTTAAAATTGGAGTATGTTGACATATTTGTGTATGACTTCAATTTGACAAAGAGAGGAACTCTTCGCTTGAAGACCATAAATATTTTGAAGAAATTGATACCAAAAAAAATATTGCTGAGATGTGAATCTCCTGAATGTAGTTGTAGATCTAGAATAATTTTGAACATTGAAATGGTGGGCATGCATGTTGACTCATACGCCTAGTCGACTGTCTGAATGTTAGTTTCTGATGGTGTGCAGAACCTATGATTGATTTTGAATAATTTCTCTAAGAATTTTTATGTGAACAGTGTTGCACAGTAACAAATAAACTCTTGCCTTCATTGTCTTTTTTCATGGAGTTATGAGGCATTTCTATGTTTGTTGGATTAGATTTTTTAATTATAAAGAATTCATCTCTTTAGAATATCCACAACGCGAAAATTAATTACAAAAAAAAATTATGTTATTAAACATAACAATGTTGATATTTTTATTAAAAGTAAAAAAAGAAAAAAGAAAAAATAAATTAATGCTGAATTTTTAGATTATGAAGTGATATTGGCATAATATTTGTTGGAAATACTCAAAGGGGGGGGTGAATCAATATTCCTTTCAATTAGAGAATTAGTTAATCTTCAATTATTATCAGTGTTTGTACAATGATAGCAGCAAACAGGAAGAACACAAATGCACACAGTTTTTAAGGTGGAAACCCACTGCGGGACAAAAACCGCCTAATGCTTTTCTAATAATTCTTAATATTCCACTCCAATTGAAAATAAAGCTCCAACACAAATGAAAGAAATTTTCTCTAGCTCCCACTGGATAGATGCTCAATGCACAGAAATTCTTGGGTAGTCAGGCGAACGGATGCCAACACGCAGTGAGCTACAACTCACCCTAGCCACCACCCTACCCTATGAAGAATAAAGAAGAATGGACTTTCGTCCCCCAAGAGAAAATGGTCCACTTTAAAATAATATAGAATGATGTAGACCACTAAACTATGACAAAACCACTAATGATGATCACAAACCACCCGAAACACTGCCTCTTCAACTCTTGCTTGGAGATGAACACCAATACAATGTTTACAATAATGTATTTACAATGACTTAGTACAATGATACCTTTACAGTGATTGTATGTAGTCCTGCCCACTTGAAGACTTAATGTGATGAACTTCTTGTTGTTGTTCTACACCTTGGTTGCTACTCTTGTCATGATACCCTCTACTGCACCTTGCTTTGATTTTTTTCCCTAGAAATTCTGGTCCTTTGTGACCATCTTAGTAACACATGATCTAGCTTTTTCTTTGCCTTCTGAAATGGAAGTATTGAATCTGGTGTATCTATGTTACTTTGAATCCCCAATATTTGATTTTAGGTACTATAGTAGTCCTTTGAGTTTTCTTTCCAATGCCATAAATATTTAATTGGATTAAGGGAGATTTATACCCAATCTCTCTGTGCCTAATTATGGTACATTTCGGCCAAGAGCAAACTTGTACGGCATGCCACGTGTCACTGTTTCTTTATTTGGCTCTAAAATTGATAGAGAGAAATACAAAGAATTTGCACTATCTTTAATGTTTTACGTAATTCCAATCGGATACTCAGAGAGAGAGTTATGATGATTTTCCCAAGGTCGCTTCTTTGAGATGAATTTCAGGAGCTTGCAAAAACACTGAATTCCACAGATCATATCTCCGAAAATGTTGCGCACCTTGATCTGAAATTTTCATAGAACCTTCCTCAGGATTGTGGCTTCGCTTCATAAAAATTTCAGCTTCTGAACCTTCGTAGAAAAAACGTTAGAGCGAAAATTCCATGATGACCTGTTTCAGATTGCGAAATCCCTTGCATAAGGAGGATATGAGGATCACAATTTATATAAATGCTTTGGTTGAGAGGGGATTCAACAAGTGAATGTGGGAGGGATTTTAGGAGCTTAAAAATATTAATTATGACTATTCAGTGACCCATGCCACAACCCCATGGGGTTTTTTCCCACTAACTGGGGTTACAAACTTCAAACATGAATATCTCTCAAACCGTGAAGAATTACGTGGCGTGCCATATATCATGCAACCTCTAAAAAGTAGAAACCATAAAAATAATTATTGACCAAGAATATATTAATTTGGTAGGTCAAAATTCCCATGAAATATTGGGTTAGCCGCTGGTGCTGCTTCGGTTGACATCAATGACAGCCGCTTATCAAAAATATCCCCCTTTGGCATTGATGGCAACACAAGTACTCCCCCTACGATCATGACACCTCTTCCTTCAACATTATCTCCCCCTTTGACATCAATGGCAAAGGGTAACTCCCCCTGAAACACAACCATCCTGCGGACCTGTACACACTTCCACTCCCACTGACACACAATCATCCTGCAGACTTGTACACACTTCTACTCCCGCTTTATATTCTTGAAAAAGGAAAATCTAATGAGAACTTGGGAGAATCTAAACACGGTGAAAGATGTTCAATGCATCTGAAGTACTCTCATGATCCTAACCACCACTGCCCAATCTAAATGCAGCAAAGGAATGAATAATTAGATTTTCACCCTTGGGATACCAAAGCAATGTTAACATTGTTCCTTTAGATATAGAATTATCTTGATGGCAATAATATTTCTTTTGGTGCTGCTTCCACAGATATTGCTATTTAGCCAGCGCTTGCATAACATACGAGTACAAGGAGGATATTTGTCTATGAAGACTTCATAATGAGATCTCTTGTACTTTAGTCCATCCTTAGATGAGTAAATCTGTCTTATCAATTTGCTTTATTACCATTGGAGTAAGGATGGGTTTGCAATATTCCATTTTAAATTTCTTTAGCATTTCCTTGATGTACTTGGCTTGACATATAAATATTCCTTTCTCTTGCTGAGATATTTGAAGCCCTAAGAAGTATGTCAGCTCACCAAGTAAAGACATCTTGAAATCACTTTGCACCTTTGTAGCAAAATTCTTACTTAGTCGATCATCATTGCTACCAATTATTGTATCATCCTCTTTAGCTATTAGACATGCTTTAGTTGCTTCATCCAGAACATATATATCGTTTGGAGCTCGATTTGCTGTAGCCACAATTTCACCATACACGCCTTTCCTGATTTCACATTTCGTGGAGTTGAATAGTATTGTGTGTCCTTGATCACACATTTGTCCAACACTGAGCAGATTGTGATTCATGTTTTCAACTAGTAGAACATTATTGGCTAGAGAATCTTTGCTTCCGAGAGTGACAATACCTGATCCTATAACATTTGAAGATCCATCATTTCCAAAGGACACAGTTCCATCCTTCTTCTCTTTCAAAGATACAAATTTATTTCTATCTCCAGTCATATGCGTTGAGCAACCGCTATCAACATACCACACATCTTTATTATTTTGAGCCTTGAGAGCGAGAGCACAATTATCATTCTTCTTCTTCTTCCATGTTCGTTCATTCTGTGGCTTCGAAGATTCTTCTGGAGGATTTTCAAGTCTGCAGTCTTTGGCTATGTGTCCAAAGTTTCGACATTTGTAACATTCAATATTATTTCTTAAATGTGCAAATCTATTGATGTTTTTTTGAGCCCTGGGAGGTTCATATTTGATAGATCTCCTGGAATTGTATTTGTTCCTAGGGTATGTGCAACATTTTACACCAAATTTTCCACATGAATAACAATAGCCATTAGATATATGCTGGTACCTGGATGTAAATTTTCGTCGAGGAATTTTCTTCCAAGGCTATTCTTGTGAATCTTGTCTAATGAAGTCTACATGCATGTCAGATCTCATAGGTTCATTGTATTTTGTTGTAGAAGGTCCTACTTCTTCTTCTTTGTAACCGATGCCAGTTATGTTGTTGCAAGATTGTTGATTTTGATGAGTTCTTCAAATGCCCTTGAGCTATTGGCATAGTTTTGGATACTTTTTCCTCTCTTCACTTCCTCACGCAGCAAGACTACTTTGGCTTCTAATTCTTCCCTTTCTTGGTTGATTTCTTCCAACTTCTTTTGAAGTGACTCTTCAATGCATTTGTGTTATTCAACTTCAATTTTGAGACCTTGAACTTGTTCTTCAAGAGTATTGGAATGAATCTTCTCTGCCTTGAGATATTTTATAAGCCTTATTTCTTCCTTATAAAATTCTTCTATGGTCAATCCTTCTTCTTCGTTGTTTGATACCTCTTGTGTATTGTGCTTGGGTTTACTGTTCTAGGCCATAAAAAATACTCTCTCATTGGCTTCTTCTTCGCTGTCATTGTCTTCATCGGATGATGAGCTATCTTCCTTAGAGAGAAAGTTCCTTTTGGATCGTTGCTTGTTGAATTTCTTAAAGCCTTCTTTCCTTTTGAGTTGCCATGACTTATGTTTGGAAATTTTCCTGCGAAATGCCCAAACTCATCACAGCCGAAACATATCAATGAAAGTTTACCTTTGAATTTTCCCTTACCAATTTTTAGTTTTCTCGTGAAGTAAGCATATTCTTCATCTGAAAGACCTTCTTCATCATCTCCCTTTTCTTGATACTTGCATGTGCATGTATTTTCAATTTAAGGTTGTTTATCCTTATTGGTTTTCTTAGATGTAATGAATGCAGTTTCTAGATGCGAAGTACCCTCTTCTTCATCAAGTCTCATTTCATATGCTATGAGAACTCCATGTAATTCCTCTTTGCTAAGTTTGTCCATATTTGCACTGTATTCTAAGACCGATACCTTTGGGCTAAATCTTCCTGGTAATGTTCTAAGAATCTTTCGCATAATAGTCTTCTCATCAACTAGCTCTCCCAATCCTTCCAGAGTATTGGTTATTTCATCAATGTATTGGAAGTATGTAGCAATGTTGCAATCTTCTTTCATTTTGAGTTGCTCAAAGTTTTCTCTATAGATTTGAAGCTTTGCTTCTTTGACATTTGAGTCGCCTGCATATATATTCTCAAGCTTTTCCCATACATTTTTGCCAGTTTTACAACCCAACACCTTATCATAAGTAGATTCAATAAGTCCACTGATAATAATATTCTTTTCTTTTGCAACATTTACCAAATTCTTCTTACCTTGTTCATCCGTGGCCGATGCAAATCCATTTTGAATAGTGTCCCATACTTCGTAACCTTGCGCCAAGAGATAGACCTCCATTCTTTCTTTCCAGAGTGCATAATTATTTTCATTGAACAAAGGTGCAACATTCTTGGTATGCTCCATGACCTCCTTCCAGTTGTTAAACTGATATTGAAGGAACCAAGCTCCAATACCAATTGTTGGAAATACTGAGGGGGGGGGGGTGAATTAGTATTCCTTTCAATTAGAGCATTAGTTAATCTTAAATTATTATCAGTGTTTGTACAATGATAGTAGCAAACAAGAGGAACAAAAATGCACACAATTTTTAAGGTGAAAATCCACTCCAGGACAAAAACCACCTAATTCTTTTCTAATAATTCTTTAATATTCAACTCCAATTGAAAATAAAGCTCCAACTTCCTAGAAACTAGAAAAGCATTCTTCTCCAGCTCCCACTGGATGGATGCTCCAATGCCTAAGATTCTTCAATAGTCAACTGAACGGATGCCCCAACACCCAATGAGATACAACTCACCCTAGCACCACCCTACCACCCTGTAGAAGAATAAAATCAGAATGGACTCCCGTACTATTGGAGAGGTAAATCCCCTCTACGGATAGAGGCGGTCCCACTAGCCCTAGAAGGGGTCTAGCAACAAACAAAACACCTACGATATTGATTCCTAGTTACAAAAGACAAAGCTACAATGGATATCTTACCTCAAGTCCTACGCTGCTGTTGTCGAAGAAGAATGCTGCTTCTCATTCCTAGCTTGAAATATCACAATCCTTTCATCACGACGTCCAAACACCTGTACATATGTAGAGAAAAATGACAACTTACAACGTAATAATTCAAACATGTAACTATCAATCAGTCAGAAAATATTGAATCAAATTTCATTACACAGATAAGAAATACAATGATGGAACCAATAACATAGTCGAGCATATATTAAGATGTGAAAGAAAGAATACAACCGAGTTCCGACGTTGCGTTCTTCCTTTATCATGGCTTCCAGCGGAGCGTGTCTCACAAATCTTGTCAGGAATTTAGAAAAGGCTCTCTCTCTTATGGGGTTCTCCTTAGCTCTGCTCTCAATAGCCGCTCAGCTATAGTTTTCTTCCCAAATGTTCAGCTAGGTTGCAAATGGAGAGGGCAGGATTTTATAGAGGGAGAAGGAGAGGTTAGGATCCCTATAATCATGGGGGAGAGTTCTATCTCTTAGGAAGGTTCCATGAGAGGTGGAAAACCACTTCCTAAACAGGGAGATCCGGAGCCAAACAACCCAACCTCTTTTTGATGATTCATTCTGAAGTTGTTAGAATCAAACTTCCTCCTTTTATTTTTAAAAAACATTCCCAAATAGGCTTGGCATGGGAAATACACAGGGACAGAGTGCCAGGTGGCATGGGCTTAGTGTAAATTTCCCAGGTCGGCGCGAGTGATGAACTGGCTGCTCGTGCCAATGCCCAAACATATGTTTTTAGTAATTTTCTGAGGAAATGTTCCCTAGGAGAATTCTTGGCCTTATGCAGAAGGATGCCATCAAGGTGTTTTCAGGACATTTTACTATTCACAGGTCAAGGGAATAGTCCTCCAATGTACGGGACAAGGGATTGCAGGGATGGTGAAAAAATGCTATGTAACAAATGCCCCCTAAAGCATGAGGTCCGAGAGAGAGGGAGGGGTGAAATTCTTTATGAGAACACGTTCAGCTGAAAACACTGCCGTCGGAAGACCTGCGAGTACAAATACAACTGATATTTATGATACATGATATGTGGTATGGGTGCAACCATCCATAATAAAGTGTACAAAAACCGAGATCCAAGGTATTGATGCAGCCATCCAACAAAATAAGGATCAACAAGTAGACTCAGGTATGGTCGCAGCCATCCAATCAAAAGAGTCATGTAATAAGTCATAATAGTCCATAAAGAACCCGCAAACTAGATTTCATCAGATAAAATCCAGGGTCTTGCACTCCATCTCGACCCCAACAAAGTACAAGTTCGAGCATGCGAATAAATGAGTTGAAGTTGAACATGCGAGAACATCGTCTGATTACCAGCCAATGATGAGAACTGTTAATAGACGCGAGAGAAACCACCAATAATGAAAATGGCTCTCTAGGTACAAGAGGTACAATCCACAGAATGTGAACATTGATCTGGCATCGAACACCTGTAGAGTCAATCGATCGAAGGCCAATGATGAAAACCTTGCGTCGAATGCAAAGAACCTGCCATTGAGGCATGTAGGCTCCAAGGTACCTGAAGGGAGTCTCTAGATCAACTTCCTAGATAATGAGTTGGAGTCGATAGGAAGGGACCTTGATCGAAGGTGGGTCATAATGTTTCCCACATCATCGATGTGAGACAGAGGAGCATGATGTTTGTGAATCAAGACTAATAGAGAATCAGAGGGAGGTTGAAAACTGCAGAGGAAAACTTCTCTTAAACATATCAGCGGCATGACACTCGATTTGGAAGTATCTGACATCAAGAGATCTGAGGTCATGGTGACGTGGAAAAGAGCATATAAGCGGTCAAAAGAGATTACCCAAACCCATGGAGGCAAGCAGATAATGAGATGAGATGTCCCCAACCTGACACGAATGTAGACAAGTGCCATGTTCAAGAGAGACATACTGCCAACACGACTACGATTTTGGTTCCATTTTCCCCTACCATTTCTGGTGAGTACCCCAATTATTTTTGAAACCAAGCTTGAAGGGGATAGCATGTGCTTGTGATGTAAGTTTTTCCTTCAGACAAATCTAACCTAGTACATTTTACGATCCATAGGAAGGAGGAACTCAAGTAACATCATTGCGACGAAGTCCGATGTCATTAGTTTTCAACGAGTTCGACAAAGGAAGAACTCAACATCTTTTCATATTTAGAGAGTTTGAAAAGACATCGGAAAATAAAACTCCAGCAAGGCCCTTTTCATAAATAGTCTCTCAGATTCAAAAAGGTAGAAAACAGTGTCTGAGAGAACCTCCTAGTCATGATAGGCTAGGGTATTCATTTTTCGTAAATAATCTATCCTAGCTTGAAAAAGGGGTAAACGTATACTGGGTAGATATTTCTTCGTACCCATTTAACGAGCTCAAAACAACAAGCGACTCGACAATCTTTTTAGTTTTAAAGAGTCAGAAAAGAGTTGAAAGGTGACTCCAGAAGTGACTTTTTCGTGTTTTTACCGAGTCCGAAAAAGTATAAAATACAACTCGTCTCTTCGTCAAAACCATGCGAAATACCTGTCGATGCACAAAAAGACGCATGTAAAACATATTCCACGAAAATAATATGAAAATATATCGACAAATATGTTTTAAAATCTATTTTAGTACTTTGAAAAGTTATAAAAGACCAACAGTGGTAACAAATATTTACTTTTCACTTTTATCTCTTTGCAGGGCAACAGTGACCCATTTCGGCTTCGATCTTCAGGCGATGAGTGTGATCAATCTAGTGGACCAAATCAAATTCCGTCTGGTTCAGGTAAGAGTTGACCTCTTTGCCATCTTTTAAGTTACATTTTACTGCATTTTATTGTTATTTGAGGTCCCTTAGGGGAGGATTGTTAAAATTTAGGGCTCTGCGGTTGGCACGGGTTTCGGGCACGGACTCGCGTCAATCTACCATGTTTTACACAGGGGTCACGCCAGTTGGCGCGACTGTTAGCCAAATAGTCACGCCAAAAGCGCAACTCAAAATCTGCATCAAATTTCAAAAAGTGCACCTATGGAATGTAAATTTGAATACCCAAGGGGGCTTCAAATTTTCCCATGATTGATTGATGTAGGTATCAAGCGGAAAATATGGTTATCGAATGGAAAGAGAGAGAACATAGAGAAGAAGATGAAAAAAGAAATGGAAAACAAGCAATGTATGAATGCTCTTAGGAATTACGGGCTAAAAAAGTTCTTTCTGACGCCATGTCTCCAGGATCAGCCTGAATTGCTACAGTATCTCATTAGTATTTGGGATGAGGATCATGAGAAATTCATACTTCAAGACTAGGAGCTTGAGCTCGATGTATCTAATGTATATTTCATCACTGGACTGTCACGTAGGGGTCCAGTCCCTATTCTGACCGGTATCAGGCCTTCAAGGGAAATCATGACAATGGTCATGAACAGGGTGTGCCCAGGGGCACACAAAGGAATAGGGAGCGGTAAAGCGGATATTCAAATCGTCCCTGATCTAGCACTGAGAGTAGTGCTACACACCATTATGTGGGCTGCGGGGTCGCAGGCACAACACGAGGCCACAGAGATGCAATTACTTCTTGCTTCAGAGTGTATGAACCCGACCATCTTCAACTGGGTCGAGGCCGTAAACATCAACATCAAACGGCAGCTCACCAAATGCAAGAAGACCAAACTAAAGTAGTTTGGGTATGGGTCAATTCTGGTATCATTCTTCTTGGAACGATTACCCATATTTCAGTGCCAGAAGGCTATAGTCTCGGAGTCACCATTGAGAGAGCCATGGATAGCTCGATGGGCAGCACTGATGCCTAGAGAAAGGGGTGGCCAACAGATACCCTAGAGGCTATAATTTTTTGATTGGCTCCGACGACAGCTGATCATTGTGGAGGATTTTCCCTACGCCAGTGCAGAATTTACCGAAGTGTAATTTTCCTAATTAGCCCAAGCTAATTGGAACATTTCATTTTGTCTTGATTTTATGTAGTGATGAATAGAATGGAAAGGAGAACATGGAAAAACTTTAAAACTCAAGAATAAATTAGTGCCTATGTGAAAGGAGGCATATTTGAGCTACTTGAATAAAACTTGCAGGTGTGAAAGGGTCAAGACCACCAAAGGAGATCCTATTTGACCAAGTCAGCCAGCGTTGTATAGGTTCATTGAACATACTTGATGGACTGCATTGTTCTAGAAAGGGTTTCCAAGTGTGAAAGGGGCCAAAGAGATGAAGTGGTTTAGGGTTTTCCAAGAGACCTTAATGTTATAAAAAGGAGGAGAAGGAACATGAAGTGGCTGCTGATGATATTTTGAAGTAGAGGTTGCTTGAGAAACTCTACTTCTCTTGGTTGTTTAGCTAGAGAAGGAGGATCTCCTGTTTAGGAATTCTCTCTCCTTCCATGGAGTATCTCTTTGGAGGAGGATGTGCTACATTTCTCCACTATTTGGAATTTTGGCAAAGCTACATCTCCATTATCAGCACAGGTCCTGTTGAGGGTTTTGCAGCTTCTGTGAAGTTGCAACAAGTGGTGATTTAGATCTGCAAGGATCTAGGTGTTTTGAGGGATTTCTCTCAGGAAGGGTGTCTTGTGACCACCCGGAAGAGGATCTCTGTTGTAATATTCAGCTCAAGATAAAGTGTTGTTTCTCTAGTGAACTTCGTTATTTTATGTACTGCATTTACTGCGATTTGTATTTCTCTCATTGGACTTGCTTTCTGATGATTGAGGCTTGCCTCTCATCTTGAAGATTCATATTGAAGCTTGCTGAAATCTATTGTATATATCTAATATACTGTAATAATATTTATCTTCAGCAATTTCTAGAAGTTTCCTGCAGTTTAATGTATTAAAAGTCAGATCTACATCTTCTTGTGCAACAATTGGTAAAAACCCCAAAGGGGACTTGTGGAAGAGGCTGAGTGGTTTCTAGATCTGTTATGGATCTGATGTTACAGCCACATATCTGCAATATATTTGAGATCCATTATTTATTTTCTGAAGCACACTTAGACGGACGCAGTCCATTCCTTACTGCAATTTTATGAATGTCGGAGATGTCATTTTAGTGGATTTCTGCACTATTATTTCATGTGATTTCCTGTATGTTAATGGGAGAATCTTTCATAATTATGATATGATGTCACATGGATGAATTCTGAGCCTTATGGCTGATCTTCAGTGATTACTGGGCAAAACTGCACAATTCTGGTTGCTGGGTTTTCATGTTACATCAGCTCTTCTCTTTAGCTGATTTTTAACTAGTCAACTTCGTGGGAGATATGTTTAAGGTCCTTAAACACATTTTTTTCAGCTAAAATTCAGCATGGAGGTTCCCCATAGCCTAATCTAAGGAATTCCAGACCTTTTCTACGTTATTTTTTCACTCTTTTTCCTATACAGCGTTTTCCCTAAGCCTGTTGCAGAATTTCCTGAAGTGGAATTTCCCGCTTCTTCCTTGGATGGTTTTTGCTCTTCTTTGGACTGATTTATTAGATCTGAATGTCTAATAATCTCAAGGGCTGAAAAATCCATTTGTATTTTTTTATTCCCATCATTTCTGTGTTTCACCAACTTTCTATAGACAGAGTCTAAAACGGGCCAGGTAGCCTTTGGATCTCACCCTCTCCTTAGAGGTGACACATCCAGTAAAAGCCCCCTCAGTCTATCTGTGGTTTAGTAATTCTGGTGAATTTCCATACTACTGTGAATCCATAGAGGAATATCTCATGATATTCCCTACTGAGCCTAATTTTTCCCATTTGGAACATTACAGTGGTATCAAAGCATGATCTCTGGCACAACCTATGAGATCAAGTTATTAGAGAAGTGCTAAGAAGAATCAGAAAGCTGGAAGCAGGAAGTATGTAAAGGATGAGATTACTCTCATCTCTTTTCAGATCTAATAAGAACCTCTTCAAGGAGTTTGTGCAAGAAGCAGAAAGAAGAAGCAGTGAAGCTCCCAAGGATTTTCAAGAAAAAGAAGATCTTCTAGTTAGATCCTCAAGATCTATGCATGAGGAACATCTAGAATCCTCATCTTACGAATATGTGCACTTAGCCATATCATCAAAGCCTCAACATTTTTTTAGTGACTCCTTCATGAAGAGGGAAAGAGAAGGAGTGAGTTTATCGGATGCACTGCCAAGGGTCAGATCTCCTATGGGTGAAGGGTCCTCTTCTCAAGAGGAAAGTTGCAGTGAAACCTTTATGAGGTTTCAAGAGAAATAAGAAGACATGGGGACCCCTCCTTCAAGAGAAGACCAATTTCTAAGTTCTCCTATTGAGGATGAGGCATGTTCCATCTCTGATGAAAAGGCTAGGGGTGACAGTGCAGACATAGCAAGAGGACCTCTAGTACTGCATGAATAAGAAGAAGGGGCAACTGCTCCAAGGAGAGAAGCTCTTGCATTTTTGCAAGGAGTTCCTAAGAGTATCACACATAGGGATTATGGTACAATCCATGGGCAGCATGTGCCATACTTATCAGATGGTTAGATCTTGAAGATTTCAGAAGACAGAGGGAAGGGCAAGCTTCAAATGGTGAGAAACTTTTTCCCCTTTGTATTTCAGAAACATGTTGCACAAAGAAGGCTGAAAGATCAATGCAAGAAAATAAAGGACATATCAGTCCCTACATATTCTCATGATCTATGCCTTAATGTCTCCTTACTTGAAGGAATTCCACCAAGGAGTTCCCATGATTAGCAGAAGAGAAAAGTATTCCCTCAACCTTGTGCATCAATGTCATCTCTTCTCAAGGGGGAAACTATCACAGTGCTGGAGACTTTGGGTAAGATGCATTCTTATGAGAGTCACATTTCATTTTATGGTTGCATGTATTTTCTTACCTCATATTTGCATCCCATGACTCCCAAGAGGAATTTTATACCATACAATCTTCATGGCCAACTATGGGTCAAGATTGTTCTCAAACATGGCCACTCCCTTGATGGGCTAAGGGAGATTCTACACCATGATGGGTGTTGTATTAAGGCATCAAATATAATTATCACTTTCAGCCATGGTGAGATGGAGGGAACAGCAAGTAATTGGCTTGTGAACCACTTACAACATTCAGATTTGATGCAGGAAAGGGATAGCCTGTGCTGGTTCTTGTTGGGTGAGTTTAAACACTCCCCAAATTTTTTGATTTTCTTGTCACATGCCTTGTATTTCAAGATGAGGCTGCATAAGAAGAAGGCATGGGTTTTTGGGTTGACAAGGAAGAGGTATGGACATCACATGATAAGCTCCATGTCCATACAATTACTTTTTCCTACCATGTATGTGCATGTATTTCTATTTAAAATGCATTTCAAAGTCATGTATGTACTTGGGATTGGGAGAAATTGTAACCTTCTCATGGGTTGGCATAAGGAGGTTTATTCAAATCATAATGATGCTACAAACATGAGAGGAGGGATGACACATTGGGTGAATGTTTTCATGGTGAATGAAATCTCCCAAATTCAGTGGTATTTCAAGGAGAGGATGGAACCTTATGTGACTGCTGCAATATGTATGATGTTTCCTTATGTAAAAGGTCATGTATTGAGTTTGTATCATGAAGGGAAGTCCCTCACATGGGGAGGAATCGGAGCATGGCATATTTTTCTTGAATTCCATTCAGCCAAAAATCATTATCCCTATCATTTCCAAGCTTTGAAGAAACTTATTTCAGCAAACAAGTGGTGGGATGGCCACTTACTTTTGAGCAGCATGGGAAGGGGAGCCTTCCAACATACACCTTGAGAAGCTATCGGTGGAAGGGCTTTGAAAGAGGGCTACATCGACATTTTCAAAGAGGCATGGGCATTATAGAGGTGGATCAGCAACATGACTCTTTGGGAGAGTTGAATCAGCCCCACTCTTCCTTGTATGGAGGGAGGGAATAGAACCATGCACCTCTCCCTTAATTGGAGTAGATTATTGGTGAAGGACATGATCATGCTATACATGTTTTTATTTCTAATTTCATGCATTATTACACCATGTTTTTTTAGGCCAAATATTCCAAGGAGAAATGATATATCATGTGAGCCTCTTGGCCAATTTTGGGCTCCGAAATTTTCTAATTTGAGCCACTCCCTTGAAAGGAAAAGGGGGAATTTTTGCAAAGAGAAGGTGCTGCCCCAAAGCACCAAACATGCATCATGCTTTCAGCCATGATGATGTGGCATGGGAAGAAACAATTAAGGATGGCATGTACCTCATGAGAGGACTACTCTCCATGTATTTAATGTCTCAGATTCAAGAGAGTGCATGGGGCAAACCATGCTTGTTTCATATGATCTGTTGTATCCTGATGGGATGAGCTAATTGCATCTCATGAGAACATTGGAGAAGAAATACATGGATGGATTGGTGAGAACTTGGCTTATGGAGGAAGCCTATCTTATGTTGGTTTCAACAAGGAAGAAATCTTGCAGTACTCACCTTGCAGTTGCTTGAGGGAAAGCAACAATTTTGGAGGGGAGGACTGTAATGTTCCTAATTAGCCCAAGCTAATTGGAACATTTCATTTTGTCTTGATTTTATGTAGTGATGAATAAAATGGAAAGGAAGACATGGAAAAAATCCTAAAACTCAAGAATAAATCAGTGCCTATGTGAAAGGAGGCATATTTGAGCTATTTTAATAAAACTTGCAGGTGTGAAAGGGTCAAGACCACCAAAGGAGATCCTATTTGACCAAGTCAACCAGTGTTGTCTAGGTTCATTGAACCTACTTGATAGACTGCGTTTTTCTAGAAAGGGTTTCCAAGTGTGAAAGGGTCCAAAGAGATGAAGTGGTTTAGGGTTTTCCAAGAGACCCTAATGTTATAAAAAGGAGGAGAAGGCACATGAAGTGGTTGTTGATGATATTTTGAATGAGAGGTTGCTTGAGCAACTCTACTTCTCTTGGCCGTTTAGCTAGAGAAGGAGGATCTCCTGTTTAGGAATTCTCTCTCCTTCCATGGAGTAGCTCTTTGGAGGAGGATATGTTTCAGTTCTCCACTATCCGATATTTTGGCCAAGCTACATCTCCATTAGCAGCACTGGTCTTGTTGAGGGTTTTGCAGCTGCTGTGAAGTTGCAGCAAGTGGTGATTCAAATCTACAAGGATCTAGGTGTCTTGAGGGATTTCTCTCAGAGAGGGTGTCCTATGACCACCCGGAAGAGGATATTTGTTGTATTTCTATTTCATATATGTATATTTCATCTATTATAACATTTAGCTGAAGCTACAGTGTTGTCTCTCTAGTGAAATATGTTATTTTATGTACTGCATTTACTGCTAGTTGTATTTCTCTCATTGTACTTGCTTTCTGATGATTGACGCTTGCCTCTCATATTGAAGATTCATCTTGTAGCTTGCTGATATCTATTTTTTAGATCTTATATACTGTAATAATATTTTTCTTCAGAAATTTCTAGAAGTTTCCTACATTTTCATGTATTAAAAGTCAGATCTACGTCTTCTTGTGTAATATTTGGTAAAAACCCCAAAGGGGACTTGTGGAAGAGGGTGAGTAGTTTCCAGATCTGGTATGGATATGATGTTACAGCCATAGATCTTACATATATCTTATATCCATTATTTATCTGCTGAAGCACACTTAGAGGGATGCAGTCCATTCCTTTCTGCAATTTTATGAATGTCGGAGATGTCATTTTAGTGGATTTATGCACTATTATTCATGTGATTTGTTGTATGTTAATGGGAGAATATTTCATAATTCTGATCTGATGTTATATGGCTTAATTCTTACCCTTATGGATTATCTTCAATGATCACTGGGAAAAACTGCGCAATTCTGGTTGCTGGGTTTTCATGTTGCAGCAGCTCTTCTCTTTAGCTGATTTTTAACTAGTCAGCTTCGTGGGTGATCTCTTTAAGGTCCTTAAACACATTTATTTCAGGTAAAATTAAGCATGGAGGTTTATCATAGCCTAAGCTAGGGAATTCCAGCCCTGTTCTACGTTATTTTTGCACTCCCTTGCTTATACAGCATTTTCCCTAAGCCTGTCGCAGAATTTCCTGAAGTGGAATTTCCCGCTTCTTCCTTGGATGGTTTTTTCTCCTCTTTGGAATAATTTATTAGATATGAAGGTCTAAGAATATAAAGGGATGAAAACTCCATTTTTATTGTTTTATTCCCATCATTTCTCTGTTTCACCAACTTTCTATAAACAAAGTCTGAAACGGGCCAGGTAGCCTCTGGATCTCACCCTCTCCTTAGAGGTGACACATCAAGTAAAAGCCCCTTCAGTCTATCTCTGGTTTAGTAATTCTAGTGCATTTCCATACTGTTGTGAATCCATAGAGGAATATCTCAAGATATTCCCTACTGAGCCTAATTTTTCCCATTTGGAACATTACACGGAGACCCAGACCTCCCATTCCCAGAAGGGGAGGATTGGGACGAAGAACTTGGTAAGAATCATTTTTTATTTTTATGAGTTTTATGTTTTTTTAGTATATATGCATGTTTTGACAGTTAATCTGATATGGATGCAGATTTTGGCCTAGAGCGTCCAGCTGGTATGTCTCCAATAGCGAGGCGGACTCCTCGTGACTTTGATCCACAGGGTGAGGGCATTGATGAGGAGTTAGTGCAGAACCTGGAGGGAATCACTCGTGGAGTCCCAGATTATGCCCGCTTTGATGACAAACCTCGATCTTATCAGAGGCACACTGTAGGAGTGCCAAGCTGTATCCACCAGTTGCTGAGGTGGTTGGTACGGGCAGTGACGTGCTATCATGAGCACCACGCCAACTAGGCATTAGAATTTATTTCTGCACATTTTTGAGAGACATGTTGCCTCATGATGTAACCAAAACAGAAATATATTATTTTTGTGTGTTTTATGATGCACACATTGTAAACCAACGATATATATATATATATATATATATATATATATATATATATATATATATATATATATATATATATATACACACACACATCTATTTTCCTACATAGATCCTTGTACATGTGATGATGCTTGTTTATCTAATGATACAATGTTTATCTAATGTATCAGTTAAATAATTTTCATAATAAGTAATGACCCAAGAATCAGGAAAAATGTTCACAAAGGGTATAAAACCTAAAGGTTTCATTTTTATGCAAGTTTGAAAAAAAAAGTAAACTATTCTTGAGATTTTCTTTCATGTTGACACAAGCTTGAAACAAAAGTAAAATATGCTTGAAAAACAGGCATGCCCCCCAGCATGGTGACTCAATTCGAGGTGTGCCTACCCTCCAAGCTTCAGTCCATAGGAAATGGAGTGAAGGTTCAAAAACGAGATCAAGAGAAAGACTCAACTGGGATTTTATGAGATCTTACAAAGACTCGAATTGAACGGGAATGTGTTTCATTGTTTTAACGTGGTTGACGCATTAAAATAACTATCATCAATGAGCTAATTAATTTTTTAATGGTTGACATAGAAGACGAACTATCCTCAGAACACCTTGTTTCATTGTTTAAGGAGCTTGACACAAGACAAGGAACTCTACTCAGACAACCTTGTTTCACTTTTTAAGGAGCTTGACACAAGAAAAAAAACTGTGCTCCGACAAAAACTCATCATGATGAATAAGAGTTCATGGCTTTCAAGAGTTCCACATTGGATGGGAGAACAACATCTTGGAAATCAGGACCCAATGCCCCTAGCACACTATGCACAATGGCAGTATCACTGATTGCGGGCACAGGGTATGTAGCCACATAATTAACCTGTGGCGGGGAGTATACAACTAGTGGATAAAGACCTGGATGGGATGATGGTGGACGAGATGTCATACTAGGACTAAAGAATGAAATTTGATCAATGGTCACGATTCAACCTTTGTGCGGAAAGTAGATCACATGAAAGAGGGAAGAGACAACTACCCCCATGACATAAGTATAGTCACGCCCCAAGAGTAAATTGAAATCTAAGGGGCCTGGAACAACCATCACATCTATATGGATGGTTTTCCCTCCCAAAGTAACAGGAAATTTAAGAAGGATCCCTAACGATTGACTGGTTCCTCTGTTAAAATCCAACAGATTCTGGGTAATAGGCATAAGAGGTGGAGAACAAAAAGCTTGCCAAGTAGTGGAAGACAGAATACTAACAAATGCTCCTTCATCTAATGGTGCTGGTTACGACCAGATCAAAGCTTTGTACCATTATCTTGAAAGGCACATAAGAAGGAAGGCAGTATCTTGAAAATCGACTCTAATCGAAGGAAGCGACCAAAATACTTGGATGGGATACCATCGAACTGAGATGGTTGTCCCCTGTTGTTACTGAAGCAAGAGGAGAATGCTCTGAGATGTCCATCATGGGAGTAGGAGGAGCATTTTCTTGGACTACAGGGACAAAAGAATCTTTCTCCAAGTCCGAAGAATCTGAAGAAACAAGAAGAAAATTGGGGGATGAGACTGAATCTCAATGAAAAAGACATGATGAACCACAGATGGGGTCAGATCAACTGATTCCTTGACCAATGGTTGGGCAGGAACAAATTCCCGAACTTGAATTTCTGGGGGAGCGGGATCGATCAAGGATGACGCTTGACTGATCATGGAATCAACTAGCGAAGGACTCGAGGAAAGCTTCTAGTAACCAGTCAGAAGGAAGGGTGCAAAAATAGTAGGGTTTTTCAACACTCTTTTGGCCTCATCCATGTATGGACAAAGGTGAATCAGGTGATGCCCTTCACACAACTTACAGGGATTGGTAATCTTGCCCTGTTTTTTATGAGTCTTACCAGTACTAGTCGAAGATGTGCTAGCAATATGACTTCCAGAAGACAACGGAAAAATCGGGCAACTTTCGGACCATGCTTCAAGTACCTTGGGAATACTAGGCAGTCTCGAAGCAAATGGTTACCTTTGCAGAGCATGCAAGGGAATTTGACCTTCCATCGAAACTTGGATGGTTCTTTAAGGGAAGGTTTTTTAAGCACAATAGTCGTAGTATTAGCCTCTCGCTTATTTGACTTCTTCTTTTTCGTCTTCTTCTTCTTCTTCTTAGCCACCTAGTTACTAGAATCCAAAATTTCACCAGGCGAAGTAGAAGAAGAGGATGAAGAAATAGGCGAAGAAGGGGAGAGGTCCACCTTAGAAGCAAAATGATGTTGTTCTGGTGGAGGAGATGGTTGTACAATGGATGGAACACTTGGGACCACCGAGGTTGAAAATAACCATACGGGAAAACCAATAGTTAACCCTGGAAGAGACAACGTTGCCATCTAAAGAGCATAAACATTCCCAAAAGCAGGAAAAGGACCAGGATTCCCTTCAAAGGGCATTCCTTGGTTGGAAAACTCTGGAAATGTTGCCATCGGAAACAACTCAAAACAACACCCTAAGGAAGCTAACTTTAACCAGGAATATTTCATAGGTAGTTAGTTTTAATACACTGAAACCAAAATCTATTGTTTCATCTTTTAAGAGTCGAGAAACAGGCAAAAGGTGACTCTATCACTTTCACGTTGAAATGAGCATGAAAGGACAAGTGCCCGATGATCTTTTCAAATTTCTGGAGTCAACAAAGATCGAAAATGACTGCTCAGGTAGTCTAGGTAGAAGGGTGTATCAGGTTCCCGTGAACTGCCATATACACCTTGGTTATAAAATGAAAGAGAAATCAACCAAGGACTTGATGTATGTGCAGGTAGTCTCCCCGAATGTTGTGTTCAGTGTATCATGGTTACAAGGCGGCAGACTTGGCTTCCTACAGATAAAAGGATTGCAACCTAGAGGGGTCTCCTTTTATATACTTGATGGTATGGGGAGCACAAGTCCGTACTGTCGATGTATAAAGCTAGATGGCGAGCGACATCTGCTAGGTTTAAAGATGCCAAAACACATCTCTAACTTAGACCACTAAATATTGCGTTAAGTTTCAATGTTGCCTTAGGTTAATTGAAATAAATTTTAAAGTTGAGCTTCGATTTACGTTTCAATTCCAAGGTCCTACCGAATGTTGAATCTCACAAATCCCTAAATGCAAGCTGCATGCCATAAAATACCATTTCGTTCAATGAAAGGCTATCTATGAGAAGGTTAGGAATTTTTAAGTGATAACAAAATATGAACATACAAAAAAATTCACTATTGAATCTGATGCAAGCTAATGAAACTGAAAAGTTGTTCCCTAGAATTATATAATGCTAGAAATGCAAAATATTTTCCAATTCTCACTATGCTAATCAAGAATGCAAAATATTTTTCTTTTTTGTAATTTTCAATATATCAGAGCAAGTGCACTAAATGATATGAAAAATGAATCAAAACACCAATTCGAGAATGGTGAAGTGAGAGATGAAACAAAAAAATTTCACTTAACTCAAAACATGCCCAACAAGACCCAAACCAATGATGAAATCCCTCAAATCAGAGAAAGATCTCAAAAGAGACCCAAACAAGCCGTGTAATCTAGGCTTGGAGTGACGAGAGAAAAAGTGAATGAAAGAGAGGACAATAACTCAATTAACACAATCACTCAAATGGATCCAAGAAGCTGGATGCAAAGAAGTAGAAATGAAGTTGACTAGGAAACCAAGGACTTGAAACTCCCACGAGAGGCTCAGCAGGCTGAAGCACCTAGAAAACCTAGGGTTGAAAAGAAAAAATGACAGAAAAGGGAAAAAAAATGAAGGATAAGGGCTAATCTCAGTCAAAAACAAACCCAAAGCATTCAAATCGAGTTAAGAAAACACCTAGAGATACCAAGATGGACCATAAACCCCAAAATAGGGAAAGCCCTAGCACCTACAGGAATTGGCGCTACTGTCTGGCTGTAATCCGTGCCAGACAAGGGATGGTGCGAGTGATAAACTTGCAACAAGAGCCAACTGGCATGACTGTCAGCCTGGAACCCACGCCAATCAAGCCAGCCTTGGAAAGGTGGAAATTTTGGAAAAACAGAGGTCAAATTGATCCTCTGGGGCTGAACAGAGGTCTTAGACTTAGCAAAGATAATCATAAAAGCAAGCTAAGAAATCAAAGACCAAGAAGACAACCTACAGGACAAAAGAAAAACTCACACTATTCCCTAGTGGAGTCGCCAATTTTTTGGAGAGGTAAAACCCCTCTATGGACAGAGGCGATCCCACTAGCCCTAGAGTGGGTCTAGCAACAAACAAAACATGCTACGATATCGATTCCTAGTTACAAAAGAAAAAGCTACGATGGATAGCTTACTTCAATTCTTATGTTTCTGTTGTCGAAGAAGTGTCGCTTCCCGTTCCTACCTTAATAGATCTCAATCCTTTCGTTCACCATGTCTGGACACCTGTACATATGCAGAGAAAAATGACGACTTACAACGTAATAATTCAAATATGTAACTATCAATCAGTCAGAAAAGATTGAATCAAATTGCATTACACAGATAAGAAATACAATGATGGAACCAATAAAATAGTCGAGAATATATTAAAATGTGAAAGAAAGATTACAATTGAGTTCCGACGTCGCATTCCTTCTTTTGCAGGGCTTCCAGTGGAGCATGTCTCACAAATCTTGTTAGGAATTTAGACAAGGCTCTCTCTCTTATGGGGTTCTCCTAGCTCTTCTCTCAATAGTCGCTCAGCTATAGTTTTCTCCCCAAATGTTTAGCTAGGTTTCAAATGGAGAGGGAAGGCTTTTATAGAGGGAGAAGGAGAGGTTAGAATCCCTATAATTATGGGGGAGAGTCATATCTCTTAGGAAGGTTCCATGAGAGGTGGAAAACCACTTCCTAAACAGAGAGATCCGGAGCCAAACAACACAACCTCTTTTTGATGATTCATTCTAAAGTTGTTAGAATCAAAATTTCGCCTTTTATTTTTTTTTTAAATTCCAAAATAGGCTTGGCGCAGGAAATACACAGGGACATAGCACCAGGTCGCACGGGCTTAGTGTAAATTTCCCAGGCCAACGCGAGTGATGAACTGGGCTCGCGCCAATGCCCAAACATATGTTTTTAGTAATTTTATGAGGAAATGTTCTCCAGGAGAATTATTTCCCTTATGCAAAAGGATGTCATTGAGGTGTTTTTAGGAAATTTTATTGTTCAAAGGTCACGGGAATAGTCCTCCAATGTACGGGACGAGGGATTGCAGGGACGGTGACAAAATGTTGTGTAACACGTACCAGGGAAAATGGTCCACTTTACAATGATATAGAATTATGTAGAAGAAGAAGATACACTAGACCATAACCCCAAATATGACACAAGTACCTAATGATGATCCTAGACCACCCGACACTGCCTCTTCAACTCTTGGCAAATAGACACTAGTACAATTTGTACAATAATGTATTTACAATGACTTAGTACAATGATACGTTTACACTGATTGTATGCAGTGCTTCCCACTTGAAGACATCATGTGATGAACTTCTTGCTATTTTTGTGTACCTTGGTTGCTTCTCTTGTCATGCTACCCTCTGTTGCACCTTGCTTTGCTCTGCTTCCCTAGAAAGTCTGGTCCTTTCCAGCCCTTGACAACACATGATCTAGCTTTTTCTTTTCCTTCTAGGAACTCGATATTGAATCTGGTGTATCTCTGTTATTTCAAATCCCCAATATATTATTTTTAGTACTATAGTATTCCTCTAATTCATCTTTCCAATGCCACAGGTCTGACCCAGTTTGGATTCTTCAAGGGAGAGTTATACCCAATCTCTCATAATGCCCTAATTATGGACCGTTTCAGCAGGGTGAACTTGTACGACGTTCCACATGTCCCTGTTTCCTTATTTGGCTCTCAAATTGATAGAGATAAAACTACCAACTGTGAAATATCTACCTCTTTTTACAGAATTCCAATCTGATACTCAGAGAGAGATTTATGATGATTTTCCCAAGGTCACTTATTTGAGATGAATTTCAGGAGCTTGCAAAAACACTGAATTCCACAGATCATATCTCCGAAAATATTGCGCACCTTGATCTGAAATTTACACAGTAGCTTCATCAGGATTTTGGCTTCACCTCATAAAAATTTCAGCTTCTGAACCTTTGTATAAAAAAGTTAGAGCGAAAATTCCACGATGGCTTGTTTTAGATGGCGAAATCCCTTGCATGAGGAGGATATGAGGATCACAATTTATATAAATGCTTAGGTTTAGAGGGGCTTCAACAAGTGAACGT
Organism: Pinus albicaulis; assembly: GCA_034641835.2. NCBI lineage: Eukaryota > Viridiplantae > Streptophyta > Pinopsida > Pinales > Pinaceae > Pinus > Pinus albicaulis. The sequence continues at coordinate 1,399,259,426 of CM076580.1, forward strand.
GGGAGGGATTTTAGGAGCTTAAAAAATATTAATTATGACTTTTCAATGACCCATGCCACAACCCCATGGGGTTTTAGTTCACTAACTGGGGGTACAAACTTCAAACATGAATATCTCTCAAACCATGAAGAATTACATGGTGTGCCATATATCAACGAAAACATCTCGACAAGTAGAAACCATCAAAATAATTATTAACCCAGAATATATTAATTTGGTAGGTCAAAATTCCGATGAAATATTGGTTTAGCCCCTGGTGCTACTTGGGTTGACATCAATGACAACCGTTGATCAACAAATATTATGTATTGTTAGCATTTGGTAAAAGATACTTCTAAAAATTTTAGAAAAATTATGCCTCATTGAAAGGGGATACTTGTTTTTTATGGTTGATTTTTAGGTTTTGGTTGCAATTAGATTTAAAGTTGTCATAGGATAAGATTTGAATAGAGATATACTTTTATCCTTTAAAATAAAAAAAATTACTCTTGGAATAATAAATATTTCATTTACTTGTTCATTTTTAAAAATTGTTCAAGTCATATCATTTCTCCCTAATTTCATGGTTCAAGTATGTTTAAAACTTAAGATTTAAAAAATTGAGATTTAAAACTTGTCATTAAGGTTTTTATGCACTACGATATTTTATCTTTAATGTTATGGTTGAAAACAATTACAATTTTTAGAGTCAAGATATTTTATCTTTAACAAGATGGATGAAAATTTTTGGAAATGATAAGGCCTTCAAACATGATATTTTTATCTTTAACATCATGTATAAAAATTTGTAGAATTTTATGATTTTCCAATGTCCTAATATATTTTCTTTAATTCCATTGTTAAAATGTGTCAAAATTGTGACAATTAATTTTTTGTTCTTCCAGCATCAACTCGTTTTTTTTCGAGGGTGTTTTCTCAGTCCTTTTTACAAGAAATAATCTCATTTTTAGGATAGTTTAAAAAATGTTGAAATTTGACCCTCATAAGAAAAAAAATGTGTTCTGGAATACACACATTTTGTTTTTAGGGTGTTTTTTCATGTTTTTTTAGTATTTTTGGGCTAGAGTTCCCGTTTTGATGTAATAGTTCCAATTTGATTGGTAACTATGTTTAGACTACACCCCCCTCCCCCATGAAGGAACCCATATCACCATAATACCAACTTGAAAGCATTACATATTAAGAATCAATGTGATGGCATGGTGCAAAATTTTGTCTGCTCGTAGCTTGGAGGTCACGGGTTCAACCCCTACCTACTTTGCTCGAACTCAACCTAAAATTTTGGTGGTCCTCGAGTTTCCACATGGAGGCCTTTGGTTGTGCTATGTGGCAACGTATGCTTGATCACCGTGAAAACCAATAACAATTCACCAAATAAAACAAATAACATTGTTCCACTTGGCACCATCCCATATACCAATGGAAAGACTCTTTGACTAGTCAAACTGCCACATAGGCAGGCCTAGCCATTTCTACAGATTGTTGACTGGGTTGTCCTGAATTTTTCTAAAGAATTTTTTTTTTTACAATGTGGAAAGAACATGTTTCTGGGAGCATACAGTGTCAAGTTTTCGTGAAATGAGTTGTGACAGATTCAAAACGATGAAATATACACGTTCATTTAGGTTCCACATGATTCCAGCAACTTTCATTTTTTAGTATAATTTTGAGCTCCTAATCAATTCTTCCCATTAGAATATTTTGGACCCCAAAATATCACTTTCAGTTGTTTAGTAGATGAGGGTATAGTTCCCCCATCTTTCCAATATCGATCCATTTGGCCTTAGAAGGATTTGTGCCTTTGAGCCCCACATGAAGGTAGTCTACACTCCCTCGTTTTGATGTCCTTATTCTTCGATCAAGAATTATATCTTGCTGAAGCTCATCAAGGTATTCAGGAGAAAAATATTCAATAGAAGGAATATGAATGTGTTATCCTTAATCTTCAATCAAGGGAGGCTCATACAATCTCAAGTTCTCAACGTTAACTACAGAGTAAATTTTCATGTATGAAGACAAATCCAACTTGAAGGCATTTTCACCAATTTTTTCCAATATTCTAAAAGGACCATAACGGATTGGTTTTAGTTTTTTACGTTCCCCTTGAAGCCTCTCTTTGCTAAAGTGAAGCCAAAATTAGTCAGCAACTTGGAACTTGTGATCTATAGGATGCCTGTCATGCCTTGATTTGTACTTTCCTTGGCTCTTTTCAAGCTAATCTTGAACTTTTTGATGTATCAAGTGGATTTGTTCTATGAAATTCTTGGCTTTTTCTATATCACTACGGCTATCAATAGCAACATCCTTCCCAAAAATTAAATCCAATGGAAATCTATGAAAGTATCCAAGACATGCCTCAAATGGCGATGTTTTCGTAGAGGATTGCTTTGCAGAGTTGTAAGAAAGTTGAATGTAGTGAATGCTTTCATCCCACAACTTAAGATGCTTGCTGCAATATCGTCAAAGAAGATGTATGACTGTTCACTTGACCACCTTGGTTTGACCATCTATTTTTGGATTAAAGGTTGTACTCTTCTTGAACTCGGTATCCATGAAGTCCCACAAACTTGACCAAAAATTCCCAACAAATCGAGAATCTCGATCACTAACAATAGATTTGGGAAAACCAAAATGAACCCAAACACGTTGAAAGAATAAGTGAATTTTTTTTCAGCTGTGATTTTCTTTTTACATGGCATTAATATACACATCTTGTTGAACCTATCCATAACTACATACAAATAATCATGACCTATTTTTGACAATGGAAGACCTCCTACAAAATCCATAGAAACACTCTCCCATGGACGTGAAGGTACAGGAAGTGGTGTGTTCAACCCTAACTCCCTATTGCTATCCTTACTAACTACACACAATGAAAAACCTTTAATGAAATGTGACACACTTTCAAGCATAAAAGGCGAATAACAATACCTCTAAATATGCACCATTGTTTTTCTTACACCGAAATGTCCAACAATAAGAAAAGTGTGTGCTTCCCTTATGAAATTCACTCTCTTCCCCTGTGGAATACAAATCTTTCCCAAATTATACAACAAGTTATTATGTACATGGTAATCCAACTCCTCTACCTATTTTCCTTGAATCAAACTTGCATAAACATCTTGAAAGTCATTGTCACATGCATATTTCTCAACATAACATTCATGCAAAACATAATTATACTTGAGTAAAGTAGTTGCACTAATAATAGGCCTAGAAAGCATAAGAAAAACCTTTTTGTGTATACCTTTCTTATACCTTATGACCAAGTAGAATTGTTGTAATAAACCCATGCATTGAAAGTGCCTTGATTGCTGCAACTTAGTTTGCAATTGCAAGTATTGCAATGGTTGGTGGTTGGTGTGTATGATGATTTCCTTTCCCATCAAATAGTGTTTCCACTTTTTAACACTTTGAACATACACCTAAATCTCCTTGTCATAAGTAGGATACTTAATCACTACACCATTGAAAGTTTATAAATGAAATTAAATGTGTTTTCCATGTTGCATAAGGAATGCGCCCATGGAATAGTAGCTTGCATCAGTTTGAATCTCCAAGAGCCATCTCAAGCCTAGTAATGCAAGTATTGGGGCTGAACTGATCTCCTGTTTCAGAGAATAGAATGATTTTTGTTGATTTTGTCCCCACTAGAATACCTTTTTCACACTGGTCAATGCATGCAAAGGAGCTTTGATAGAAGCAAATTTAGCAATAAACTTCCTCCAATATTGGACTGCTCCCAAAAAAATTCTTACCTCAGTGATTGTCTTGGGCATTGGAAAATTCACAATGACCTCAACCTTAGAGGGGTTTATCCTCAACTCACCTCCACCAAAAATATGCCCCAAATACACCGAAGAATTTTTTACCATACCCACATTTTGACCTCTTCAAAAACAATTGCTCTTTCCTAAAGACAACAAGAACTTTTCTTACATGCATGACATGTTCATCGAGTGATTTACAGAAATTAAGATATCATATAAGTATATGATGAAAAATTGATCCAAAAATGGCCTCAACACATCACTCATCACACGAATGAAGGTAGCGGGAGCATTACATAAACCAAAAGGCATAACAAGCCATTCAAACAAGCTTTGTTTGGTTTTGAATGTTATCTTCCAAATGTCACCTTCAGAAATTCTAATTTGATGGTAGCCACTCCTTAATTCCAACTTAGTAAAATACTTTGCATATTTCAATTGATAAATTAAATCATTTATTCTAGGAAGTGGATAATAGTTCTTTACCGTAATCTTGTTCAATGCATGAAAATATACACACGTGTGCCATGTTCCATCTTTATTTGGCACCAACACAATAGCTGACCCACATAGTGAAGTAATTGGTCAAACTATCCCTTCTTCCAACAAATCTTGAATTTTCTTTTTTATTTCAGCACTCTCTATCACTGACATCCTATACATGCCAATGTTAGGAAGAAGATGATCTTGTTGCAACTGTATTACATGCTGGTTTCCCCTCTTGGGAGGTAACCCCTTTGGCTCTTCAAAAATTTCATTATTTTGATTAACTACTTCAATCAAATCAAATTTCAACTTTGGATCACAACCTTTAAATGCTTCATAATCAACATCATTCTTTGGTTTAAGCATAAGAAGCACAAAATTCTTGCTTGAATTCACTAGTCTTTTCATTTGCCCTACATTAACTAATGAAAGATTTAGTTGCTTGCGATGAGATATCACAATATACTCCACACCCTTTTTGAACAAGTGGTACTTGTTTTCATGGCGATAGAAGATGGCTTTTCTATCATAGAGGTAAGGACTACCCAAAACAATTCATGAAATATCAAGTGGTACAACATCTAATTCAACTTCGTCAATGAATTTTGCTATGATTACAAACCGAAGAATACACCTTCTTGTAACTTGTAAAAATTTGTTCTTGCATATCCAACCCAATGTATATGGTTTGTGATGAGGAATGGTTTCAAGAATAATTTTCTTGACTAAGTCTTCATATATCAAATTGGCTTAAGACGTACTATCAAATAGTGTGTCAATTTTTGTATGTTTTGAAATAACCCTCACATGGAATAATTCAATCCGTGTTTCTTCAGTTGGAGTACTAGTGTGACAATTTGATGAACTAGTGCTATAAATGGATTATTTTCCTTTCTTACACATGGTTTTCATTTTAGTTTCATCACCCGAGTCAGATCCCAAATCCCGTTGAAAGGTTGTAGTTGTTTTCTGTTTTCCCTTGTTGTTGAATTTGTTGGGCCTCATCTCTAGATGAAGCTTCCAACAATACTCTTCATCATGGCCCTCTTTGGAACAATGTTTTCATGTCATTTTTTCTCCTTCCTTTTTAATACAAGAATTTTTCTTTCCCTTTCCTTTAAAACCCTTCCCTTTCTCTCCACCCTTAAATGGCTTATTTTTACCCTCTTTTGGAATATTTTCCCATCTTGCCTCAAGGTGAGAGGCTTGCACACAAACCTCATCTAGACTAGTGTGATTGAACATAAGGATAGTATGTCATAGGTAGATATGTAATCCCCCTATATACTACAACAATGTGTCTTGTGATTGCAAATAAAAACCTAACATAAGATCTATTTTTCTAAATTCTTGGGTGTAATCTTGCACACTTTTACCTTTAAGTTTTCTAAATTTTTTTCAATTCATGATGGTTTTTTGCACATATGCTAGAGGTTAAATTTGTCGTTTAATTGCAAAAATGAAATTAGACCAAGAGAGTGAGATCTTACCATGTTTTTCAATCTCATCTTGTGTCTTGGCTTCCCATCATTCTAGCGTTTCATGTAGAAATTATATGCACTAAGCATGCATATGTCCAAGATTCTCCTGATCACACACTATTTTAACTTCATGCACAACACAGAAACTATTCCACCATTGATCATAACATGTGGAAATTAAATCAATTGCATGCACACATTGAAACCATAAAAATTCACACACATTAACACAGTTGTTTTAACGAGAAAGCCTGAAGCTAAAAACCCCAACTATCTATATATAATATATGTCATAAAGATCATGTAACAATCCTCATACAAAGCTTATCAAAAGCTCTCATTACAATCCAATCGTTATAGAATAATTAGGCCCGATCTTGCAAATCCATGCACCGATCTTTGCCAACCTTTAGCCTGCATCTACTACGCAATCCCTGCTAAAGGATGGCTCTGGATGAACTCGAATTGCTCTAGCCTTGCTCATGCAATCCTTAAAGGCATCTCCACTAAATTTTTGGTGCAAACAATGTAACACTATAGTCACAACTGATAGTCACACTTGCTCTTTCACCTACCTCTCCACTGGTCTCCACTGAACTGTACATGCACTATAGTTAACTGATGTATTCTTCAATTGATTAATGAGTTATTATTTAGTGAATTAATTATTAATTAATTCACGCCACTCTCACTAGTGTATCAATCAGTTAGACTAGATACAACTAGCTCAACAGTGTCTAACTGAGTTAAACTGAACACAACTCCACCAACTACTTCTATAAATCCACCAAACTCTGTCACATGAGTTCTAACTGAATTCCTCCATGCAACAGCTCCACTTAACCCTCAGGAATAGCACAATTCCTTCTGTCAGCTCCTGTGCCAGATCTGTGCACTTAACTGAAGTGCTCCAAGAGAATAAGATAATGTTTAGAGTCCAAATATTATTAAGAGCAAATAATATTCGACATATCTATTTTTAGACTGGAAATCTAAAAATAGATTCCGCCCAATATTTCTAAAAATAGAAGTCCATTTATTTTTTCAACTTGATCAACCATCCACAAATAGCATCCTGCAACTCATAGAATATGATCGACATGTCTAAAAATAGATACAGTCTAAAAATAGACTTTGCGACAAAAGTCACCTGTGTGGGCCCCACCTAGTTTAGGTGATTATTTTCCAACTAGGATCAGGAATGATGTTTCAGGATGCCTCCTTCAATGTTTCTTGTTGCAATCTTCAACACTTCCTCTCGACAAGAAATGATTGTCTTTGCATGTGACATGCAACTCCATGCATTCGCCCTGCAACTCCATGCATCTACTCTGCAACTCTTTCGAAACTGAATACGCTCCAAACAACTCAATCAATCTGATGCATCTATTATCAAAGTCTTCGACATCTAATTAGCTACTACACGTCTTCAGGAACCACTAAGATGTTGAACTCTACACCCATGCACTCTGCACTTGCTGTCAACTCTGAACCACGCTCCAGTATCCAACACTGTCACTTTGATTTGCCTGAATCAATCCAGTTGATCATGCTACTTCTCCTCTATGTGCTCCTCGTAGCCAGGTTCAATTCATGAGATCCACACCATCTCCATGAATCCTGCCTATAAATCTCCTCTTGGGATTAATCATGCATGTCACCCCACCTCTCACCTGGTGGTATAGGTGCATGCACTCCCTCTGCCCATCTGGCACGAAATTTCTCTGCATGAGTGGTTTCTCCCACTCCATAATCCTCATCTTGTGTCTGCTCCACATCCCGAGGTTCACTCTTACCTGAATGCAAATCCAGCTCCCTCTCAAGCTTCAATTGCATGGATTTCTTACACTTCCCAATAATAGGAAGCTCCATAGAAATCCCATCTACTTCAATTCTGTAGAGATTCTTTGCTCGAATCCCAACCTTCTTGACTTGTCCTGTTGCTTTTTACTGAAGGAAAAATTTTCCTTCACTAAATACAACATCATACCCTTTATCCTCTAACATTGCGACTGAGATTAAATTCTTCTTTAAACCTATAACATGCACTACATCTTGTAAAAGAATGAGTTTACCTGAATCCCTATGAAAGGTAATGGTACCAATGCCAGTCGCATTGTATCGTCCATTTTCACCCAACTCAATATGCAACTCGAGATATTTCTCCACCAAGTCACTGAAAAGGTTCACATCTCCCGTCATGTGAAAGGAAGCACCACTATCAAAGTACCACCCCGATCCCAATGCAGTAGACACCATGCATGCGATCAATGAGAAGTCTAGCTCAAATTTTTAGGCAAGAGCCTCACCAGCTGCAGCTTCAGTAGCCTGTTTGTTCTTCTTCTTCTGTGGACAATGTGTGGTGAAATGCCCATGCTCATGAGAGTGAAAACACTTCACTTTGGACATGTCACGCTCTTCGCTATCCACACCGAATTGAGAAGGATTTTTCTTCCCCTTCCCTTTCCTTGCTTTGGAAGACAAAGCACAATCCTATTCATCATCATTCTTTGATGAAGATCCATCCCTGGTACTCTGCCTTATCTCCTCTTGCAAAATATCCGACCAAAGTCACTCCCATCCTGGCAGTTTCTCCCGACCATTGACAAAGTCCTCGTAGCTATGCCAACTCTTCAAAAGCCCAAGGAGAGCCAAGCTCACCAAGTCTTATTCATCCACACTAGTTCCTACAATCCCAAGCTCATCCCTGCAGTGGACAAAATTTTTCAAGTATATCGGAATAGTGTCATTCTTCTCGATTTTTATTTTCCTGAGCTTGTCTTTAAGCGCCAACTTCCTCTCGTCACTTCTGCTTTGGAACAATTCTATCAAAACCTTCCACATCAAGAATGGAGTGGATTTACTGTGAAAACTGGACACAATTTTATCCATCACACCTTCCAACAAAATCCTTCGACACCTTGCTACCTTCTTTTTCCATGCGTCAAGTGTGGCTGCATCGCTAGAACCTGGTTTAGGAATATCAGTGTTTATGAACTTCTTCAACCCATTATCCTCCAGCACTGCCTCCATCCTGTCCTTCAATGCAATATAATTAAAGCTACCCTCAAGGGCATACAACAATCACAATCCGTTGAAATACATTTCAATGAATGCTCAACTTCGACAGCAAGAAAACACTGCAGCAAATTCGAATTCCACCAGCACAAAACTCAACTGCTTCAATAATTGCAATCTGCTCCAATGATCAATATCGCTCTGATACCATGTAGAAATTATATGCACTAAGTATGCATATGTACAAGATTCTCCTTATCACACACTATTTTAAATTCATGCACAATACAGAATCTATTCCACCATTGATCATCACATGCGGAAATTAAATCAATTGCATGCACACATTGAAACCATAAAAATTCACACACATTAACACAATTGTTTTAATGGGAAAGCCTGAAGCTAAAAACCCAAACTATTTGTATATAATATATGTCATAGAGATCATGTAACAATCCTCATAGAAAGCTTATCACAAACTCTCAGTACAATCCAATCGCTACACACTAATCGGGCCCGATCTTGCAAATCCATGCACCGATCTTTGCCAGCCTTTAGCTTGACTCTATTGCGTAATCCCTGCTGAAAAATGGCTCTGGATGAACTCGAATTGCCCCAGCCTTGCTCATGCAATCCTTAAAGGCATCTCCACTAAATTTTTGGTGCAAACAATGCAACACTATAGTCACAACTGATAGTCACACTTGCTCTTTCACCTACCTCTCCACTGGTCTCCACCCATTGTATTGATGCAATCGTATTTAATCGATGTATTATTCCGCCTGATTAATGAGTTATTTCTTAGTGAATTAATTATTAATTAATTCACACCAATTCACTAGTGTATCAATCAGTTAGACTAGATACAACTAGCTCAACTGTGTCTAACTGAGTTAAACTGAACACAACTCCACCAACTACTTCTACAACTCCACCAAACTCTATCACATGAGTTCTAACTGAAGTCCTCCATGAAATAGCTCCAATAAACCCTTAGGAATAGCATAATTCCTTATGTCAGCTCTTCTGCCACATCTATGCACTTAACTGAAGTGCTCCAAGAGAATAAGATAATTTTTAGAGCCCAAATATTATTAAGAGCAAATAATATTCGACATATCTATTTTTAGACTGGCAATCTCAAAATAGATTCCACCCAATATGTCTAAAAATAGAATTCCATATATTTTTCCATCTTGACCAACCATCCACAAATAGCATCCTGCAACTCATATAATATGATCCATATGTCTAAAAATATACTTTGCAACAAAAATCACCTGTGTGGGCCCCACCTAGTTTAGGTGATTATTTTCCAACTAGGATCAAGAATGATGTTTCAGGATGCCTCCTTCACTGTTTCTTGTTGCAATCTTCAACACTTCCTCTCAACAATACTGTCATTGCATGCGACATGCCACTCCATGCATTCACCCTGCAACCTTCACAAGCGCCATGCAACTCCATGCATCTGCTCTGCAACTCCTCTGAAACTGAATAGGCTCCAAACAACTCAATCAGTCTGATGCATCTATCATCAAATCTTTATTCACTTATACTTCTAGCTACTAAGCACATGTCTTCGTGAACCACTGCATTGTTGAACCCACTCATGCACTTCGTACTTAAGAATAACCTCAACCGCGTCCGTATCCAACACCGTCACTTTGATTTGCCTGAATAAACGGCGTTGACTGTGCAAAGGCTGCCCTTCAGGCTCCTTTCGTAGCCAAGTATGAAAAATGAGATCCACTCCATCTCCATGAATCCCGCCCAAATATCCTCTTGGGATTAATCATGCGCGCCCCACCTCTCACTCCGGTGGTATAGCCGCATGCACTCCCTCTGCCCATATGGCACGAAATTTATCTGCATGAGTGGTTTCTCCCACTCCATGATCCTCATCTTGTGGCTGCTCCACATCTCGAGGTTCAGTCTTACCTGCATGCAAATCCAGCTCCCTCTCAAGCTTCAATTGCATGTCTTTCTTGCACTTCCCAATAGTAGGAAGCTCCATAGATATCCCATCTACTTCAAGTCTATAAATATTCTTAGCTCGAATCCCAACCTTCTTGACTTGTCTTGTTGCTTTGTACTGATGGAAAACTTTTCCTTCACTAAAGAAAACATCATACTCTTTATCCTCTAACATTGCGACTAAGATTAAATTCTTCTTTAAACATAGAACATGCACTACATCTTGTAAAAGAATGAGTTTACTTGACTCCCTCTAAAAGGTAATGGTACCAATGCCGGTCGCATTGTATCATCCATTGTCGGCCAACTCAACATGCAACTAGAGATCTTTCTCCACCAAGTCACTAAAAAGATTCACATCTCCCGTCATGTGAAAGGAAGCACCACTATCAAAGTACCACCCTAATCCCAATGCACTAGATACCATGCATGCGATCAATGAGAAGTCCAGCTCAAATTTTGAGGCAAGAGCCTCACCAACTATAGCTCCAGAAGCCTGCTTGTTCTTCTTCTTCTGTGGAAAATGTGTGGTGAAATTCCCATGCTCATGACAGTGAAAACACTTCACTTTGGACATGTCACGCTCTTTGCTATCCGCACCAAATTGAGAAGGATTTTTCTTCCCCTCCCCTTTCCTTGCTTTGGCAACCAAAGCACAATCCTCTTCATCATCATTCTTTGATGAAGGCCATCCTTGGTACTCCACCTTATCTCCTCTTGCGCAATATTCGACCAAAGTCGCTCCCATCCTCGCAGTTTCTCCCGACCATTGACAGAGTCCTTGTAGCTATGCCAACTCTTCAGAAGCCCAAGGAGAGCCAAGCTCACCAAGTCTTCTTCATCCACACTAACCCTGCATCTGCCGACCCTACAAAGGAAAACTTTGTCAAGTATAAATTTTAATAGTGTCATTCTTCTCCATTTTTATTTCCCTGAGCTTGTCTTTAAGCGCCAACTTCCTCTGGTCACTTCTGCTTTGGAACAATTCTGTCAAAGCCTTCCACATCAAGAATGGAGTGGCTTTACCGTGAAGGTTGGACACAATGTGATCCTTCACACCTTCCAACAGAATCCTTTGACACCTTGCTACCTTGTTTTGCTATGTGTCAAGTGCGGCTGCATCACTAGAACTCAGTTTAGGAATATTAGCATCTATGAACTCCTTCAACCCATTATCCTCCAGCACCGCCTCCATCCTGTCCTTCCATGCAATATAATTCGAGCTACCCTCAAGGGAATACTCCAATCACAATCCGTTTAAATACATTTCAATGAATGCTCAACTTCGACACCAAGAAAACACTGCAGCAAATTCGAATTCCACCAGCACAAAACTCAACCGCTTCAATAATTGCACTTGTTCCAATGATCAATATCGCCTCCAGAATAACATGTAGAAATTATATGAACAATGCATGCATATGTACAAGGCCTCCCGATCAATGGTTTTTAAATTCATAAAATAAATAGTAGAATTCATTCCACTGTTGATCACTTACATATGCAGAAATTAAATCAATTGCATGTACACATTAAAATCATAAAAATTCACACACATTAACACGGTGATTTACGGGAAATCCTGAAGCTAAAAACCCCAAATATCTGTATATAATATATGTCATAGAGATCATGTAACAATCCTCATACAAAGCTTCTCACAAGCTCTCGCACAATCCAATCGCTACACACTAAACAAAGCCTCGATATTGCAAATCCATGCACCGATTTTTGCCGGCCTCACTTTGCCTCTACTGCGCAATCCCTGCTGAAGAATGGCTATGAATGAAATAGAATTGCTCCAGCCTTTCTCACGCAATCCTTAAAGTCATCTCTACTAAATTTTTGGTGCAAACAATGCAACACTATAGTCACAACTGATAGTCACACTTGCTCTTTCACCTACCTCTCCACTAGTCTCCACTGAAACTGCCATGCATTGTAGTTAACTGATGTATTCTTCAGTTGATTAATGAGTTAATATTTAGTGAATTAATTATTAATTAATTCACACCACTCTCACTAGTGTATCAATCAGTTAGACTAGATACAACTAGCTCAACTCTGTCTAACTGAGTTAAACTGAACACAACTCCACCAACTACTTCTATAACTCCACCAAACTCTGTCACATGAGTTCTAATTTAATTCCTCCATGCATTAGCTCCAGTAAACCCTCAGGAATAGCGTAATTCCTTCTGTCAGTTGCTATGCCACATCCGTGCACTTAACTGAAGTGCTCCAAGAGAATAAGATAATGTTTAGAGTCCAAATATTATTAAGAGCTAATAATATTCGACATATCTATTTTTAGACTGGCAATCTAAAAATAGATTCCGCCCAATATGTCTAAAAATAGAAGTCCATATATTTTTCCAACTTGACCAACCATCCACAAATAGCATCCTGCAACTCATAGAATATCATCGACATGTCTAAAAATAGACATAGTCTAAAAAAATACACTTGAATACAAAAATCACCTGTGTAAACTGCCCAGAAGTGTAGGGATTATTTTCCAACTAGGATCAGGAATGATGTTTCAGGATGCCTCCTTCACTCTTTCTTTTTGCAGTCTTCAACATTTCACCCTCCAAGCCCCAGTGAAGCTAGATGGGTCATTTGTGATCATCATCATATTGAAGGCTTAAACTTACAAGAGACCTCCAACTCACAGAATGCAATTTTCAATATTCTCTACATTCAATTCACAGTATTGTAAACACAAATTTAATATCAAGTTTTAACAAGAGTTGTTTACCAATTCCTTTTGAGCTAGGTTGATGAGTATGAGTAAGGGTTGTAGCAGTGGAAGAGGATGAAGGTGAAGGTGAAGATAGTGGTGACGATCATGGTGGAGTAGATGGTGGCTTATCACCATTTCCATTACCTCCTCCTCCTAGAGAACCCTCTCCTCTTGGAGGCCTGGAGCTTTCGCCCTGCAAACTTGTGTTCCTATCTTCATATAGGACCTTCACCATCTCTGTCATGTCAAAGAAAGCCTTCCTAAATGCCTTCTCATCCTTTGACATGTCATCATTTCCTCCTTCATGAAACATGCTTACTGAAGCTTCTACTGCAACTGGAGGTGAATATTTGGGTGGAGATTGTGGCAATTGTGCCCTCCTTCTCCTTTCTCCAACTAGAGAACCTGCACCCACAAGTTTGCCTTCTCCTCTCTTGAGCTTCAACCTTGTAAGCATTTAAACAGTTGCAAAACAATTAAATCTTCCTTGGACAAGTAAAGCTAGTGCTCTGATACCAACTTGATCTGAAGGGGAATATTAGTGTTTGTTGTGCTAAGATCCAATTCAGAATTTAAAGAAAGTGCCTGAGGATTATGAGGTTAATTGCAAGATTTAACATGCGTTTTATGTGTTTTTATGTAAATTTCATGAGCAAATTAACATAAACAAAACACCGAACAACAACATCTAAAATACATGAACATCACCATAAAAAGTAACACAACAACACATGATGAAGGAGTTCAACCCGCTTGGACTACCTCTCCTTGGTCCAGCTTCCAATGGCTCGGTCCTCTTCTATTATGCTCAAAAGTGTGACTACATGTGTTTACAATGCTAAAAAAAATCTGAAACCTATTCCATCGGCTCCAGAATGCCCAAAAATTCCTTTGTAGCCTCTTTCTACATGTTCTTGACCATTTCAAACACCATTTCACACTCTTGACCAAAACTCCCAAAAAAATAAACACCATTTCACATTCTTGACCAAAAATTTGACAACCAAATTCGCGAAGACTTCCATACAGTGCTTAGTTGAACTCATGATATTAAAAGGCCTATTGAGTTTCAATTGTCACAAGAAAAAAAATCTGGGATTTGGTGATTATCTAAACTAAGAAAATCTAACCTAATTTCAACACTCTCCACCTAAACTGTGAGGAATCTATCTTTTTTTACCCTCTAGGCTTTACCATATATACCACCATTCACCAGTCAAGAATTCCTAGAACCAACAAGGGTATACACCTCTATAATTTACCGTATATTCCATGATTCACCAGTCGAGGATTCCTAGGCCCAACGAGGTATACACAATCAGAATTTACCGCAATTCCACCTTCACTAGTCTAGGGATTCCTAGGCCTTGTGTTCCCCTCCTGAGACCTTCATGATGGCTTAAACTCAGACATGGAAAAATATTGAAGAAGAATCTTTTCGTCGTAAAATATTACTTTAGCTACGCATAACAAATAGCCCTAACATCGATTATGGCTAAAAAATATCTTTAAGTCTGCTGCACAAATCCAGATCTAAGCACAAAAGAGATTAAGCAGATAAAATATAATATGGCTCCATGCATCTAATAGACAAGACAAGAACAATGTGTTTAAAAGAATTTTTTATATTATATTAAAGAATGGGGCACCTGAGAGGAAAAAAAGAAAGGTGTTTTCCAGTTCTCCTCAATGGGATGGGTTCTTGAAAGTCCTCAGCGTTTCAGATCTAAAATTCCTCTCTCTTATTGTGGTAGAAAACCCTAACAAACATAGAACTCAATGGGAGCTCACAAAATAAAAATGGAAAATGGTGACCAATAATAGATCTAGTGTGATCTAATGCAATGAAGGTGACTAATGAATGGGGAAAACTCTTCTATTTATAACAAAATATTGGGGTGTTCTAGAACTAGGT
This sequence comes from Pinus albicaulis, assembly GCA_034641835.2. Taxonomy (NCBI): domain Eukaryota; kingdom Viridiplantae; phylum Streptophyta; class Pinopsida; order Pinales; family Pinaceae; genus Pinus; species Pinus albicaulis. The sequence continues at coordinate 1,399,274,825 of CM076580.1, forward strand.
GCATGAATAAAATATTATTAATCAAATTCTAGAATCACCCTTTAGGAACATTTTGACTTGGGTCAATTCCATTATTTGTAAACAATAAATAAATAAATGATTTATTTATTATTTTAGGGAGATGGTGGAAATATAATTAAATAAATAATGATTTATTTAATTATTTACAAATGATTTAGCCAAATTTAACTAGGAATATTATTAAATAATGATTTGAATAACTTATTCCTAGGAAATAATTAAATAAATAATGATTTATTTAATCAATTTCCTTGTTTTGGGTTAAATATGACTTAGGAAATATAGACGAATGTTATTTTATATGGTGCAAGCAATTTTACTTAGGGTAAAATTGGTCTTACATGGTGTACTTGGGTTCATCTAATGATAATGGGTTAGATGACCAAAAAATGGTAAATGAAATTGAACGTACTTCAGTGTTAGAAAATCGTATGACCGAAGTACGTTGTAAGAACTCAATCACTAGGCATCAAGAGGGAAGTGAGAGAGAGGAATGTAAGGTACTCTAATGTGCTAAAGGACTAGACCCGGAGGAGACGAGACTTACAGGTGAAACAAGTCTCTAGGTGATGAAGTAGTATCAGTGTTAAAGGCGGCGGGGGAGGTATACCTATGCCCGCCGATACAATAGTACAAAGAATAAGGCGCCCGGAAAACCACGGAACACAATAATGAAGCATGTGCTGGCCTAAACATGAGCCAGATAAAAATGATGAATCCCACATACATGTGATGCCTGGAATAACCTTCAGGACTTATACAAGAATATTTTAGTACATGAGATACAAATATACCCAAATGACCCTACACACGGGGAAGGGCTCACAAAATCTGACTGATATATGCAAATCAAAGAGGCGCTACAAGCGGTTGAGGCCAATATCATCAAATGAGAGGAGCTGCATCAAGGGCGGAAACGAAGAAGTCATCCGGGCATGTGGGGGGCTACCTGCAGGGCCACCCCCTCATGAAGGTTGAGACATCTCACACATGCCCGAGAATCACCAATAGTTGCTACTGCATCACTGGAACATCAAGTGTATAGATCACAATCAGGCTGAGAAGAGCTCGAGCCAAAGTACACTGCCCCCTAGACCTGGCTTCTGGAGTAAATGAGCTGATGTCAACAGAAGTAGGTCCGCCATAGGTGAGGCAATAAGGAAACCCCAACTGAGGCACGAGGGAAAAAATTAAAGCGACGAACAGATAGAGACTAATGATGATGATGGAATGAGGGATAATCCAAAGGGGATCATAAAGAACATGAGTACAAAATGGTATCTCATGACGGAAATTGACACAAACAGGAATGAGTGTGGAGGCAAGGTGGTGCCCCCAATGACATGTGTAGTAAGTGAGAAAATTTGATTTTGAGGGGAGGTGAAGTAATGCTTCGTGGACGACAGGTGTCCTGGTGAAGTAACAAAATGCAAAACAAACAGATGTTGGCTATCTAGAAGAGAAGAAAACCCGCATTTCGTAGGGAAAATTCTAGGGGTAATATCTCTTAGGATAGAGTGCATTGCGAGGATTAGGAAGGATATGGCCTTCAAAGTCCTCTAAAAGATATGCCCCCTTACCAAGGTCTTTACTGATGATGTAAGGACCTAGCCATAATGAGTCGAATTTCCCATGACCGAGGGTATCGTTGGCCTGGTCATATACTAGAATGAGGTCACCTTCATGAAAGCTACGAGGGTGGACTTTTCAGTCATACTGAGCTTTGGTGCACTTTTTGGTCGCTTCAAGAGTTTGCAGTGCAACACGACGGTCTTCAGAGGCGTGCTCGAGCATGATAAGTCATTGTTCTAGAGGTTTGGTATCAGGGAGAAGTTCGATGGCCAAGTGAAGGGAAGGGATTTCACACTCGATGGGTAAGACTGCTTCCTCGCCAAAGACAAGGTGGAAAGGAGTGAAACCGGTGGTGGTTTTAACAGAATTACAATAAGCCCACAAAGCAGGGAAGAGCATGAGATTCCAATTGGTTTTGTGCTTATTCATCGTTCGTTGAAGCATGGTCTTAAGAATTTTGTTGACCGCTTCAACTTGGCCATTACCTTGGGGGTAATAAGAAGATGAATATTGGTGCTCGAAACCCAATAGGGAGGATAGCTCCTACCAAATATAATCTTCGAAATGTCAGCCATGGTCCGAGATTAACTGTTTTGGAACTCTGAATCGAGCAATGACATGGCTAAAGAAAAAGAGGGTTGTAGTGGCTGCCGTATTGTTAAACGTTGGCATAGCTTCGGCCCATTTAGTGAAATAGTCAACCGCCACGATGATATATTTGTGGTTACTAGTAGATGGAGGTCGACATTCCATAAATTCGATGGCCCATTTACAAAAAGGACCGATGGTGACGACAGGATGGAGAGGAGAAGGAGGAGCTCACGCCTTGGGGGCGAAATGTTGGCAATTGGAACAGTGTTTGACTGCTTCAATGCAATCACTGAAGAGAGAAGGCCAAAAATACCCAGCACGCATGATTTTTTGGGCGGTGGCGAGGCCGGAGAGGTGGCCACCACAAGCGCCGCTATGACAGGCATTGAGGACTTGCTTGGCTTCAGCGTGTGTGAGGCAACGAAGAAGGACAGTATCTACTCCGCATTGATAAAGGTCATCGCCGATTAGAAGGTAGAGAGAGGCTTGGTGTCGGATACGTCGTCGAGCATCTCGATCAAGATGAAGGGCGAATTTTTGGGTTCGCAAGTAAGTAAGGATGTCACCGTACCAAGGATCGTCGGTGGTGATGGCAAACAAATGTTCATCGGGAAGAGCATCATTAATTGGAGTATCTTGTGTCCTGGTAGGCAGATCAGAAATGAGTTCAGCGAAGACTAAACCTTTCTTACTTTTTGGGTTGACAAATTCAAGGTCGAATTCTTGGAGGATAACGACCCAACGAGCGTACTTCTCATTGAGGATGTAGCGACTCAATAGGAAAGCCATGGGGTTGGAATCAGTCACAACCTTGCTGGAACGCATGAGGATATAATGACGCAGTTTTTGGACCGAGAACACGACAGCTAATGCTAATTTTTTTTCATGCGGGTAGGACACAAGTGGACCGGCAAGGTTCTTACTGACATAATAGATCACATGCTCGATACCATTATCATCCTCCTGGATAAGGACACCAGCAACCGAATAGGTGGAAGCGGAGATGTATAGGATGAAATCTCGGTCAAAGTCAGGGGGAAGGATCAAGGGAGCAGATGTGAGAGCATGTTTTAGGGCGTCAAAAGACTCTCGAGCGTACGTATCCAAGATAAAAGGGGTGTGATATCGAAGAAGTCGAAGAAAACCATGTGCGGTAGTGGCGTAGTCAGGAACAAATCGGTGAAAAAATTGGCTTTGCCTTGGAGACTTTGTAGCTGGCGTAAGGTATGAAGCATAGGAAGTTCAAGAATGGCTTGAACCTTCAAAGGGTCGAGATTTATCCCGTCTTTTGACACGATGAATCCGAGGAGACGATCGACGGGAACAAAGAAGACACATTTCAATGGGTTAAGGCGAATGTTATACTTGCGGCATCAGAGAAAAATGGTACGCATGTCATGAAGATGTTGCGCCTGATGTTTAGAACGTGCAGTAAGGTCGTTTAAATAGGTAAGGATAATATGGGCTAAGTCATGGAAACAATAATACATGGCTCATTGAAAGGTAGCGCTGGCATTTTTAAGGCCAGATGGCATGACTCGGTATGCCAAAGTGCCCCATGGACTAATGAACGCGGTCTTAAGTGGCCGTGGAAAGGAACCCAAACAGAACGATATGAGGTGATTTGAGAGGGAGAAGAGCTGATCTAAAGGGATCTGAAAAGGAGGTATCAGATCTGGGAAAAATAAGGCTGAAACTCTGAAAATTCAGACTTCTGAAACAACAAAGACTCTCCCACAAAAGTGGAGGGTACTAGAGCCCTAAGGGGCAAGATTTTCTCTTAGTTGAGTGAAGCAGATCAGAAACAGGTCTAAACGGGCAGAGATGGAGGCTGGAAAACCCTGACAGAAGCTTCAGACAAACCTAGAAAAAGTGCTGAAAAATTTGCAGAAAAAGTGCAGGTCGCAGGTTCTAACCTGTTTTCAGTCGAGGTCACAGGTTTGGGGTAGAAAAGTGCATCCTCAAGCTCAGGTCGCACTTTTTGGGCCGATAAGTGCGACCTACAGATCCGGCTCTTTCGGCGGCAGATTTCATAAAAATTTGTTGTCTTGGGCCCGTGGTCGATGTCCGTCACCGCGAGGACAGGGGTAAACAATAAGGTAGATAAAAATTTGACTGTTTGAGGGTTTTAGAGGTGGAAAGCACCATAAAAATAGGAAAAAACAGAAAAACTAAAGAGAAACCCTAGGGTCTGAAATAGCTGGATATGCAGGAATAGATAAAATGACAGCGGTCGTAAAATAAAAGCCGTGTGGAGTCGCCAATTGTTAGTATGAATATTTCGTCGTAAAAGATCAATATAGCTACGCATAAAAAATAGCCCTAACATCGATTATGGCTGCAAAATATCTTTAAGTTTGCTGCACAAATCCAGATCTAGGCACAAAATATATTAAGCAGATAAAATATAATATGGCTCTATGCATCCAATAGACAAGACAAGAACGATGTGTTCAAAAGAATTTTTTATATTATATTAAATAATGGGTCACCTGAGAGGAAAACAAGAAAGGTGTTTTCCGGTTCTCCTCGATGGGAGGGGTTCTTGAAAGTCCTCAGTGTTTCAGATCTAAAATTCCTCTCTTATTGGTGTAGAAAACCCAAACAAACAGAGAACTCAATGGGAGCTCGCAAAGCAAAAAATGGAAAATGGTGACCAAGAGTAGATCCAGAGTGATCTAATGCAATGGAGGTGACCAATGAATGGGGAAAACCTTCCTATTTATAAAAAAATATTAGGGTTATCTAGAACTCGGTGCATGAATAAAATATTATTAATCAAATTCTAGAATCACCCTTTAGGAATATTTTATTATATTTGTTGGAGGGAAAAGGTCTTTTGACTTGGGACAATTCCTTTATTTATAAACAATAAATAAATAAATGATTTATTTATTATTTGAGGGAGATGGTGGGAATATAATTAAATAAATAATGATTTATTTAATTATTTTCAAATGATTTAGTCAAATTTAACTAGGAATGTTATTAAATAATGATTTGAATAACTTATTCCTAGGAAATAATTAAATAAATAATGATTTATTTAATCAATTTCCTTGTTTTGGGTTAAATATGACTTAGGAAATATAGACAAATGTTATTTTATATGGTGAAAGCAATTTTACTTAGGGTAAAACTGGTCTTACATGGTGTACTTAGGTTCATCTAATGATAATGGGTTAGATGACCAAAAAAATGGTGTAACAAATATAGCTCAACCAAGTAAGATAAACCCCATCACACCATGGTTATCCATATTTGGAAAGACAAGGATGAAAACCACTGTCACACCGGGCACAACCCACTCCAATGACAACAAGAGAACCAAATACACACATGCATGTACCATGCATGTCAAAAATAGCGAGGAAACCATACATGCAAATTGATACCTACAAGTAATACCATTGTAGCTACTTGATCCAACTCTTCCTTGATTGATAAGTTTCTTCCCTTTGCCTTATTTTTCCTTTCTTTGATTTTCCTTGATCCAATGCTAGAGTTCTCGAAGAAGACTCTAAGTGTGCATGAATATGAGAGAGAGAGAGAGAAGAGAGAGAGAGAACTCTAATATAAAATTGAAAAAAGTCAAGAAAAATACATGAATTGATCCTAAAAAGCCTTTTTATCAATGAAACCTCTATTTTCTTCAATTTTCCATTATTTTCCTTCATTTTCCTCCTCACATGCAACATGTGACCTTTCTCTTTCTTTTTCTCTTAATTTCCATTACTTTCATAAATAAAATACCAACAAATGCCTCTTTTCCTTTTCAAATCATTTGTCATTTCCTTTTCCAATTTCTCCTTAGCCATAATAAACCAAATTAATGCCCACTTATATATTTTTCCCAACATTTCACATGGAATACATGTCCTATGACTTTGGTATTCTTTTTCCTTTATTAACTTTATTTCATGAACTTTTAATCCAGGCTTGTTACAGACCCCTCCCCTTAGGGGAACACCATCCTCAGTGTTCTATGAAAACAATGACCAACAAACCATTGAAAAAAAAAACATACTTCCCATGGAGCATTATAACATAGCTCGTTGAAACACTTACAATGACATCCTACTGAAAACATGTAAATCATACCATTTACTGGAGCTTTATAACAAAACTCGTTACGGTATTTACAATAACAACCACATATTATTATTCACAATTACTTCAACTAAAAGATAACCATATTGTCTATGGCGCTTTATAAATCCATCTAGATATAGTATTTATAATAGTATACACATATAAACATATGCACGTTTTCTCAACAACAAATAAAAACAAACAATGCCTACATTTGTAACAAGGGAATCCATAGGCTCACACCTCTAGGCTAAAAAATGATACCAGGATTCACCTCCTTCCCATGAAGTCTAGATCCCACTGTTAAATTCAAACATGCATCCAATGTCCAAAGCTACAATATTGTGCCACTTGTCCTATCAGTGAACATTTATCAACTCATTGTTCCACAAAGCATTCCCAATGTGTATTTGATTCCATATGGAAATGTTAATGACTAAATAAAATCCATCCACATCCTTCCCTTCTTTCCTAAAGAGTCCCGCAAGAAATATGGTCACCCCATCCTATGCAGTCACTCACCTTCCAAGTTCCCTGGCATCCTATTTCCTAGGCAATCCATCCTTGTCAAGGTTTCCTCACATTCATATATTCAAAAACCAAGGCATATCCCTGCCTCAAAACCATCATACCGGTCATAGCATGCTCATGGAAAACAATGGACACTATTCGGTACCAGTTTCCCACAATGGCCTTGCTCCTGAAGTGACTTACTAGCATATTGTTGCCTATTCCAATTCCTTTCACTGTTGCTGCTAACATTATTGCAGTTAGTTCTAACCACCTAACAAGGAATTTTCATGCTCTCATGTACCAAGCACATAATTTCCAATAGATTCAAAATAAATTGAAATAAAGTCACATCATACCTCATCAATGGCCTATCAATAAGGTACACTTACAATTCTATTCACTTCTTGTCACAACAATTCAAACTATTTGTTTGATCAAATCATCATGTACAAACATATCACATTCAGTTAGTTGAAAACACAACCATCATAATAAAAATCATAGATCACATCTAACCATCATAAACCAGAATCAAAGATCACATGTAATCATCATAAACCATAATCATAGATAGATTGCATAGTTAAAATTGAAATAAAGTATTGATACTTATCCTTTAATCAATCCTTAGCTTCTACCTTTATCATTTATCCTTTCCGTACACACGTCAGATTAGTTTCCACACCTGACAAGCACCTAGTTCCTTCACTTCAATCATGTACACATACACATAATGTATATCGCATGCATAAACCCACACATGGTGTCCCAACCAACACATACACCTACTCCTTATGTACCCCACAACACAATACATACACCTACATCTGGTCTACAACACAACACATACACCTACACTCAGTGTACACCACAACAAATTACCCTACACCTAACATACAACACCACACATTATCTATATCTGGCATGCAACACAACACATACACTTACACCCAGTGTACAACACAATAGATATATATATACACAAAGTACAACACAACAAATACACATGTCACAATACCATGACTATGCAATGCATATACACAGTACCACACATATAAAAAACAAAATGTGCAACATGCACAAAATCCACATGTGCACAACACAACATGTACGACACACACACAATACCACATGTACAAAATGTACACAATACCACATGTACAAAACATCATCTGTAGAAAATGTACACAACACCACCTGCACGACGTGTACCCAACACTAGATGTAGATGACACCACATGTACACAACACCACCTACACAATGTATACACAAGACCACATGTACACAACACCAAATGCAGGACATGTACACGACACCTATGGATATAGCACCAAATGCATGACATGTACACAACACCACATGCAGACAACACCCCACGTACAACATGTACACGACACCACACACACACAACACCACATGTACAATCATACACACGACACCACATGTACATACCACCATGTGTACAACATGTACACCATGCCATATGTACACAACACCATATATACATATAATTTCATAAACAACATGTACACAACACCATTTGTACATAGCACTATATAAAAAACATGTATACAACACCATATATACACAACACCACATGCACATAACATCGCAGGTGCAACATGTACAACATGTATACAACAATAGTACATCAAATCCATAGACCACACACTGACTCTACTCATTTAGGTAGATATTGGTGGCCACCTGGCTATTTCACTTAGGGCCCCACCATTTTTTCTTATAGTTTTTCAGTTTCCACATAGACATAGCACCACATGCATGACATGTACACAACACCACCTGCACACAAAACCCCACGTACAACATGTACACGACACCACACGTACATAACACCACATGTACAATCATACACGCAACACCACATGTACATATCACCATGTGTACAACATGCACACCATGCCATATGTACGCAACACTGCATATGCAACATGCACAAAGCACCATATGTACACAACACCATATATACACAGCATCGCATGCACACAACATCACAGGTGCAACATGTACAACATATATACAATAATAGTACATCACATCCATAGACCATACACTGACTCTACTGATCCAAGTGGATATTGGTGGCCACCCACCTATTCCAGTTGGGGCCACACCATTGTTTCTTTCAGTTTTTCAGTTTCCTTAATTGTAGCACAATTTACTATTTTAGCAATTTTTCAGGTCCTGAACTTTCTGAGCCGTTTTGAGGCCCTAAATGATGTTTTTTGGGAAAACTGGGAGAAACACTCAAAATTTCTAGTCCTTGGATAGATATTTCTAATGAGGTATTGAGTGCATCAAATAAAGATGAGTTGATGAATCTATTACATACCCTGCGCACAAAATTGAGTATCAAAGATTCAGAGAAACATTTGGTGCTGAAGTAAGGCAGTTGTCTGAAAAAATACATTTAGGAGGAGATGGAGTTCCTATACATCTCCTCACTTGGTACAGTATACCAATATGCTTCCAAGATTGAGCAGAAATTCCAACAGAAGAAGTGATACTTTGGATCTGTGAATCAAAAGAAAGGGAAAGGTTCCCCCAAACCACAAAACAAAGGACAAAGCCAAGGCATGGTAGCCCAAGAAAACCTTACAAAGCCCCAAGAAAATAACAACAGTGTGAAGCCGAAGAAGGACATGGGAAAGTGGTGTGAGTTCCATAAGAGCTCCACTCACAACACAAGTGAGTGTCGCGCCAAGCATTCACTAGTGGTCGAGATGAAGGCTTCTGAATTAGATGCATGCTCTGACTCTGAATCAGAACCCAACCAGGGGAATGAAAAAGGGAATAATATTATTGATGCGGAGCCCAACGCTATTGTTTCCAACACGAATATCCAAAAGGAGTAACCACAAGATCCGGAGGAGGAGGAGCGTCTCTTCCACTCAAAGATGTGGGTAAAGGGTTCCCCACTATAGTTAATTGTCGACAGTGGGAGCCAAAAGATCCTCATTTCAATAGAGGCCATGAAGCAGTTGGACTTGCCAACCATAGCACACCCACATTTGTACGCCATCGAGTGGCTCCACCAAGGACAATATATCCGTGTCAGCTAGCAGTGCCACCTTTCCTATAACATCAAGCCCTTCACGGATGAGGTATTATGTGACATTGATCCTCTTGATGTTTGTGATGTATTATTAGGCCATCCATACCTGTGGAAGCAACATGTTGTGTATGAGTCCCGACCTTGCACTATTATTGTTACTTTGGGAAATAATTTGTACATGATACTATAGGTACCACTTCCTGCCGCTATTTCTTTGGTTACTGCAAAAAAATGTTGTAAGCTCATTTCCAAAATCGAGATATCTATTTTCTTGATTATCAGCCCTTAGGGAAATAAGAATATTGTGGCCATGACCTCCAGATAGAGCTCCTCTGCATGAAAAAAATAAATGGAAAAGTTTGTGGAGGAGTACGGGGACATCTTCACCTCACCCACAGGGGTGCCTCTACATTGTTAGGTAAATCACCCCATCGATCTGATCCCAGGTGAATTGGTGCTCAATGGACTGATATATCAGTGCTATGTTCTGGAGAACGATGAAATCAAGAGGCAGATTTTAATGTCTCAAATGGGGAAATTTCTGCAATGCCGGGAATATCTTAAGATATTCCTATTTTCCATCTCCAGGAGTATTCACAATCAACACTAAAAAATTTCAGAGATTGACTGTAGGGGAATTTACTGGATATTTCACCATCACAAGGAAGGATGAGATCCAGAGGCTACCTGGCCCTCTAGAAGACTCTGCCGATAGAACTTGTCAAAAGCTAATAATTCCCTTCAAGGAATTTCTATAATAGCTTCCCATGAGGACGCTGTATAAGGAAGCCCATGTGAAAATAAGGCAATCCAATGTTGGGATGCCTTGGAACATATTTGATACCAAATCCCTACAGAATATAAGCTCAAAGAAATAACCCTAAGCAGGTTATTTAGAACTCCCACCAACAAGTATACTGAAATAATGCTCAATGAGAAACCCTTTAGCAATATTAAACCTCCATATGAACAACAGTGAAGAATGCATCATATAATGAAAAAAGAGCACAAATCTAATACATAATGTATAGCAGAAAATATTATACAATATCCTTGAGGAAAAGACCTCTCAAGGTGAGTGCAAATCAGCCTCTAAGGAAAAAGTACATAAACAAGAGAATACATTGTTGCATAAACCTAGCTCCTCTATTACTGCGCAGTCTATGAGGGAAAATGACTGCAAGTTGATACATATGAGATGATATAACAATATGTGCTGTAATAAAGATGGGGGAGCAAGATCTCAACCCCAAAAAACATTATTGCATCAATCCTCCAAGGGATTAGCTAAAATACATAAAATAGAAAAATGCCGGAGTTGCAGTGTAGCTGTTGCAACTCAAATATAATACAACATGGAAGAGGCTAGGAAGTGATGCAATAGATGTGCAAACCTCCTCCATTGATATCCAAAAAGGAAGGGGCTGATCCCCTTACTCAAATCTGCACTGACTAGTGCACAAAATGAAACCCTTGTGCAAGCCACCTCTGAAGATAATGCTGTAAGGGAAGGAGACTGTACTGGGCATGAGAGAAAACATATGGCATGATGCCAAATCTACAATATGATCTCCGAAATCTCCTTTGTTGATCTCCTAGAGAAAGAGATGGCCCCTCCTCTATAGAACAACTCTGGAAATGTGATGATGAAGGTCCCTCACTGCAACACTAGCAACTCCAGCGTTCTCTTGCTGCAAGAATAATGCAGTAGCTGCAAATGACTGATTTGGCCTAAATCCAAGATGTGAGGAAGATGAAGAACAGTCTCTCCATGGCCTCCCATGGAAGAGAAGCGCATTCCTAAACATGAATCCCTCTTTTGCTAAGCAGCACCAAGTTGAAGAGAGCTTCAACCCCCAAATTCTATCTCCAAGAATGATCTCCACAATGGCTCTCATTCATATTTTATGCATAGCATGCATGGACCCCACTCACATTAGGGTTTCTCTCATTTCAAATTTCCCTCCACTCCAACTACGCAATTTTCTTGTGCAATCTTCCCCTCTTAGGGTATATTGTTGAGTTTAGTCAACCATGGTTTAGCTCACTTGATTTTGGCCCCTTTTCACACTTGGGCTGCTAACTGAAGCCACTTAAGTGACTTTTTGCACATTAGGAGTGTTTATTAAGTTGCTACATGGGTCCCCTCACCCATTTTATTCCTTTTTCTAAAATAAAAGAAAAATTAATGTTCCAAACACTTTATTTCAATATTTGGAACATTATAGTCCTCCCCTCCCAAAACTTTCTTGTCCTCAAGCAAGAGCAAGGATGAACTGCAAAAGGTCCTCCACTCAAGGCACGGAGTCTGAAATATCCTCATGTAGATCCTCCATCCCCAAGCAAGAAACCAAGCAAAATGAGTCACCCTCCAACTAGGCAAGTCCTAAAAATACTCCTCCACCTTGTGCTCATGAGAAATAGGTGGGCTGAATTTCTGAACTTGCTAAGCTCCCTAGCCTACCCCACGCTGTCCTCTTCTCCACTCATGGTGAATGTGGAGTGAAAGCTGAACTTAGGCTGCAATAGTGTTGCCTTCAAGAGGGAAAATGAAGTCTAGATCCCCATGGACCTCTCGTCCAACGCTGCAAAACAAGCTGGCCCAAATCATCTCATATGTGATGATTTGGATTTCATCAACATATGGTATCCAAACAATTATATGGTTCACCTCATGGAAAAACATATGGCTGAAACATGGTGACCATATCATCTTCCATACTCTCTTGGATCATGTGCTACAAAAAGAATGGAGGTCTTCTTCCCCAAAGGGCACATCCACCCAATGAGTCTATCCCTCCACATGATACATATGGGGCTGCTGCTGATATATGGCTAAAATGAAATGGTTTTCATGAGAGACCCAAGCCACCCCATCAATCTTTCAAACCATGAAATGCCTCCTCAAAAATTTTGAACTCTCCAAATAACTCCTCCCTCATGAAGGAAGAGATGAAGCTTGGAAATCATGGGCTGCCCATTGCTTCTCCTGAAAAATACAACATGAAAAGTAGGGAGAATCACCCTCCCAATGGTCATCTTCAATTATTTTCTCTCCTCCAAAACAATGCTTCCTCTAAACAACTTTTCACTAGCAACATATGGAAGCATAAATTTATGAGAGCAAGGAGGTGAAATATGGCCCCATGCATGGAACCAATGTAGGGCATCATTTTCCTACCTCCAAATATGATACAACAAGTGCATTTTCAGCCACTTTTTTGCTGCCACATCCATCCTGAAAGGTGTGATCATGAAAACATATTTTCGTCCCAAAGGGGCACACCAAAATCCATGTGGCTTTCCCCCACAAACCACTGCTGAAATGGCTATCATCTTGCTGCAATGAAACATAAGTACAAAAAAACACAATGTGCAAGAAGGAAGGATCCCTCTTGATCTGAAATACTACTCATAAATATAAGAGAGTGCAAGGCATGTCACAAAGAGTTACCTCCCTCATCATGTACTTTGGCCTTTGAGCTGAAATGGCTCCAATCAAAAGTCCCCCTTACTGCAACATAGTATGGGAGTGTTTGTGCCAACCATATCATCATCTCTTGGGCTATGCATCTAGCCAAATGCTGATATACATCCATTAGGAAGCCCTCCCAGGTGGACTCCTCCATCAATGAAAAATATGCATGAAAATGCATGAAAGAAGAATCCATAAACATTGCATGTAGATCCCTCTTATTGTGCTTGTGCAACCAAGCCAAGAGAGTCAAAATGTAGTAAGGAGTGCTCTCCTCCATTACTCCTTCATGCTCATCACCTACATGCCCCCAAAGTACATTACTTGTGAAGTGGTTTGAAGGACACTCCCACAAGTAACTCAATGTCTCAAGTGACAACGCTGCTGGCCTTTGGAGTACGGCCACTATCATCTCAAAGCTCCCCTCTTTGAAATGAATCTTGCCAAAGACTCCTCCCATCATGTTGCTACAAATTTAGAGCCCCGCCCATGAAGAAGGTGCTACTTGGCATCCAAGATCAAAGAGAAATCCTCTTGCACTATGCTAGTGCCTCCTCTTGCTCCCGCAACATTCAAACAAAATCTGAGCAACAAGAATGTTTTCTGCTCCCCTATACTTCCACCATACCCAATCTGAAATGGGAACATGATGAGTGGAAAGAGAAATTCCACTCCATCATGATGCACCCATACTCTCCCTTGTCCATCAAGTGCAATAAGTGTGAAATGATCCTGGGACCTATGGGTTATGCATCCTCCACATTTCCGCTGGGCACATATAATCCACAAAGCTTTTCTCTTTCGTGTAAGTATCCTGCCACTTGGTACCTCTTTCACAAGAGCTACCATTGTCCCAAAACATATTTCTCCTTTTGCATTTCATGGGACACTGAAATGCAATCTCCTTCATGACAAAATTTCAAAACCCCACCCTCACATGTGATGCATGGCTCATCAATAGTGCATGAGGATGATGAGGGATTCCTTCCTCCAAAATGGCATACCGTAGTAAAATTTCCCTCCTCAAGACAATCAACATGCAAAAATGTACAATCCTCCATGATAGATGCAAACTCATGCATACCTTGGAGAGATTTGGAAGAATCTTGCTGTAAGAGTCACTTCCTCAAGTGTGCCGGCTGCCTCAATAACTGAAGGTGGAGGCTGCTCCTCCATGCATGTAACAACACTGGCATGTGCCTCTGGTGGTGAGGGCTCCTCCCTCCTTTGGTCAAATCTTCTGATCAAAATCTGAGAAATATCAGCAAGAGTAGAAACCCTTGCATTCCTCCCATGGCTGAACCACCAAGTTCTTTCCTCTTTCTACTGAACAAGTGTGAAAAAGATAGAGCCTCTTGGAAGACTCTAGGGTTTCTCCCATATTCAGTAGATACTCACTTAGAATTTGAATTCCAAGTGTTCCCCATGCTTCTGCTTTGCTCCTCTGTGAGAATAGGAAGTGCATGGTCCTTCCTCATTTCCTTCTTCTATTTTCTCAACCTCCTTGGAGAGATTCTTGCTGGACCCAAAAATGATGAGATTAATTTCATCTTCTGCATCACTCTGGACTCTTCTTCTCTAAAATTCAAACTTCACAGGCTGAGCCAAGTTCGAAGCTCCGATACCACTGTAGTGTCCCAAATGGGGAAATTTCTGCAGTGTCGGGAATATCTTAAGATATTCCTATTTTCCATCTCTGGGAGTATTAACAATCAACACTGAACTATTTTAGAGATTGACAGCAGGAGCATTTACTGGATATTTCACCTTCACAAGGAAGGATAAGATCTAGAGGCTACCTGGCCCTCTAGCAGACTCTGCCGATAGAACTTGTCAAAAGCTAATAATTCCTTTCAAGGAATTTCTGCAACAGCTACCCATGATGATGTTGTATAAGGAAGCCCATGTGAAAATAAGGAAATCCAATGCTGGGAAGCCTTGGACCATATATGATACCAAATCCCTACAGAATATAAGCTAAAATAAATAACCCTAAGCAGGTTATTCAGATCTCCCACCAACAAGTATACTGAAATAATGCTCAATGAGAAACCCTTCAGCAGTATTAAACCTCCAATATGAACAGTAGTGAAGAATGCATAATATAATGACAGAAGAGCACAAATCTGATACATAATGTATAGAAGAAAATATTATACAACATCCTTGAGGAAAATACCTCTCAAGGTGAGTGCAAATCAGCCTCTAAGGAAAATGTACATAAACAAGAGAATACATTGCTGCATAAACCAATCTCCTCTGTTACTGTGTAGTCTATGAGGGAAAATGACTGCAAGCTGATACATATGAGATGATATAACAATATGTGCTCAAATAAATATGGGGGAGCAAGATCTCAACCCCAGAAAACATTATTGCATCAATCCTCCAAGGGATTGGCTAAAATACATAAAATAGAAAAATGCTGGAGTTGCAGTGTAGCTGCTGCAACTCAAATATAATACAACATGGAAGAGGCTAGGAAGTGCTGCAATAGATGTGCAAACCTCATCCAATGATCTCCAAAAGGAAGGGGATGATCCTCTTACTAAAATCTGTACTCACTAGTGCACAAAATGAAACCATTGTGCAAGCCACCTTTGAAGATAACGCTGTAAAGGAAGGAGACTGCGCTGGGCATGAGAGAAAACATATGGCCTGATGCCAAATCTGCAATATGAGCTCTGGAATCTCATTTTCTGATCTCCTAGAGAAATATATGGCCACTCACCTACAGAACAACTCTGGAAATGTGATGATGAAGGTCCCTTAGTGCAACACCAGCAACTCTAGCATTCTCTTGCTGCAAGAATAACACAGTAGCTGCAACTGACTGCTTTTGCCTCAAGCCAAGATGTGAGGAAGATGAAGAAAAATCTCTCCATGGCCTCCCATGGAAGAGAAGGGCATTCCTCAACATGAATCCCTCTTGTGCTAAGCAGCACCAAGTTGAAGAGAGCTTCAACCCCCAAATTCAGTCTCCAAGAATGATCTCCACAATGGCTCTCCTTCATCTTTTATGCATAGCATGCATGGACCCCACTCACATTAGGGTTTCTCTCATTTCAAATTTCCCTCCACTCCAGCTATGCAATATTATTTTGCAAGCTTCCCCTCTTAGGGTACGTTATTGACTTTAGTCAACCATGGTTTAACTCACTTGCTTTTGGCCCCTTTTCACACTTGGGCTGCTAACTTAAGCCACTTAAGTGAATTTTTGCACCTTACGAGTGTTTATTAAGTTGCTACATGTGTCCCCTCACCCATTTTATTCCTTTTATTAAAATAAAAGAAAAATCAATGTTCCAAATACTTTATTGCAAAATTTGGAACATTACACAGATTCAGGACTTGTTGCAAAAAGGTCACATCTGGATGAGTTCATCACCCTGTGGGAGCCCGATCATGTTGGTGAAAAAGAAGGATGGGACTTGGAGACTCTGTATTGACTATTGGGCACTAAACAATAGCATTTTCTGGAATAGGTACCCAATACCCTAGATTGATGACCTTATGGACCAACTGAAAGGGGAAAATATTTCAATAAGATCGACTTGAAGTCTGGGTATCACCAAGTACCAATCAAACCCTCTGATGTGAGGAAGACTGCATTCAAAGCCAAGGAGGGACTTCTCAAATGGATGGTCATGCATATTGGGTTTACAAATTCTCCCGCAACCTTCATGAGGCTGATGGATGACATCTTGTGGCCATTCACCAACTCATTTGTAGTAGTGTACTTGGATGACATCCTAATTTTCAACCAAAATTCAGAAGAGCACCTACACCACATCCAACGAGTCCTCCAAACACTGTGGAAACACAAGTTGTGTGCCAATTTGGAGAAGTGCACTTTTTTCATGAGCTAGGTTTAGTATCTGGAATACATTATTGATGAGAAATGGGTGCATGTGGATCCAACCAAGATCCAAGTCATTCGGGATTGTCCAGCCCCAAGCACTCTAATAGAGCTTTGCAGCTTTTTGGGTCATGCTAATTTCTACCACAGGTTCGTATTGGGATTCTCTCATATCACTTGGCCCTTGAATTAGGTCACCAAGGGAGGAGCGGAAGCAAAATTATTTTGGTCAGAATCTCAACAGAAGGCATTCATAGAATTGAAACATTACCTTTGCTCTACCCTAGTGCTCACATTACTAGACTTGCAACAACCATTTGATATCGAGACCGATGCCTCTGACTATGCTATTGGGGTAGTTCTTACTCAACAGGGACATCCAGTGGCACATCACAGTGAGACATTGTCTGAGATAGTCCGCAAGTATCCCACTTATGCAAAAGAAATGTATTCCATTATGCAATCTTTCTGACATTGAAAGCATTACATTTTGGGGAAGGAAACGGTCATCCACACAAACCACTGACCCCTGTAGTTCATACAGGCACAAGGAAAGTTGCAGAAAGATCTCCATAAGAAGTTGTCCACATATCTGAAACAGTTTCATTTGAAGTGAAAGTACAAGAAGTGAAGCACCAATAATGTTGTAGACTGCCTCAGTCGACCACTGATCATGGCACTAACCACCATTCTCAAATCTTGTGGGCAAGAGACTTTTGATTGGCCGCTTATCTACAAGAGAGATCCGAAATTCAGCCACACATAAAAGAAACTCTTGGGGGGTACTCAAGTTCCAAATTTTCACCTATAGGATGCATTCGTATGTCACCTAGGACACCTTTGTGTTCCTTCAAGTGAGCGTGCAAAGATAATTTGGGAAGCGCACTACAATCAGGTCTCTGGGTATTTCGGGGTTGAGAAAATAGGGGCAATACTACAGAAGTATTTCTATTGGCCAAACCTTCGACGGGATGTCAGGAAGTACATCAGATCCTACACTTCTTGCGTCATTTCCAAACTGAACATAAAGAAGCAAGGCCTCTATACTCCACTTCCTATCCCTAGTCGACCTTGGGAATCCATCTGCATGGATTACTGTCTAGCGTTCCTTCTACTAATCATGGAAATGACTGTGTTTTCATGGTCGTTGACAGATTCTTGAAGATGGGAATTATGATGGTCTGCAAGAAGAATATAACAGCAGAATCCACTGCTAAACTCTTCTTTGAACAAGTGTGGGTGCACTTCGGGATCCCACAGTCTATCATCTCATATCAAGATAGAAAGTTCCTCAACACATTTTGATCCAGCCTCTAGTCATTTTTGGACACCAAGCTCACCAATTCCACAAAATTCCATCCCCAAAATGATGGCCAGACAGAGGTAGTCAACAGGATGATTGTACACATTTTGCACATGTACAATTCAATGCATCCACACACATGGGATGAGAGCCTTCCCTATGTACAACACATTAATAACTAGGCTCTCTGCAACTCAACTGGCCACAATCCCTTTCAGGTGGGCTTGGGATTCTAGCCACTATGTCCCATTGATGTAGCCATTCCATTTGCAGCTACTCAGGCGAATTCAGTTCATGTCTAGTCTAAAGCTGACAAAGCATACAAATTCATTGAGTGCATTCAGCACATCCACCAATAGGCTCATGACATATTGGATAGAGCCAATGCTAAGTACAAGCAATGAAATGATCAACATCGGGTACCACACAACTTCCTAGTGGGTGACAAAGTGTGGCTACATTCACAGAAGGAGCACCTTGATGGACCCACTGCAAGCTTCACCCACTTCGATATGGGCCAGACACCATCACCAATGTTGTAGGGGCTAATTCCTTCGAGCTCAGTATGACATGATTCATTGGTCTGCACCCCGTGTTCAATGTGGACCGCCTTTGACCCTACTTCCCACCTCTATCAAACACCTACGACATTATAGAACAACTCACATTGACAAAGTTAAACCCAGACCACATGGAACAAGCCAACATGGATCTTATCATGGACATGCATATCAATAGCACTTTCCCACAGAAGATCCAACTATATCGGGTTGTCAAAGCTGGCCAAATCCTACAAAAAGGCAAGTGGTTCACTAGGGACCAAGTTCAGCAGAGGTTTCCTCATCTGATGGAGGAACTCAATACAATGGGGAAAATTTATTCCTAAGGGGGAGGAATGATCCAAGTGGATATTGGTGGCCACCTACCTATTCCACTTGGGGTGCCAACATTTTTTCTTTTAGTTTTTCAATTTCGCTAATTGTAGCACAGCTTACCATTTTTAGCAGTTTTTGGGGTCCTGAACTTCCGGAGTGGTTTTGAGGACCTAAACAACATTTTTTTTGGAAAACTAGGAGCACCAAGGAAGTTCCTTTGATTTTCCTCACATCAAAATTTTATTCCTAGGCTAGATCTTTCTAACGAGGTATTTACCACATCAAACAGAGATCACATGCCAAAGTTGCATCCCCGAGAAGTTGATGTACCAATTTTCCCAAACGGGGCCCATAGTTTTGGCGCTTCATATCCTAGGGTTAGGTTTTTGGATGTTTAGGGTTTTCCGTTATTTCTCAATAAAAAATAGGCCCTCGAGCCTCATTGTAACACAATTAAGAGGCTTGTAGCTGCCACATCTCTTCTAAAAGATAATATACCAGTGCTCTAGTTAGTTTATTTCCATTCTATCTGTAAAAAAAAATTTATTTCTTTCATATTAATGAAACAAAGTGTTATTTCCATTGCATATTTGTATTTATGGTTATATGTGTATTTTTTTGTGTTCCTGCATAAATTCGGATCATTTTCCAAGAAAAATTTCTTCTAGTATCTTTCCACTATTAATGCATGTCCCAACATGTTTCAAATCACTCTACTTCCATTTCGTTGATGTATTCCTCAACATTATCTGTCCATAACATAAACATAGGCACAATACAAGAATAAAATATCAATTCATAACCACATGATACTTCCCTTGTATATATTTTAGGAATACTCTTCCCACTTGATTCCTCATAAGCGAGGAACCTCCCCATGCTATTCGCCTGCATAAGCAATCATTCCTTCACTAGAATTGTTTTTGACGACCTTGTATGAAAATGACATACATACATACATATATACATATAAACTTCAGCATAAAACAATCATGATCCCTGGTGAATCTGTCAAAAAACAACATCCATGCATACATATATACATGTATAGACAACATCATAATTAGAATCACAACATAATTACCAGATATCATAAATTTAAGGTTAGGGGAAATCCCTTTATCCATGCACAACATTGAGAACAACAATTCCCAACTTAGCCAAGGCATATGTTACCTTAAGCCCATTTACTTTATCTTTCTTAATACCTTTATCATAATTGTTATGCCATTTTCCATTTATCCCAATGGGCCCAACTAGTCCAATTGGTTGTCATATTCTTGCCTTCAACTGCCCCTACTTATGCACCGAGCTTCATCTGAATCTTACATTACCTATTAGATTTAGATCAGCTCTCATCGAGCTCCACTAACTTTCCTCTTTCCCAACCAAATCCTATGACTCCCAAAACATAAAAGGAAATACCAAGAAGAAAATAAGAGAAAGCCATGAAAACCAATAGTAATACAACACCACAAATGAAGTGGCATGGCCATGCACCAGACATAAACAAAACTACATATCAAATGAAACAAATTTGCAAATCAATGAAAGAAAAAAACTAGAAAAAAACATAATGACTCAATCATCATGAGTTCACAATGATTCTAAGGGAGAATTCAACTTAAGACTTCTTCAATATTTCATGGAAATCTCTTTTTCCATGAAATATCTTACATCATACTGCCATATGCACATAACTGTCAGTGTATAAATAAACATAACAATATACCAGTTATCTTTTTCTTTTTTTCTAAGTAAGTCTAGATTCTATTACTGAAACATATGGTACATACAGTATTGTGCCTTCAGAGGCATCAAGAGTTCAGAAAAATAGCAAAAAAGGGCTGCCCACAAGGGGAAACCAGCTTGAGAAGAGTATGAGAGTTGCCTCGAATGAGGAAACCAGCTTTGAACAAAAACATAAGACTGTAACAGTAATTTGACATGGCAAATGACCAGGACTCCTAAAAACATCAACAAGACAAAAGTTCTGAACAAAATGACAAAATTGCAATTGCCTGTCCTAGATACGATGGTCGCTATAGGGACGCTCTTCTTCGATTTTGCATCCGTATTTCATCATCGTCGTCCAGAGCGGGATCCTTGCGTGCTACCAGTTCTTTGGGAATTGCCGCTTCGCCCGCCTCGCCTCACTTCGTCGGCATGTCTTTGACTTGTTGAGGGCATGAGCTACTGGCACCTGCTTTCGGGGTGTTGCAAGAGCTGCCACCGCCAGCTTTCTGTGACATTTCTTGATTGCCTGTTTGAGTGTCCTGATCGAATCCAGAGGGGATTTGCTGATTGGAGGGGTGCGCAGGAGGCAGGGGGTCAGAGCCATATTGCGGGAGCTCCTTAAAAGTAACAGAGACGGTCGCCACCACTAGAGGCTGGGAGGTAAGACATTGAAAATGAAACAGAGCCATGGAGGGGTTGACAAGATGAGCTGAGTCCTCACTGCGAAGGCCAGGTGGAGGCGGAGGGACGTGGTCGCCACGCGAAGGAGAGGGAAGATTCGTATTAGGCCCACGCCCATGCCTGCGCCTGCTAATCGCGCGAGGAGTGTGGCCATGAGAGCTATTAGAGGCGGAGGTCGAAGAGTTGATGGAGGGGGAGCGGCGACTAGTGGAAGGCCTTGCTCGGGTGCTGCCTCTGCGGCACCTGAGTCTGTGCCTGAGCCTGGGCATCGTCCCACCAGAAATGTGCGAGCGGGGAAAAGAATTATAAGAGGCGAGAGAAGGATGCAAGGTGACAGGCGAAAGAGACGGAGGCAAGAAGCCAGGGAACGATGAACAAAAAGGACTGTGAGAATGGTGAAAACTGGGGAGGAACTCCAAACAACAATACAGATGACAGCGCCTGCCCAACGCAGTGCGAGAGCTGGGAAGCTTTGCTTCCAGAGGGTAGCCAGAGCAAACCGGAGGGGCGTGATTCTTCATAGAGATGAGTGAAATGATCTGTAGCAGAGCCAAGAACTTAAGCGTCGGGGTGATGAATAAACTCCTAGAGCCGAAGGACGACATATTAAAACGTTTACGGCCTCGTCTTCCCCACCGGCTTGAATGCCATTGCAGTTGACGGGCTGTGGTGTAATTTCAGTCGAGGCACCATAAATTTGGACTGCAGGCATCCATGTGGCCTTGCCACGTGCCGGCCCGTCCATTGATAGCCATCATGTCATAGGGATACACCCGCATCCGGGGTAGTATTGTCCTGTTGCACCAACTGAGTGCAATCCTGAAGGAGTTTGCTATCATTGAGATTAGAAAGAGGACCAACAAAGAGAGTTTGAGCACTGGTGACTCCTTTGTTAGCCAATAGATCAGCTACCTTATTTCCGGATATTCTAACATGCTTTAGGACAATGGCTTTGTTTTTTTGCATCCAGTCTGCCATAAGTTCCAATCTAGCCGTCAATCTCCAACTATCAGAAACTCGCGAAGGGGGGGATCCCTGTAGTAGCTTCTGGACCATGTTGATGAGGATTTGTGAATCTCCCTCAATCTCTAGAGGGAATTAGTTATGGAGTTGTGCTAATTGCAATCCTTGCCAAAGTCCTTCTAGCTCCGCCGAATTGTTAGTGTCCCAGCCAATAGATCCAAAGTAGGCGAGTAGAGGGTTTCCTCGGTGGTCCCTGAAGATTCCCCCAAATCCAGCCTCCCCTGGATTTTCTTTGGATGCTCCATCGAAGTTGAGCTTCAGAGTGCCATCTGGAGGGTGGACCCATTTGTCGGTGGCAGGTGAGTGCGGCTTGAAGCGCTTGGCTGTCGAGGGGTCCAGGGGAAGATTTAGCTGCCAGCTATCGCAAATGCCTTTTTCGATGGGTTGTGAAGGGAAGTCATCCTGATGCCATTTTAGAAGTCCCAGAGTTTCTTGAAGGTTCCTGTAGAGATTTCTCCAGAGGAAATCGTGAGGAGTACTTTGGCTTTTGAAGACTCGCTTGTTCCTCTCTTTCCAGATGGTCCAAAACGTGAGGCCTGGAATGAGCTGCCAAAGGGAGTTGAGGAGAGAGCAGTTGTAGGGGGCTACTGGCCAATTGCGAATGATGGAATTTAGGTCTTCCCTGTTCCTACCCTCTCTTCTACATTTGAGGCTTATGTTATCCCATAGAAGAGCTGCCAAAGGACAAGTGAGCATGAGATGATGGATGTTTTCTTCCTGGTTGTTGCAGTTGGGACATCAGGATGGTCCTGTGAAGCCCCGTTTGATTAGGTTGTCCCAGGTGAGGATTTTTCTGTGAAAAAGAAGCCACATGAATCTGGATACCTTGGGCCAAAGATTCGGAGACTAGAGCCCCTTCCAAATGGAGTCAATGGGTTCATGATTGTGAGTGAGCAAAGAGTAAGCTTCCTGGTTTGTGAATTTGCCTTTGGGTGTGTATACCCACCTTAAGATGTCCTGCTGCTCCGAGTATCTGAGTTTCCTGCTATTTAGCTCCTTATCAAGCTCTGCATGAACACGTTCGTGCTGCTGATTCAGACAAATGGATGCCGCTTTCCATTGTCTAAATCCTTGGATGGGATTCTCTTCCCAGAATTGATAGGCCTAGGCTTCAAGGGAGTGGATCTCGTGCGGCTGAAGCTGTGGATCAAAGGAGGTGAGTAGTTTGGGCCTTTGCTGCCAGGAATCTATCCAGAAACGTGCAACCTGACCGTTATGAACTTCCCAAAAACAGTGCTCTTGGATCAGTTGGCGATGTTGTTTCGCTGCATTCCAGATCAAAGAACCTGAATCAGCCGAGGTGAGTCTGATGAGCTCAGAAGCAGGTCTGTGGTTGGCATATTTGTCAGTCCAAAGCTTCGCCCATGGGCTGTGGGGCTTGGAAATCTAGTTCCACCAGACTTTTGCTCCCATGATTGCATTGCTGTGTTGGGGATCCCGAAGGCCCAGGCCGCCAGCGTGCTTGGGGGTGCAGATAGTTGCCCATTTTACTAGTGCCCATTTCTAGTTTTGGCCGGAGATTCCCCAGAGGAATTTGCGTTGAAGGGCCTTGATTTGCTTGAGGACCCATTTAGGCACAGCCAGGACTGAAAAAAGGTAAAGAGGCATAGACTGTAAGATAGACTTGACTAAGATAAGTCGGCTGGGAAGATTGAGTCAGCGAAAGGTCCAGGAGGAGAGTCTGGCTTCGAGTTTGTCAAGGAGATGCTTCCAAGAGGAGTGCTTCAGGGTAGAATCTATGAGGGGGGCACCCAGATATTTAGCTGGAAGCTTGGCGATGGTAAAACCCAGGATTCTGGCAATTCGAGTCTGAGTACAAGGAGAAGTGTTGAAGAAGAAAATTTGGGATTTTGAGGCATTGACAGAGGTGCCCGAAGCTTCGGCAAAGGTGTCGAGGATAGCTTTGAGGGAGGAAGCTTCTTGGGCAGAGGGATGCCTAAAGAGCATGTTGTCATCCACAAATTGCTGGTGTGTGATGGCTGAGGAGCCATGGATAGATATGCCTTGAATCTGCTTCCGGTGCAGTGCTTGTTTGATATATCTTCCTAGCCCTTCGGCCATTAGAACAAAAGGGAAGGGGGACAGGGGGTCGCCTTGACGGATGCCGCGAGAAGGAGAGAAAGTTTGGGAGGGAAATCCATTGAAAAGGATGGAAAAGAAAGAGGAAAAGATTAAACTCATGACCCATCTGATCCAGGAGGGGTTGAAACCAAAGGCCATTAGCACGTGGCGGATGTAGCTCCAGCTGAGCTTGTCGAAGGCTTTCGACAAATCGATCTTCAGGAGCATGCCAGGTTTTTTGATCTGCTTCAAGGAGTGAATAAATTTGTGGGTAAGAATGATGTCGTCCAATATTTGACGGCCTTCAACATACCCAGTCTGCTCAGAGGAGATGAGAAGGGGTAAGAGTGGCTTGAGCCAGTTGGCAATGACCTTGGATATTATTTTGTAGATAACGTTGCAAAGGGAAATGGGTCTGAATTTTTTCGGAGTCGCAGCATGGTCAACTTTGGGAATGAGAGCGATGAAGGTGGTGTTGAGAGATGGAAGGAGCCAGTGCATGGTTCTGGACTCCTCGACTAATTGCCAAACCTCATTTTTTATCAGATCCCAGAAGTGGTGAAAGAAGCTGGTTGTGAAGCCGTCCGGCCCTGGAGCCTTGCCTTCTTTGTTCTGAGTGACATCTTGTTCAACCTCCAAGAGCGATACAGGCCTAAGGAGAATTTTATTATGCTCATCCGTGATGAGTTTAGGGATGTGGGGAAGAATCTTGTTGATCACAGGCCGCCTGTCCGTTCTTTATTCTTGCAACACTGTTTTGAAGTGTGTTGTGAGTTCTGCTTCAATGGCCTGGTGTTCCTCTAACCTTTCTCCTACTTGGTTTTGAAGGAAATTGATGTTTTTGTGCATCCTGCGCTGTATGGTGGAGCGATGAAAGAATTTTGTGTTCTGCTCACCCTCATTTAACCAGCGAATGCGAGATTTATGCTTCCAGAATATTTCTTCCTGCTGTCGCCTTTCTTCCAGCTGCTTAAGAAGTTTTTGCTCTTTTAAAGTCATCTCTTCATTTCATCCCTCTTGAATGATGTGTGTCTGAAGCTCCTCCATTTATTTTTCAAGCTGCTTTTGATGTTGAAAGATGTTGCCGAAGGTGGAGTGGTTCCAGCTTTTGATGTGGGTCTTAAGGTCCTTGAGGTGCTGCTGAAATTGATACATCTTGGAACCTGGCGGGGCGATGAAGGCGTTCCAATCTGATTGAACCATGTCCTTGAAGCCTGGATGTGTGAGCCAAAAGGCTTCAAAGCGGAATGCCCTTTTGGTGGCGTTTCCTAGTCTGGACCATTGTAGAGAGATGGGCCAGTGATCCGATCCGGCAAAAGGCAAGATAGAGGTATGAAAGTCGCCCTCGATGTGGATAGCATTGCCAGACAGCAGAAAATGATCCAATTTGGAGGCTATTTGTTGTGAGCTTGCTCATTTATTGTTCCAGGTATGAATGCCGTTGGCAAAGGGTGGGTCGATCAGCCAGTTACACTGAATGAAACCTTTGAAGTGATTGTTGTCTCCTTCTAGTTTTGTATGGCCGCCTCTTTTCTCATCAAGATTTGTGATCATGTTGAAGTCGTCACCAAGTATCCACAGAGGGTTATTTCTAATGGAATTGAGCGCTTCTATTATGTTTAACAGAGCTATTTTCCTTTGTATGTCCTGTGGGAAGTATACATTTGAGAAATGTCCATGAAAATTTGTTCCCAGTATGTGGAAAGTTTCTTGAATCAAGTTGTGGGCAGCGTTTGCATTGCTTATTGAGATTGACTGTGGATCCCAGGCAATCGTGAGTCCGCCTGAGAATCCAGAAGCATCGACAGCTATAGAGTTGCATCACGGCCAGGCTCTTGAGAGAATGGGGCCAAGAGTGGAGCTTGTGCATTTGGTCTCCTGCAGAAAGATAACCTGAGGCTTTTCCAACTGTATCAAGTTTTTAATCATTCTGAACTTAGTGGGGCTGTTTAGACCCCTTATGTTCCAAGAAATGAGCTTCATTGGGAACTATCCTCCAGAGGTTGAAAGAACTTGGTAAGCTTTGGGTACCTACCAGATTCCATTAACAATTCTCCAATGAGGATGGTCCTTTGTAGATCGGTTTTCCGTCCTCTCTTTTTTGAGTCCTTGAAGAGTTTCTTGCTATCCCATGGGCTTCCTGTTTGGATTCCAAGGGCTTTTTGGCGTTGCTGTGCCCTGGTCAGGACAACTGCCAAATTTTCGATCTGTTTCTCTAATATGGTGTCAAAGTCTTTCTTCCTACAAGCTTGTTCCAGAGTAAAGATGTCTAGCTCACCAATATCCACCCCTTCAGGACCTTCCTCCATTAAACTGATTTGGTTGTTGGGCATTTCAGAGAAGTCTAGCTCCATTTGGAGGGAGGGGGCTTTGCCTGAGTTAGAGGCAAAGGTGGGCTTGAGAGGGAGGAGGAAAGCCTCAGGTGAAAGCACATGCTGGTTTGAAGAGGCTGGGATATTAGGGGCTAGTTTCGAGACAGTCATAGGGGTAGGGATATCCTCCGAACCAGAGTTATCAGGAGCCGAAGGAGGAATGTGGGCAAGGATTTCAAAGCTATTGCTTGAAGAGGGAAGATTCGGGGCTTGAGGATTGGCTTTAGGAGCTCCAGCAGAGGATTTTTTGTTGTGACGCCTTTGGGATTGGACTTTGGTAAAGCCATTGGCATCAAGTCCTGAGGAGGCTTCCGAGGGCTTACTGGGGGAAGGATTGAGAGGGCAATCCCTGAAAAGATGGTCGTGAGCATGACATTTACGACATCTGAAAGGGACATGCTTGTAATCTATGGACTGAACCCATTAAAATTAATCGTGATAGAGACTTACCGAGTCAGGGAGGGCTTGCGCTAGATGCATGAAGACACAGAGTCGAGCATAGGAGGTGTATCGCCATAGCTTGGTCTCCTCTACGATTTCGACAAATTCTCCGAGTCCATTTCTGATATCTCTCAAGGATTCCTCATCCCAGTACTCCAGAGGCAACGAGTAGAGCCTGATCCATAGAGGCGCCCAGTTAAGATCCTCCTTGTCCGGATTGAAGCGCTCAACCCAGTCCCGAAGGTAGAGCCCTGAGGAGTTGAAGAAATACGGGCCTTCATCCATGACGCGAATCTTGTCCTCTAGGCAGGTGAAGATGGCTGTAAATAAGCCTTTGGGTCCAAGCTGTAGCGTGATTTTTCCTTTTGGCTTCCATTTATATTTGATCCAGCCATGCAATGCCTTCTCCGTAGGCTAGAAACCCACAAATTTCCCAATCAGCGCATGATCTTTCATATACTGGATCTGGGCATTGATTCTGTGGCTTGGGAGTTCGATTTTTGGTCGATCTGCCGCTATTGGCTTACAGGTTGCAGAAGTCACTTTTGGTAGGGCAGTGGTGTCTTTCATGTCTGGATCTTTATATGCATGCTCTTTAAGCGTTTCTCCTTGTATTTTTGGCGTTGTTGCCTAGCTCTTGGAGCCGTTGTCTATGGCCGAGGCCTGTGCATGCTCGGATGATGACCTTGGTGTTTCAGCAGAATGTTTTTGATTGGCCACGTTAATGACAGTGGGGGAGGCTCTGTGGGCCTCCCCCTGTGGCAGATCCATGAGTGGTGAATCAGTGGACGCGCATGTGGTCAGTGATGAGTGTGCATGTAGCAGGTGTAGAGCTCTCTGAGGTGTAGCAGCGCCGTAGCAGAGGCGAGGAGAACCCTAGTGGAGGAGAACCCTAGCCAGTACGTTATCTACCAGTTATCTTACTTCATTGTTCCAAGCACATTTCCTTACAACTGAGCACATACATGTGTCATTTCTCAAGTAACTCCAATTCCCTTGACAGATCCAACTATAACTAGAAACTATTTAATATGCCTGTAAATTACATGTTCATGAATCTAGCACATATCCACATAATTTCATATGATATCAAGGTTAAGAAGACTTCTTGTATGCAAAGCACTTATTCGTTTAGAATTGTGGATTTTAAACATAGCCAAAGGAATTCTTACCTAATTCCTTTCTTTTACCTTTTTCCTTACTCCAATTGAATCTTATTATATGCTATCACAACATCAAGGTGTTTGTTATATAAACAAATCAACTATTACCTTGTCATGCTAATACCAAACATGTTTTCCTGCAATTTCTTAGACATGTAATTCACATGTTTCAATGATAAATACATTATATTTATTAATTTTAAATCATCGTTTACCAAGGCAAGCAGTCATATCATAATCAACTTACAGTCATTAATCATAATACTACAACTATCACCTACTTACACTCAAGTGCATATCGATTGTCTCAACACATATTATGTTAGCACGATCATCTAAAAACTAGATCACTTCTTCATGAAATCTTATAGACACATACTTCTATCATTAAATTATTCAAACATTCAAACAACCTATAAACATACCATGTTAGATAGACCAAATAGATGAAATAATCAAATTCATACCTCAATGTATCTCAGGGGAGGCTATCACGTCTACACAGTCAGTCCAGATTATTACAACACAATATAAAAAATATATCTACTCATACCTGAATATTATAACCATAACCATATACATAGGTCAATCCATATTAATATGATACTATAACAGCCCTAGTGAAAATTCCATGTAATAAAAGTTGATAAAGGAAAAAATAATAATCGTGGTTGATGGGACACGCATTCCAAGATGAATGGTAGGAAAAAAATTCCTAGCGGGTGTTCACTTCATTTTATTATGGCTAAAGTAAATTGAAAAAGGAAATGGAAAAGGCTTTATA
Source organism: Pinus albicaulis (assembly GCA_034641835.2). Lineage (NCBI taxonomy): Eukaryota > Viridiplantae > Streptophyta > Pinopsida > Pinales > Pinaceae > Pinus > Pinus albicaulis. The sequence goes on from CM076580.1 coordinate 1,399,304,465, forward strand.
AAGGAATGAGGCATTAATTGGAATTTTATTTATCAAAATAATGGAAAATCGGAGAAAAGGGAGGTGAAAGGTCACATGTTGCATGTGAGAAGGAAAATAATGGAAATTGAAGACAATAGAGGCCTCATTGATAAAAAGGATTCTAAGGATTAGTTGGTAAGATTTTGTCAATTAATTTTAAGAGCTCTCTCATTGTTCTCTCTCTCTCTCTTTAAAATTCTTGGGCACTTAGATTTTTCTTGGAACACTTTGGAATTGGAGCAAGAAAGGAAAATAGAGCAAGGAAGAGCAGGATCAAGTAGCTAAAACGAGATTCTTTGAAGGTATTGATTTTCATATGTGATTTACTTGTTAGATCTGGAATGCATGGTATTGCATGTGGTCCTTTTCTTTCTTGGCATGGATTTTTCTAGGTGTGACATTTTTTTCAGCCTAGCCTTTCCATTTCCATATAGCTTTGATGATATGGGTTTCTCATACTTCGGTTGTGATATATTTTTGAATTTATTCGAAGCTGAGTGGGGTGAATCTCTTAAATGAAAACACATGGCCTAGTGGTCCCTAAACTGGAATATGGATCACGATAAATCCACTGGCCTAGTAACCCATGAACTGGATTGTGGGTTGCAGTAAAGCCATATTGTGTGCCTCAGTGGGCCTACGAATCCTTGCTGGTGAATAGAGGGATATACAGTAAATCCAAGAGGTGGATTGCTCTTCGCTGGGCCTAGTAGTCCTAGGATGGAATGTATGGTAAATTCTGGAGAGTGGGTCTCAGTGTAGGGCCTAGTGATACATGATTAGGACTGTGGATAATGGTAAAGCCTGAGAGCCCAAGAGGCACTCAAACTCCTCACGATGTAAACAGATAACCTTGGTAGCATTCATTCTTGTTTGGTCATTTTGGTTGGTTACAAGTCCCACATTCATACTTGGAATATGACATGGTGGTGATTGGCTGAAGAGAGATTTGACTCAGCCAATCTATGGTTGGGTGGAACATGGAAGTCCCATCTCTAGTTGGTTTTTATATCCATAAATGATAAGCTCATTCCTTTGGTATTTGATGTATAAATGTACTGATTATTATGTGGATATATTTTTTTTTCCCAATGTATTTATGTTGTTATTATACTAGTTATAAACATGTATGTCGACAGTGATGATATATGTATCTCTCCATGTTTTTACTTGTAAATGAATGCATAATTTCTCTATGGTCAAATAGATTGTATGGTAGCTAATAGTGTATGGGAGCAATTATTCTTAGTGATTCTCAGATAAGTATGAGACCCCTTTTATTTACTATGTTGTTTATACCTGTAGCTTTCATGTTTATGACATGTTTGACAAAATGCTTATCATGGCTAGGAGGGGTTTAGATGAGTTCTTATTTATGTGATTGATTTAGCATTATTTTCCTTTTGTTATTTATTATATATGAAAATTTCATGAAGTTATGGGAAAATTATTGGGTTCTTGGCTTGAAAAGGTGGCTCAAATCCTAGGGCTGATGGTACAAAAAAGAGTATTTGGGGCCCTGGCCACTGGCATGCAGTGTTATTCCTATGGCTATAGCCTCTTGGCCCTAGGATGCAATGTTATGCATGAAGTTATGGAAAAAAGAGGTTAAAATGTTATTGTGACCCAAGGGTAAGAGGCCTTAAAGGTTGGGTTACCTCCTGGGGCTGTTGTTGTTGTTGTAAAAGGTTTGTATGTTGTGTTTCCATCAGTTCCACTTCCTTAAGCTCACCTACAAGGTTGAATCTCATTATATTAACCTCTTGTCGCATGTCTACCCTAGTTGGTTGGTTACTTGGGTAGATGTGGGAAGAGGGTGTTACAAAGTGGTATCAGAGCATGGTTCAACCCTTGGACTAGATGAGCAGTGTGTTGGTCATGAATTTCTATTGGTTGCGTATGTGTTTCTCATAAATATGTGTGCTTGTTGAATTTTCATGGTGTTGATCATAGTTGTAGTGATGTCATCATGGAAGTCTTGATTGTGTTGCTGTCAACATGTTGTCATGAGTGTATGAATGGTTATGTGTTGTTCATGCTTGTGTATTTTTCATGCACACTTGCTTACATATTGTAACATATTTTACATGCATTTCTTGCTTATGCTAGGGTTACATATTGGTTATGTTTCAGTGTTATCCGTGTATTCTTTCTTGTGTGATGTCATATGTGGGACGTGCGTTGGTCGTTCATGATTGGTTATACGTGTCAAATGGGTGCATATGGTCAAGTTTGCATTGGTTTGGTGAAGTTTATTGTGCAAAAGGTCATTTATGCAATTAGGTCGTCATGATGATATTGGTATGTTATGATGCTAATGTGTTGGCTGAGATAGAGTAGAAGATGAATATCATTAAAGTGAATTTGCAAAAATGGATTGCAGGGTAAGAGAAAACCATCATACAAGTTAGTATGCTTGGCATGCAAGTATGTGATTCATGTTTGTTGTAAGCATAAGGGTTACTTATATGTTTATCATTTTATTATTATGGTTACATATGTGATAAATTCTAGTTGATCAGTGTAGTCATATGCATTATGGTTATGTGTATACCTTTCATTCTATTGATTTTATGGTTACATACATGATAGATGTTAGTTGACTAGTGTGATCATCTGTACATGCGTTGGTTAGTTAGACATAGTATTAACTGATCATTATGTTATATGTTGTCGATGAGCATGATATATGTTAACTTGTCATTGTTATATGTTAGTTAACTTGATTATTAGTGTTATAAATACTTTGAGTCGATTAGGGTTATTAGGTTTATTATATTCATGTATGAGTTGATATATTTGTGATATTTTTTTTTACTAATATAGGTTGATTTTGCATATGTGATTGTTATGCATGAATGAAATTTACTTATGAGTTTATGATGTGAACATGTTAGCTAGTTACTATTATGGATATCATGACCTTATTTAGATTGAGTTTATGTGTTGTGAAGTTATATCATGCTAATATAGATTGATTTTGCAAACAATATAGAATCCCATAAGATACATTAAGGTATGAGTTTTCCTATGTCATCTACTTGGTGCTTGATTGTTTGATTTTTTCATCTATCTAATGTTGAGTGTTTGGTGCCTATTATGTCATCTAGTTGATTTATCTAACATGGTATGTTTATAGTCCATTTGAAGTTTTGATTAATTGCATGATATGAGTATGTGCCTATACAATTTCATAAATAGATGATCTTGTTTTAAGATGGTTGTACTAACACATATGTGTTGAGATAACCGATATGTATTTGATTATAATAGGTGAAAGTTGTAGCATTATGTCTAATGACTGAGTTGACTATGTATTATGACACAATTGTTTGTACTGGTAAAGGTTTATTTAAAATTGATATATATCATTGTCTTGATATTTGGAACATGTGGTTGACATGTGTGAACAACTGCACAAAAACATGCTTGGTATTATTATGACAAGGTAATAGTTGAATTGTTTATATAACTAATAGTTGGGTGATGTGACAACATATGATAAGACTCAATTGCAACAAAATAAATGGTAAATGAAATGAATTAGGTAAGAATGGACCTTAACTATGTTTGGAAACACTAATTCCAAGTGAATGAGTGCCCCACATAAAGGAATTCTTCTTAACCTTGATTTTGTTTGACATTATGTTAGTATGAATCTTTTGTCGAAGTGTATGAAAAAAGACCACTTTAGCTACGCATAACTTATAGCCCTAACATCAAGTATGGCTGCCAATATCTTCATATCTGCGGTTAGTTGATCAAGACAAGTGCTGCAGAAAACCAGATCTATGCATAAAGAGACATTAAGCAGTAAAAATAAGGTTTTGCTCCATACATCCAATAGACAAGACAAGAACAATTTTTGAAAGAATTTTTTGTATTAAGGGCGCCTGGGAGGAAAACAAGAAGGTGTTTCCAATTCTCCTCAATGGGATGGGTTCTTGGAAGTCCTCAGCACTTCAGATCTAGCATTTCTCTCTCCTGTTGGTGTAGAAAACCCAGACAAAGATAGAACTCAAAGGGAGCTCACACAACAAATAATGGAAAATATGACAATGATAATGGCTCAAAGTCAGACCAAGATTTTAGATCCAGAGTGATCTAATAGGCAACAAAAGGTGAAGAATGGTAGGAAAAACCCTCCTATTTATAACAAAATATTGAGTCATTCTAGATCTTGGTGTATGATTAAAATAATATTAACCAAATCTAGATCCTCCTTTTATGGAATATTTTATTATATTTGTTGGAGGGAAAAAGTATTTGACATGGGTCAAATCCCTTTATTTGTCAATAATAAATAAATAAATGATTTATTTATCATTTTAAGGAAGTGGTTGAAAGATAATCAAATAAATAATGATTTATTTAATTATTTATAGGTGATTTAGTCATATTTAACAAGGAATATTATTTAAATAAGATTTAAATAATTATTCCTAGAAAATAATAAGATAAATAAAGATTTATCTAATTAATTTCTTTGTTTTGGGTTAAACATGACCAGGAAAATCAAAAAAATATAGGTTTGTTTAATATTTCCTTTTGGGGTTTCTTGTTTAGACCATAAACAACCTAATAAATGTGTTTTATTAAGTTATTTTACATAGTGAAAGCAATTTTACTTAGGGTAAAATTGGTCTTACGTGGTTTACTTGGGTCCATCTAATGACAGTAGGTTAGATGACCAAAAAATGGTGTAACACATTATGTGGATATATGTTATACTCTCGAACATGTATTTGATAGGTATAATAGCTAGTTTCTAGTCATAGCTGGATCCATCAAGGGAATTGGAGTCCCTTGAGATATGGCATGGATGTGTTCAGTTACAAGGAAATGTGCTTGGCACAACAATGTAAGGTAAGTAGCATGCGGTTATGTTTATTTATGCACTGACAGTTATGTGTTTATGGTAGTATGACGCATGGGATTGCATCGAAAAAGAGGCTGTAATGAAATATTGAAGAAGGCTCAGGTTGAAATTTTGATGGGAAGCATTGGGAACCATGGGGATTGAGTCATGGTGTTTGTTTCTAGTTTTGTACTTTCGGTCCTTTGTGATTTTCTTTCACTTGATTTTCATTTTTTTTTCCTGGTACAAGGCCTTGCTAATTTATTGTAGTGTTGTATTGCTTTTGGTTTCTCATGGTCTTGTTCTTGAATTTTATGTTGGAGAGTATTGGGAATTGATTGGGAAAGAGGAAGTTAATGGGGCTTGGGGAGAGCTTTTAGGTACCCAACAGGTAATGAAAGACTAGTATGAAGTCAAGTTCATGTATAAGGGCAGTGAAAGGTGAATAATACAACAGTTGGTTGGACTGGTTGGGTCCATTGTGGTAAATGGGCGGTGGAAGTACATACATGATAAAGGTAACCAGAAAGGTAAAGTAAATCGATTTGAGGTGTCAGATGCCTTGGACAAGTTGGGAACTATAGTTCTCAACATTGTGCATGTTGTGCATGAATAACGGAAGTTCTCTTAACTTAGACCTTATGATATCTAGCAATTGTGTTGTGATGATGATTATGTGGATGTTTATATATGTATACATGTAGGCATCTATGTATGTCTTGTCTGATAGGGTCATCATGAATTATGATTGTTTAATGCTAATGTTTATATGTATATATGTGTATGTATGTCGTTTTCTAACAGGATGATGATTTTTTTTATGATAATTATTATATATATATATATATGTAATATATATGTATGCATGTATGTCACTGTATGAAAGTGTTTTCAAGGATCATTCTCCGAGAGGAATGATTTATTATGCAGGTGAATGGTATGAAGAGGTTCCTGGTTTATGAGGAATCAAGTGGGAAGAAAAAACCTGATAGATATATGATGTCAGTATCATGTGGATATGAATTGATATTATATGCTTGTACTATGCCTATGTTTATGTTATGGACAGGTAATGCTGAGCGGTATGTCAAGGACATGAAAGTAGTGTGATCTACGACATGCTAGGATAGACATGGATAGTGGAAAAACACTAGAAGCAAAGTTGCTTGTAGGGTCAGTGTGTCGTACATGGATATGCAGTGCTACTATTGTGTATATGTGGTGCATGTTGTATATTCAGTGATTGTACCCATGGTGATGTGTAATGTTGCATATCTAATATTATGTACATACGATGTTGTATGTATGTTGTTTATCCAAACTTATGAAGGAAAGGAAAAAAATACATAAATAAACATAAATGCAGAGATGCAGTAGGAATAAAAATTCATTTCATTCATATCAAATAACTTAAATATGCTTACATACATAATGGAAATAAACTAGCTCAGGTTGTGCTAGCCTATATATGAGAAGAGATGTGGTAGCTACATGCCTTTGAACTATGTTACAATGAGGCTCGAAGGCCTATTTATTATTTAGAAATAATAAAAAACACTAAGCATCCAAAACCCTAACCCTAGGATATGAAGCACCAAATCTATGGGCCCCATTTGGGTAAATTGGTACATCAACCTCCCAGGGACATATCATTGGCATATGATCTTTTTTTGACACAGATAATACCTTGTTAGAAATATCTATCCGAGGACTACAACTTTTGAGTGGACAACATCGGTCAAGGACCCATGTTCACCCTAATTTTCCCAAAAAACGTCGTTTATGGTCTCATAACAGCTCCGGAAGTTAAGGACCCAAAAAATTGTTAAAAATAGTAAACTGTCCTACAATTAAGGAAACTAAAAAACAAAAAGAAACAATGGTGGGGGTCCAAGTGAAATAGGTGTGTAGCCACCAATATTTACCTGGACTAGTCCTCCCCCATTAGGAAGAAATGGTCCCTATTGTGTTGAGTTCCTCCATGAGATGAGGAAATTTCTGTTGAAATTGGTCCCTTGTGAGCCACTTTCCTTGGTGCAGGAGTTGGCTAGCTTTGAAAACCCAATACAACTGAATATTCTACTGTCGAGTGTTCTTGATCCATGTTTCCATGATCCAATCAATTTTTGCATGTTCCATGTAGTTGGGGTTTATCTCTATTGGTGTGAGTTGTTCTACAATGTATGATGTGTCCAATAATGGTCTAAAGTATTGCCGAAGGCGGTCCACATTGAACACTGGGTGTAGGCCAAGGAATGGGGGAAAGCTGAGGTCGAAAGAAATTTCTCCCACAACCTTGATAATGGTGTAAGGCCCATATCAAAGTGATATGAGCTTATGATGACCTACAGTTAGGCATTCTTTCCGAAAATGCAACCAAACTTTGTTACCCACCTGAAACTTGTGTGGCACTCGATGTTGATCATGTCGTTGCTTGTACTTGGAATTATAATTCTCCGGGATGTCATGAACCTACTGGTAGATGTGTTGTATACATTCAATAAATTTGGTTGCTTTATCAGCCTCAGAAATTACATGTGTGGATTTTGTCTATATAATCGCATGAGGAATGGGAACATCAGTTAGACACAATGGTTGAAATATTAGACGCACTTGAAAGGGAATACGACCAGTCGAGCTATGGAGAAGTATGTTATAACCATGTTGGACATAAGGGATGCTCTCATCCCAATTTTGTGGATTCTTGGAGTTGTACATGTGGAGTATGTGCACTATCATCTAATTGACGACCTTAGCGTGGCTATCATTCTGAGGATGGAATGTAGTAGACTTTGTGAGCTTGGTGTCTAATAGTGTCCAGAGGCTTTACGAGAATGTGCTCGAGAACCTAATATCCTGATCTGATATAATGGTCTACAGGATCCCAAAATGTACCCATACACGTTCAAAGAAGAGTTTGGCAGTGACCTTTTTCGTGATTCTCTTCTTGCAGGTTGCCAATATAGCCATCTTAGAAAAAATTCCCACAACAAAAAATACACAATCATTACCATGCTTGGTAGAAGGGAGGCCAGACATATATTTCATGGAGATGGATTCCCAAGGCTGGATGAGAGTAGGGATAGGAGTGCATAGGCGTTAATTCTTGATGGTTGGCTTGGCAATGGCGTAGGTAGTGCAAGATCTGATATATTTCCCAACATCTAGTCAGAATTTTGGCCAATAAAAGTAATTTTGTAGTACAGCCATAGTTTTATCCACACCAAAGTGTCCCATGACGCAAATGTAGTGCACCTCTAAAATCAAATTGGCACACTCATTTGAAGGAATATAAAGGTGGCCCAGGATCATAATAATGCATTTTAGAGGTGGAAATAAAGAACTTTATTTCCATCTACTAGCATCTGGTATGTGGAGGAGAACTATGTATCATTTTTGTATTGTTGTGGCCATCTAGAGGTATCGTGGCCACTTAAGAACAATAGTCAGTGTTGCAACTGGGGGCTGGATGAGGCAGACTACAACATGATTGGTGTTGCCCTTTTTATATTTAATGTTTAAGTGGAATTGTTACAGATATGTAGACCACTTATGATTGTGATCATTCTGCAACTTCCCTTGTGCATGTATAAACTAAAGAGGTCGGTGATCTGTTTGGATGACAATTTCCTTCCCCAGAATGTAATGCTTCCATTTTCGGAAATCTTGTACTATGGAATACATATCTTTATCATAGGTGGGGTAATTCCAAATTGTATCGGAAAGTGTCTCACTATGATAGGCCACTGGATTCCCATGATGGGTGAGGACTACAACAATAACATAGTTGGAGGCGTCTGTCTCAATTTCAAATGGTTGTTGCAGGTCTGGCAATGTGAGTACCGTTGTAGAGAAAATGCAATTATTCAACTCAATGAACACTTTCTGTTGGGATTCATACTAGGAAAACTTTTCTTTCACCTCGCCCTTAGTAATCTGACTAAAAGGTTAAGTGATATGGGAGATCCTAACATGAACCTCCAATAAAAATTTGCAAGGCCCAAAAAGCTGTGAAACTCTGTTAGAGTGTTCAGAGCTGGACAACCCCAAATGACTTGGATCTTAGTCGGATCCACATGCACGCCACGCTCATCTATGATGTAACTTAGATATTGGAACTAACTCATGCAAAAGGTGCATTTATCCAAGTTGGCACAAAGTTGTGTTGTCGAAGGGTTTGAATGACCTGCCAAATATGTTGCAAGTGTTCTTCCCAACTCTCATTGAAGATGAGGATGACATCCAAATAAAAAACCATGAATGAGTTGGAGAAGGGCCACAAGATGTCATCCATTAGCCTCATAAAACTAGTAGGGGATTTTTTCAACCCGAAGTTCATAACCAACCATTAAAAAAGGCCTTCCTTGGATTTGAAGGCGACCTTCCATACATATATGGGATCTATCAGAAGTTGGTGATAGCTAGACTTCATATTGATCTTTATGAAATACTTGGCCCCCTTGATTTGGTCTATAAGGTCATAAATATAAGGCATTGGATGCCTCTTCCTTCCAGTGTTTTTTTTAGTTCCTGATAACTAATGCAGAGCCTCCAAGTCCCATCCTTCTTCTATACAAGTACAATCGGGCTCCCACAAGGCGAGGAACTTCGTGGGATGTGCCCTTTCTGCAGTAGCTCCTATATTTTCTGATTGATCTCATCATTTTTCAGAATGGAGTGGAGATATATAGGACCATTGAGTATAGGTTCTCTGCAAATCAAATCGATTGAATGCTTCACCTGACAGTGCAAGGGTACCCCTGTGGGTGAGGAGAATATGTCCTTGTATTCTTCCATGACCGTATCCACCTGCTTCTGCTGCATGGAGAAACCCTCCCTAGGGGCCATGGATGTGGCTATTATATTACCCTTACTTTGAGAGTGAATTATAAAGAAAAAAAATTTCTTGTTTTAGGAGATGATCTTACTGCATTACTTAGCAGAGATCAAAGAAATTTTCGTAGGCGGGGCTACCTTCGGTATCCTATATAACTTATTACCCAAATATATAATAACAATGAGAGGCCTACAATCATAAATGGCATGATTCTTCCACAAGTATGGTTGGCCTAATAATACATCATAAATTTCAAGAGGATCTATGTCAAACAATACCTCATTCGTGAAGGGCTTGATGCTATAGGGAAGGTTTCACTATTGGCTGACGCGAAGATCTCGTCCATTGTGAAGCCACCTGTTGGTGTATGGATATGGGTGTGGTGTGTTCAGTAGGCCCAACCACCTCATGACCTCTTCTGAATGATGTTATTTTTTCTCCCACTGTCGATAATGAATTGTAGCGGTGAACCCTTCACCCACATCTCCGAGTGAAACTCCCTATCCTTTGGGTCTTCGGGTTCCACCGTTTGGAGCTTGATAGTGGATACCATTGTAGTGGATTCTACATCAATGATATTCTTACCCTTGTCGTTTCCCTTATCCGGTTCTAGCTCAGAATCAAAACAGGCATCTGTCTATGAATCTCTCAACTCGGCCACCAGTGCCTGCATTGCATGACATTAATTTATGTTGTGAGTGGGGCTTTTATAGAACTTACACCACTTGTTGATGTCCATGTTTTCCTTCACATCACCCTTGGATTGTGGCTTCAAGGAGTTTCCCTAGGGGGGCCCAGTCAGGCTCTGCCCTTTTCTCTGTGTCTTGGGGGTGCATTTTTTCTGCGTTGGGTTAGCATATCCAAAGTCTCGCTTCTTCTGCTTGAAATTTTGCTCAATTTTGGCAACATATCGGTATGCTGCACCAAGTGAGGAGATTTATAGGAACACCGTTTTCTCTTGAATATATTTGTGCATCCAATCATGGTACTTGAGAACCGAATTTTTATCATAATCTTTGATACACAGATTTTGTGCAAGGCATGGAAAATATTCTTCAATTCATGCACATCTTCATCCCTCTACTATTGCAGTGTAGTCCATTATATATAATTGTCATCATAGCTCTCGAGAGGGTAGTATTGTTGTTGGATGGCCTCTCGAAAAGAATTATAAGTGGGTGTGGTCGAGAAAAGTGAGGGTTCCCCCTCATCCTTTTGTTCACAGTATGTTTCCTAGCAGTCCTTGATGTGGGGGGTGACTGTCAAGAGTGAAAAATTAATATTTTCCCTATTGGAAAAATCATGAACAAAAAAATATCCTTCTAAACAATTTAACCATTTATCTATGGCATCTACATCTATTTGGACTTAAAATTTTGGAATTCTAAAGTTGACTTGTACCTTAAAGGGAGTGGTGTCTCCATAGTGCCTATGATATGAATATGTGTCGCTTGTGGGCATCCATTTTGTTATCACCAAATTGTGTCCTATTGCGTTGATTCAATGGTCAACTTGGAGTAACTATTTTAGACCACTTTTTACTGAAGATTAGCCACCTTACTCTCAGAGGGCTATCTTAGAGGGAATTTATGATATTGGTTAATGATAGTGCTAGATGGCTAACTCTATAGAATTTGTATCTTGTTTTTTATGATTGTAGGTTGAAAGAATGCAGGCTTGCTACCATTGGGATTATGGAGTTAACAATCAGTATTTTCAGTGGCAAGGTTTCTTGACATGGAAGCTGAGGCAGATAGGGGTCTTTAACAAAGGAAATTCACTCATAAAAAATAGGAAAATATAGTCATTTCATTACTAAAGGAAATCAGAGCATAGTGTTATGAAGTCTGAGTAATAGAAATGAAATCTATTGTAAGTGGTAAAATATAAGATGTAGATCAATCAGACATTAAAAAACCCATGAGAATCTCAGGTCTGTCAAGAAGAAAGTCACTCTATGTTACTGATATAAGTCAAATACACAAAGCAACAGTTTAGTGAAAAAAATCTCCAACCCTTGACTACTTCAAGCTTTGTCTTTAAATAGAAATTATTACAACAAGGATGAACTACCTGGTGGCTAGATTCATCGAATTATCCTATGACACATCATATAACTGAAAAACATGACCTCTAACTAGAAACTGACAACTACACCTTAAAGAAGACATATCCTAATAGGAGTATAACTCCTATTTATTACATACTCTACCTTCTCTTGTGAAACAGTTACATGACAGTTGCCAAATAAGTATCACATGCTCGAAAAAGACATAACATATTTCATCACCACTTTTCATATTAAAAACCCTCCTAGACATGTGGAACAAAACCCTATTTTTCAGGAATGCATAACCCTTATCTTCAATGAGATCTTTGTTTGATGACTTGTCTCCACAACACTTCCTTCAAGTCATAAATTCTTGATGTTAAGCTTTCTTGACATGTTGGAGGAGTCTAGCTGTCCAAAACTGCCATTAAGTTGCTCCAAAACCTTCAAAAATAGCTCGCTACGAAAAGAGGACAGTTTCATAGCGAGCTTTAGTAGCATCTAAAAGGTATCTTCTACACCCAAAAAATCTGCTCCTTTGATGTTCCATGGTGTCAATAAAGTCATGACACATCCACACCATCAATATCCCTTCTTGAAAGCTGAAAAAAATGGCTTTAGAGGCAAGAAGGTTGCTACAGGATTTTTCGTAGCATTTTCCTGTCTTTAAGCCTAGGAAATGCTATGAAAAGAGGAAAAACTGTGTAAAAACACATAATTTTCCTATTTCAAAATTGTCTTCACAAAATGACCTCCTGGTGCTAAAACCTGGTCTTCTACATGTAATTAACCCTCTGAAACATATCCTATCTCATTTTATGGCTTGTGTGGTGTTTCCTCCTCATTTATGATCAATTGAGCAATGGGCTCTTCAACCACAGTCATCTTCAAACCCTTCTTCTCCAGCTCTTCATGAATCAGTTCTAATTTCTCTTGAAGATATTTGACTTGGTCCTTCAGTGTCCTATTCTTAGATTGCAAATGCAGGTTTACCATTTTTAGATGCTTGACTTGTTTTCTTAGTGGCTGGGTCCACTTTATCAGTTTTTTTGTGTTGTCCAAGGTCTTAGAGACACTTGTGACTTGATCATTCCAAATCTCTCTCATCTGTTCAAACTTCACTCTTTCAACTTTATGTTTATTTTCCTCTTTCCTCAAGACTGATATCTCTTCACTTACATTTTTCAACTGTTCCTTAAGGACTTCAACTTCTAATTGCTCATTGATTTTATCTTTTCCCTTCTTTAGTTTGATGACTAATTCTTCTTTTTTAGGTGAGGAGAGGTCTATGATGCTTGGTGGTAGCTGAGTAGTTTTACTGACCTTCTAAGCCTCTTTGCTGCTTTCCAAGACTTTTCTGGCATGTTTTGTCATTGGTTTTCTGGCTTGAAATATGAATCCTGCATCATCCCCTGCAAATTCTAACTTCTTAGTTGTTTTATCTTTCTTAAGCTTCCTTCCTCCCTCATCTATGTCTTCAGCTTGGACTATGGGAGTTTCTTCAATATCAATGGCATGCAAGATGTACCCTAAGTTACCCTTAGAAACTGTTTGGCTCCTTGTAACCCTCTTATTTCCATGTTCGCTAATTGTTGGCTTTTGTTTTGCAGGTGTAACTTTTGGTGTGTCAGCCTTTTGCAAAGGCTTTGTCTCCATGATCATTGGTTCTGACTGCTCTGTCACTGAAGGTGATGAGATATATCTAGGTTTGCGAGTTCTTTCATGAGTGACAACATCTACTTAAAAACCACTTATGAATAGAAAATATGACCAATCTCTCCCTAATCTTTTTAACTCCTCTAACACCAGCAACTTGATCAAACCATGATGAAAAAGAGAGGTTTCATGTGCTTCTGCTTTAACTTGAACCTTGTCTGACATTTTAGCTAAGCTTCTGTATAAGTAAAAAGTTAAATAAAGAGACCTCTTACCCACAAAATGCAGCAGAAGCCTAAGGTGGTAGGAATAAATAGTGTGGTACCTCCCTTCACAGGTGAAGTACTTCTGAATGATCAACAATGACTTTGAGCATTTTTCCTTCATATAACTCCTTGGGATAGCATTTGTGAGATCAATTTCACTATGCTCTATCTTGATGAATTCTTTACAGTCCTGCATGGTGAACTTGATGCCTTTGAACCATTTCTCTCCTCCTCTAGGGATTCCTGTTGCTATTGCAATAGTCTCTGATGTTACTGTAATGTTTGACATTCCCACCTTTGAAGTTGTCCCATTGAAACTGATAGAAAAATCTTTAGAAACCTACAAATGGAAATCCTACAGCCTTTGGAAAAACTGTAAAGAACTTGTTCTTCTGAATATCTCTAAGGCATTTGGGTCTTCAGTTAACAAATTCATGTCCATTGGCTCATATCTAAGGTAGTGACCACATTTTTTAGTCTTCTTTCTAGAAACCATGGTGAATTTATGTCTTCTCAGCCTCACTTTATTAGTGACACCTAAAACCCTTGAAAATTCCAACAACCAACTTGGCTTGGTGAAATAACTCTCGAGAACTAAATAACATTGAAAGATGAAGCAGATAATGAAAAATAATCAATTGGGTAATTTTTTTAAGTTTCGATGACAACCGATCCCTTAATCACGACTCATGCATGCTAAAAATAGCAATGATGACCTCAGAAATGACCATTGTATCTTGATTTAACCCTATCTAACTCGAATGACATCAACCCTATCTCCTCTAATCATGAACTGACACCTTGCACTAGATTCAACAAGATAGATATAAAAACTAATTTTCGTAGAAATTTAGTTCAATTTCTGACAGCTTCGCTACGAAACTATTAGGCAATTTCGTAGCGAAAAATGCTTTTTTTATAGTGTAATACGCTACGAAAATACAAAAAACTGGCTAAAGTGACCTTTTTGAATTCAAAATCTTGGGAAATGAAATATTTCAGCAAATGATGACTGATGGGACATGATATGACAGGAATAGGGGTGGGTTTGAACCTTAGAATATGTTAAGATGAAAAAATTTAAATTTTCATAATGAACTCTATGACCATACCTTTGACAAATGAACTCTATGACCATGTCAAATAATGTTTCACTTTTCTTAGTGATAACATGCTGAAGGATCTGGGCATAGTTATCCATCATCGTGTTCCTTTGTTTCTGGAGGGCCTCCTTGAGAAATATTTTGATAATATATCATGATACCTCATATTTCTTTTCTTCCATCATGGGAGGTCATCAAGGTTTTCAAGGTTGATATTGCAAATGTTAAACGATATCAATCCCTAACTCCTTATACCATGATCTCGTCGGGGACATGCAAAGAAATATTGAGAAAGATAAGACGGATCTGATACGACTGATCCATAATTATGCATGAATTAAATAAAATAAATAAATAAATATAAATGAAGAGATGCAACAGGAATAAAGCTTCATTTCATTAATATCAAATAACTCAAATATGCTTACAGACATAATGGAAATAAACTAGCTCGGGCAATGGTAGCTTATCTCTGAGAATAGATGTGGTGGCCACATGCCTATGAAGTATGATATAATGAGGGTCGAAGGCCTACTTATTATTAAGAAACAAAATAAAACCATAAACATCCAAAAACCTAACCCTAGGAGATGAAGCGCAAAAACTATGGGCCCTGTTTGGGTAAATTGGTACATCAGCTTCTCGGGGACGCAACTTTGGCATACTATCTCAATTTCATGTGAACAATACCTCGTTAGAAAGATCTATCCAAGGAATAAAAATTTTAAGTGGAATATATTAACAAATAAACCATGTTGGCCCCGGTTTCTAAAAAAAACGTCATCTAAGGCCTCAAAACAGCTCTGGAAGTTCAATACCAAAAAAACTGCCAAGAATAGTAAACTATGCTACAATTAAGGAAACTGAAAAAATGAAAGAAACAATGTTGGGGGTCCAAGTGGAATAGGTGGGTGTCCACCAATATTCACCTGTATCAGTTGTATATATGGTGTTGTGTGTATATTTCATATGCAATGTTAGGTATAGATGCTGTTATGTACATGTTGGATATGCATTGTTGTGTACATATCGTACTGTGTGCATATTGGATATGTGGTGTTGTGTGCACATGGTGTTGTGTGAATGTTGGATATGCAGTGTTGTGTACATATGGTTCTATGTACATGTTGAATATCCAATGTCATGTACATATGGTGTTGTGTGTGTGATGTACTTATGGTTCTATATACATATGGTGTTATGTCTATGATGTACATATGGTGCTATATACATTTGGTGTTGTGTGCATGATTGTACATGTGGTGTTGTGTGTATGTGGTGATCTGTACATGTTGTATATGTGGTGTTGTGTGTAGCTGGAGTTGTGTACATGTCGTGCATATGATGTTGTCTACATGTGGTGTCATGTACATGTCATGCATGTAGTGTTGTGTACATGTGGTATTATGCACACATTCTACAGGTAGTGCAGTGTAAATTTGGTGTTGTGTACATGTTGTGCAGATGGTCTGTGTACATGTGATGTTGTGCATAATGTTGTGCAAGAAGTGTTTTGTACAAGTTGTACTATGTACATGTTGTGCATATGGTACTGGTATAAATGTGGTATTGTGTGCATGTCATACATGTTGTGCTGAGGGCATGTGGTACTTTGTATGTGCATGGTGTAGTCATGGTATCGTGGCATGTGTATTCGTGGTGTGATACTATGTATATGTATATATATTATATTTTATTGTACACTGGGTGTAGGTGTATGTGATGTATGTGGGTGTAGCCATTGTATTGTGTTGTATGTTGGTATGGGTGTATGTATTGTGTGGTGTTGTATGCATTATGTGGATGTACATGCTATACACTGTGTGTATGTGTACGTAGTTGAAGAGAAAGCACTGGTGTTTGTCGGGTGTGGAAATTGATCTGGTGCATGAACAAAGAACAAAGGAAGAAGTAAGGATCGATGAAGGATAAGTATCAGTATTTTATTTCAGTTTTATTATGCATGTGATCCACAAATCTGACTTATGATGGTTACGTATTATTTATTATTATGGTTTATGATGATTGCATGTGATTCATGATTTTTACGTATGATGGTTGTGTTTTTAGCTAACCAAATATGTTATGTTTATACATCATTATTTTATCAAGCATTTGGTTGACTTGTTGTGATAGGAAATGAACATGATTGCAAGTGTACCTTATTGAGGAGCTACCAATGAGGTATGATGTGAATTTATTTCAATTTATTTTGAATCTAGCGACAGTTATGTGCTTGTTACAAGATGCATGGAAATGCCTAGTTGGGTGGTTGAAACTAATTGCAATCATTGGCAACAACAACAAAAGGAATTGAGGTAGGCAACAATATGTTGGTGAAGAAATTCAGGAGCAAGGCCTTTGTGGGACACTAGTACCCAATAGTGTCCATTGATTTCGATGAGCAGGCTATGATCGGTATGATGGATTTGAGGTAGGGATATGCCTTGGTTATTTTATCTTCCAATGCGAGGAATCCTGTCCAAGGTATGGAATTATAGGGATGGGGGTTCCAACGAAACTTGGAAAGTGAGTGACTGCACAAAAGGGGTATACTGGATTGATCGAGGGATTGTGTAGCAGAGAAACAAATATCGGGGAT
Organism: Pinus albicaulis; assembly: GCA_034641835.2. Classification (NCBI taxonomy): domain Eukaryota; kingdom Viridiplantae; phylum Streptophyta; class Pinopsida; order Pinales; family Pinaceae; genus Pinus; species Pinus albicaulis. The sequence continues at coordinate 1,399,321,858 of CM076580.1, forward strand.
GGATTTTTTTTGCCATTAGCTTTTCTAGATGGAATCGAATGCACATTGGTAGTGTGCCCTAGAACAATGAGTCGGTAAATGTTCACTGAGATGACAAGTGGCGCATGATTGTAGCATTGGATATTGGATGAAGACTTTGACTTTGCCAATGGATTTTGGCCTTCCTGGGAAGGAGGTGAATCCTGGTATTACTTTAAGGGTGGAGGTGTGAGCCTCTTTATTTCATTATTATTGATACGGGCATCATATCCTTCTATTTTATGGTTGCGAAATTGTGCATACATGTATACTATTGTAAATACCGTAATGAATTGTGTTATAAATCTCAAGTACATGGTATGATTGTCATGTTGATTTTTTCTTTTGAGGAATTTATTCATTGTAAGTACTACAACGAGCTTTTTTATAAAGCTCCATATACAATATGTTTTTTTTTCAACTATTTTCTAGTCTATAGGCGTGATTGAACACCGAGGACAGTGTTCCTCCAAGGGGGAGTGTTCTATAACAACCCCAGTGAAATTTCCATGTAATAAAAGTTAATAAAGTAAAAAATAATAACCACGGTTGATGGGAAACATATTCCAAGATGAATGGTGGGAAAAACATCCTATCAGGTGTTCACTTCAGTTTATTATGGCTAAAGGAAATTGGAAAAGCAAATGGCAAATAATTTGGAAAGGCATGAGGCATAAATTGGCATTTTATTTATGAAAATGATGGAAAATAGGAGAAAATGGAGGTGAATGGTCACGAGGTGCATGTGAGGAAGAAAATGAAGTGAAATAATGGAAACTGAAGAAAATAGAGGCCTCATTTACAAAAAGGCTTATGGGGATCAGTTGGTAGGCTTTGTCAGTTCATTTTTGGAGCTCTCTCATTATTATTTCTCTCTTTCTCTTACTCTTGGACACTTAGAGATTTCTTGGAGCACTTTGGGATTGGATCAAGAAGGGGAAATAATGCGAGGAAGAGCAGGATCAAGTGGCTACATCAAGATTCTTTGGAGGTATTGATTTTCATATGTGATTTCCTCGCTAGATCTAGCATACATGATATTTCATGTGGTTCTTTTATGTCTTGGAATGGGATTTTCCAGGTGTGATAGTGTTTTTCAACCTAGCCTTGCCATTTCCATATAGATTTGATGAGATGGGTTTCTCATACTTCGGTTGAGATATATTTACAGATAGATTCAAAGCTTGCATGGATCTCCAGAATGAAAAAAAAATGACCCAGTGGTCCCCTAACCAGATTGTGAATCATGGTAAAGCACCTGGACTAGTAACCCCTGAACCAGATTGTGGGTTGTGGTAAAGCCATATTGTGTGCCTTGGTGTGCCTAGTAATCCTTTTTAGTGAATGGAGGGATATATGGTGGAATCCAATATGTGTATTGCTCTCCTTTGAGAATAGGATTCTTGAGATGGGATGTATGGTAAATCCTAGAGAGTGGGTCTCGGTGTAGGGCCTAGTGATCCTTGATTCACACTATGGATTGTAGTAAAGCCTGAGAGACTAGGAGGCAGTCAAATTCCTCATAGTGTAGGTGGATAACCCCGATATCATTCATGATTGGTGTTGGCAATATGATGCAGAGTGTTGTCCTTAATGGCAACCCTCTTATTGAAGATGAAGATATGAGATTGTTGGCATGTGTTGTCCTTGATGGTAGTCCACCTGATGAAGTTATTCTTGACTTGATGGACTTAGTAAAAGATGTAAATCTGATGTATCTACAGAGAGTACAGAAGGTAATGAAGAAAGGAATTCAATATGTGCTAGATCTATGATAAAAAGAGTATGTCTCAAGGCATATGTGGATTTGTCTAGGAGAAGTCGCGTATGCACGCGGGTAATAATGTGCCAAGTCGCGTATGGGAAAAAGTGCTCATAAAGTGCAAAACCAAGGGTAACCACCATGGTATTGACCCATTGTATTGGGTAATGATTCGTCTAAATGACCCCGTCCAGGAATACCATCGGAAGTAATGTGGTTTTGGCTCATGGTATTGAAAAAGGGAAAACCTATATAAAGAAAAGAAATTCATTGTGAAAATCATGAGTGTGGGTGCAAGATGTCTGAGCTTGAATGAATACTTCTCTCTGAAGTATATATGAATGGAAAGGGTTACAATTGAATGATAGATCTGAATGTATGAAGCGCCTATGAAGAAAATGATGAAGAAGGGAATCTAGATCTGAAAAGTATTTGCTACATCTGTTTATGGAATGATCAGATCTGAGATAAGGCGAACATCTGTCTGACGCAAAGGGTAAAATTTGTGTGATATGTCTGTTCTAAATAATTGCATTGACCTAAATGTCTGAAGAACCATACGCTAGTTTGTCACAGAAGAAGCGTGTATATACACGGCTTCGCTGAAGAGAAAGCGCGTATGCGCAGTGAAATTGGTTCTGTAATATGTACAGAAGTATACGCGGGTTGGTATGGTAGAAGGCGCGTATATACGCGGTATCAGTGAAAGGAAGCGCGTATGCAAACTAGGGTTTGCTGAAGCATGGGGTATGAAATGTCTGATATGTTCTGCTGTGTTGCTGCTATCAGTATTCTATAGTTCTGAGTTGTTTGTATCAGTTTGGTTGTATAATTGAGCTCAAATGTGTGGAATGGGTCCAGTCTGAAAATATGATGAAAGAAGGCCTGCAAGTTGTGTTCTAAAGGAAGCTTTGGATCCAGTGTGAAAATTGATGAAACGTGGTCCATGTTGGTGCTGAGGGTTGTAGCCTTCAGTCAGGGGGTCGTAGCTCCCTTCCAGGTGAGGATGGTAAACGAGATCAGGAGGTCGTAGCTCCCTTCCAGGAGAGGCTGGTAAACGAGTCAGAGGGTTGGAGCTCCCTTCCAGTAGAGGCTGGTAAACGGGCGCAGGTGGGTTCATGCGTGCTGGTAGGAGTCTGCGCCAACACATATGTTGTAAGATGTTTTCTCTATAATAAAATATTGAAGGCTGAGCAACTACAGCGGTGGTTTTCTCCCGAGTTTGGTTTCCACCTAAAATCTTGGTGTTCATGTGTGATGCTTATGTGTGATGGTTTATTCTGTTCTTACTGCACATGTTTACTGTTTATAGAACATATGATGAATGAATGATGGAATGATATAAGTGAAGAATTATTGACATAATTAGATCTCTGTGTATACGCGAGTTTCCTAAAGGGTATTCACGTATATACGCGAGTCTATATCAGGAAAGTAGCGTATGGGTTTTAGAAGCAAGAAAAAGTAAAATTTTTGAATATGCAGTAAATACTGATTCACCCCCCCTCTTAGTATTTTTCCCAACAGTTGGTATCAGAGTAGGTCCTTCTGCAGAAGTTTGATCGCTTGAAGGAGATCCGTCGCAATGGGAAGTCTTGAAGGAGTAATGTCTCTAAAGCCACCTCTATTCCATGGAAGCAATCGATATTAGAGTACGAACAAAAGCATATCTGCAAAGTCTTGGTGCAGAAGTATGGGCAATCATGGAAGGAGGTTATCAGTATCCGGCAAGTATTCCTACTGATGCAGTAGAAAGGAAGAAATATGAAATCAATGCCAAAGTAGTCAATGTCTTATTAGGAAGCATGTCTGAACCAGAATTTGCTAAAGTGATGTAGCTAAACTCAACAAAAGAAATATGGGACAAAATCATTATGAGTTATGAAGGAGATACAAAGGTAAAAAGTGCAAAAATCCAAACTCTCAAAATTAAATCTGAAAATTTAAGGATGCATAGTGATGAGCGTATTGCCAGTTTCCTTTTTATGGCTAGATGATATTGTAAATCGAATGAGAAATTTGGGTGAAACCATAGCCGATACTACTCTGGTGGAAAATTCTTAAGATCTTTGACTTAAAATTTGACTCTAAAGTTCCCGACCATTGAAGAAAGGAAAGATGCGCAAACTCTTCTTGTTGTTCAATTACATGGTATCTTGACGCTTTTGAAATGAGACAAGGAGGTCCTTCTCAAATCAAAGAAAATTTACTTTTAAGGCGTCATAAAAGGAAAGAAAAGGAAGTTGTCAAGGAATCCGACTATATATCGAAGAAGAAGAAGAAGCAAATTTTGTGAGAAGACTCCAAGCCCAGGCAGGAGAACAAAGGTAAGCTTCCCACTCAAATGTTTTGGTGTTGAGAAGGAGTTGATTATTCTCTTCTGCAGTGTCCATATAAAAACATGTTTGCTAAAGGAAAAGAAGTATCAAGAAGGAATAAGAATCGAGCTAGCACAAGAAAAAGTTATTATACTAATGAAGACAGTGATGGATCATCTGATAGTGAGGAAGAATGTGAAGAAGATATTAAACTGCTCATGGCAAAAGAATCTAGAGAAGAAAAGGATACTTTTTTGGATGCTCTGGAGGACAATGATTTTCTTGAAGAAAACAATCAACTCAAAGTATACCTAGAAGAAAATAATATCATCATAGAATCAATGAAAAATCAGATTGAAGAAGAAAAGAAGCACAGGGAGAAAGCAGAATGTGAAGTGGTAAGTCTAAGAAAAGAATTAGAGAAAGTTCAGACTCTGAATCTCAGATTTGCTAAAGGTTCAGATACCTTAGATGAAATTATCAAGGCACAACGGTCTCCTTTCATAAAAACAGGTCTTGGATATATTGGGGAATCCTCTCAGACTTTAGCACCGAACTATTTAAAGGCAGCAACTACTGGTTTACAATATTCTGCCTCTCAACAAGAAAGAAAGGATTCTTTACAGGTAAAGCAGGATCATCTCTCTTCAAGGAACACTGATAGGAATAACTTTCAAAGAAGGTCCAACCAGTAGGTAAATCCAAATAGAAAATTTCATAATTACAAAAATGTCTATTTCAATGGACAATGTTTTACATGTCACAATTTTGGTCATAAAGCTGCTCAATGTGTTGCTTACAAAACCATCATGACAAGAGAAGCAAGAAAGAAAAGGTTGGATACTGAACCAAAGAAGAATACCTATAACAAATTTTCTCCTCTTCAAGATGAAGTTGAATGTGCTTATTGCAATAACTTTGGTCATGAAGAATCTGAATGCAGGAGTAAAGTCCAGCCAAAACAACACTTTCCCTCAAGTTCCAAAGTATGGAAAAAGAAGGAATTACAGGTTGAAAATTGTGGGATAGCATTATTTGCAGAAGGTGAAGAAAATCAATTGTACATTGATAGTGGATGCTCAAGACACATGATAGGTGACAAAATCAAACTTCTTGCATATAATGCTCTAGAAAAAGAAAAGAAAGTTACATTTGGAAATGATACTCCTGCTATAATTAAAGGAAAAGGGTTTGTGTTTCTAAAAGAAAAGTTGAAGGCTAAAGATGTCATGTATGTGGATGGATTAAGGCATAATCTGTTAAGTGTAAGTCAAATGTGTGATCAAGGAACAGAAGTGGTCTTTAGTTCAAAAGAATGTGTGGTTCCTGATCTTGATACAGGTAAAATTATTATAAAAGGGAAAAGAAATCCAAGCAACCTGTATGTACTGAACGACAAAGATCAATGTTACTTGAGCAAGTTTTCAAAAAATTGGCTATGGCATAGAAGGCTGGGGCATCTGAGTTTCTCTCAAATCAACAAAGCAAGCAGACTTCAAGCTGCTCGTGATCTTCCCAATGTTAATCTACCAGAAAGTATCATATGCAAATCTTGTCAATTCGGTAAGCAGACCAGAGTACGATTTAATGCCAAAGAAGGATCATCAAGTAAGCCTCTTGAACTCATTCATACTGACATATGTGGTCCTATGAGGAAAAATTCACCACGTGGGGAAGAATACTACATCTTATTTATTGATGATTACTCTAGAATGTGTTGGATCGGGTTCATTATACACAAAGATGAAGCATTTGAAAAATTTCAGATCTTCAAAGCATTGGTAGAAAATGAATTAGATCTAAAACTCAAGTGTCTTAGATCTGATCGAGGAGGAGAATATACATCAAATGAATTCTTTGAATTTTGTAAACAACATGGCATAAAAAGACAGTTCTCTGTAGCAGGCACTCCACAACAAAATGGCGTTGCAGAAAGAATGAATAGAACAATTCAACAAATGGCTAGAGCTATGCTTGATGATTCTGGAACTCCTGACATGTTTTGGAGTGAAGCAGCACATACAGCAACTAACATTCTCAACAAGGCTCGTGTTCGGGTAAGTAGTGACAAAACTCCTTATGAACTCTGGTATGGTAATTCTCCCTCTGTAAAGCATTTTAGAGTTTTTGGAAGTAAATGCTTTATCAAGAATAATGATGAAAAGCTTGGCAAGTTTGAACCTAGATCAGATGAAGGGATATTTCTTGGTTACTCTTCCTCAAGCAAAGCATACAAATGTTACAATAAAAGGCTTCGAAAGATTGTTGAATGTATTGATGTTGTTATTGATGAGTCTCCTGCAGCTCCTAAAGAAGAAAAACAAACAACAAAAGAAGATGATGGTGACTTTTGTCCTTCTACATCAAATAGAAATGATATAGATAGTGGATCCAATGAAGAACCTGAAAATGATCTATCTGAAAAAGCTCCATCCAGATATGTTCAAAAGAATCATCCTGAATCTCAAATTTTGGGAGACAAGGAATCAGGTGTACGAACAAGGAGAACTCTTGTAGGATCTTCTAGTCATCTGGCACTTCTATCCACAATTGAACCACACAATATCAATCAAGCTAGCAAAGATGAATGTTGGAAGCAAGCCATGAATGAAGAGCTTGATCAAATTGAAAAGAATGATACTTGGGAATTGGTACCAAGACCACATGATAAAAATATCATTGGAACTAAATGGATTTTCAAGAACAAGTTAAATGAGAATGGGGATGTTGTAAGAAACAAAGCTAGATTGGTTTGCAAAGGGTATACTCAACAAGAAGGCATAGACTTTGAAGAAACTTTTGCTCCTGTAGCTAGACTTGAAGCCATAAGAATGTTTCTTGCTTTTTCAAGTTATCAACAAATCAAAGTTTATCAAATGGATGTTAAATCTGCTTTTCTTAATGGTGATCTAGAAGAAAAAGTATATATAGAACAACCGGAAGGATTCATTTTGGGAAATGATGAAAATCTTGTTTGTAGACTTAAAAAGGCTCTATATGGTCTCAAACAAGCTCCAAGGGCATGGTATTATCGTCTTGACAAATATCTTCATCAACGAGGATTTTCAAAGGGGTCTGCTGATAGCAACTTATACACAAAAACTGAAAATGATAAACTATTGATTGTAGTTGTATATGTTGATGATATCATCTTTGGAAGTAATGAAGAGTCTATGAGTCAGAAATTTTCTTTTGTTATGCAGCAAGAATTTGAAATGTCTTTACTTGGGGAACTAACATTCTTTCTTGGCTTGCAAGTGCATCAAGCAACAGATGGCATATTCTTATCACAAGCAAAATATCTTAAGAAAATTCTGAAGAAGTATGGCATGGAAGAATGCAAACCTGTAAGTACACCAATGATAACCGGATGCAATCTCAGTTCTCATGATGATTCTCCCCCGGTGAATCAACTAGAATACAGATCAATGATAGGAAGTCTACTTTATCTCACTGGGACTAGACCAGACATTATGCATGCAGTTGGGATTGTTGGACGATTCCAAGCTAATCCAAAAGAGTCTCACCTTCAGGCTGTTAAAAGAATATTCAAATATCTACAAGGAACTCAAGACTTTGGTATATGGTATCCAAAGAATGCTGATCTTACTCTTCATGCTTACACTGATGCAGATTGGGCTGGAAGTGTTGATGATCGGAAAAGCACTAGTGGTGGTGCATTCTATATGGGACCTCGGTTAGTATCTTGGTTCAGCAAGAAGCAAAATTCTATTGCCTTGTCTACAGCAGAAGCAGAATATGTGGCTGCCGCATCTTGTTGTACTCAACTCCTTTGGATGATGCAAACCTTACAAGATTTTCAAATCAAATGTACACCTCCTGTCCCCATTAAGTGTGATAATACAAGTGCCATCAGTATCTCAAAGAATCATGTTATGCATTCGAAGACCAAGCACATTCCCATCAAGTATCACTTCTTACGTGAACAAGTGCTTGAAAAAAAGGTGAAGTTGGAGTATGTTCCTTCCAAGGAACAAGTTACTGATATCTTTACCAAATCTCTGCCCAGGGAAGCGTTTGAATATCTAAGATAGAAACTAGGAGTAGTCTTTGCCAGTCAAAAGCACAAATCTGAGTAAATTCAGAAGATTAAATTGAATACGCGGGTTCGATGAACAAAAGTCGCGTATACACGCGAGTTACAGCAGACACAGTCGCGTATGCTTTAATGATAAGAGAATTGGGATGACAGCTGAAGATCAGGAGCTGAGGTTCAGGGGGAGCATCAGTATGACTGCTAATGATTGTACTGTTAGCATTGTTCTGGTTATACTCATGCTAATAAAATGGTTGCACAAGCTAAGGAGGAGCCTTGGTCATATGAAAAGGATGCTTGGATGCACAGATTCAGGGGGAGCACTAGCCTTGCTGAGTATAATGCATTGTTGCCATTATGATGGTTCTGAAATATGCTCTCTTTCTTGAGGACTTTCTGGTGTTGGTTATAAATGGTCATATTTGTAATTTGATGAAAAGGTCTTGTTGAGACCCATGATGTAAAATTGTAATATTCAGTCATGTAAGAACTTGTCAAATTTGTAAACCCACTTGGTTGGGTAGCTGAGTCAAATTTTGTAAACCCACTTGGTTGGGTAGTTGAATTGATATGTGTAAACCCACTTGGTTGGGTATTTGAGTCTCTTATGTAAATCCACTTGGTTGGATCTTTGATGTAAGTATGAGTCCTTGGTGATAGGAAGGTCATAAAGTCATATACTTCATTGAAAAATATGTTTGAAGATTCAGCATGAACTCAGAGGGAGCTTGGTCACTTCAGTATATATCAGATCTACAGAACGATTCTTCTACATGAGGAGAAAAGGGGGAGAGTGTGTTGGTTTTGATCTGCCCTTTGCCCTTGATGTCAAAGGGGGAGAGTGACGTTTGAATGAAGAGAAAGAATGGTGTCAGTGACATGGTGTTTGAATGAAGAGAAAGAATGGTGTCAAAGAATGGGAAGAGTGACATGGTGTCATTGTATTCTTAAGGTACCTATCCGATTGTGGTAATCAAACACCATCGTGGTTGCCATCAAGTCCAAAGGGGGAGATTGTTGGCAATATGATGCAGAGTGTTGTCCTTGATGGCAACCCTCTTAATGAAGATGAAGATATGAGATTGTTGGCATGTGTTGTCCTTGATGGCAGTCCACTTGATGAAGTTATTCTTGACTTGATGGACTTAGTAAAAGATGTAAATCTGATGTATCTACAGAGAGTATAGAAGGTAATGAAGAAATGAATTCAATATGTGCTAGATCTATGATAAAAAGATTGTGTCTCAAGGCATACGCGGATTTGTCTAGGAGAAGTCGCGTATGCACACGGGTAATAACGTGCCAAGTCGCGTATGGGCAAAAGCGCTCATAAAGTGCAAAACCAAGGGTAACCACCATGGTATTGACCCATTGTATTGGGTAATGATTCGTCTAAATGACCCCGTCCAGGAATACCATCGGAAGTAATGTGGTTTTAGCTCATGGTATTGAAAAAGGGTAAACCTATATAAGGAGAAGAAATTCATTGTGCAAATCATGAGTGTGGGTGCAAGATGTCTGAGCTTGAATGAATACTTCTCTACGTATATACGAATGGAAAAGGTTACAAGCGCGAGTTATAGATGCAGATGTAAGGCTAGTTATGAAGAAAATGATGAAGAAGGGAATCTAGATCTGAAATGTATTTGCTACATCTGTTTATGGAATGATTAGATCTAAGAGGAGGAAAACATCTGTCTGACGTAAAGGGTAAAATCTGTGTGATGTGTCTATTCTGAAGAATTGCATTGACCTAAATATCTGAAGAATCATACGCTAGTCTGCCGCAGAAGAAGCACGTATATACGCGGCTTTTATGAAGAGAAAGTGCGTATGCGCAGTGAAATTGGCTCTGTAATATGTACAGAAGTATACGCGGGTTTGTATGGTAGAAGGCGCGTATATACGCGTGTCAGCTTCAGGAAAGTAGCATTATGAAAATAGGGCTCTTGAAGCATAAGGGTATGAAAGGTACGATCTATTCTTCTATGTTGCTGCTAATGATGTTCTATGGTCCCAGGTTAATACACGTATATTTAGTTGTATAATTGACTCAAATGTGTGGAATCGATCCCGTCTGAAAATATGAAACAAGGCACATAAGTTGTGTTCTAAAGGCTTTGGATCGGTGTGAAAATTGATGGCGTGGTCCATGTTGGTCTTGGGGTTCCGCCTTCGGTCGGAGGTCGATATCCCCTTCGGTGAGGGCAGTACTTGGTCCGGGGTCGTAGCTCCCTTCCGGAGAGGCTGAGTAAGCGAGTCGGGGGTTGGAGCTCCCTTCGAGGGAGAGGTTTGTGCTTGAGCGCGGTGGGTGCTGCTGTCATGGTGGGAATGCATTGTAACACATAAGTTGTAAGATGTTTTCTTTATAATAAAATATTGAAGGCTGAGCAATGGCAGCGGTGGTTTTCTCCCGACTTGGGTTTGCACCTAAAATCCTGGTGTTCTTGTGTGATGCTTATGTGTGATGGTTTATTCTGTTCTTACTACACATGTTTACTATTTATTGAACATATGATGAATGAATGATGGAATGATATAAGTGAAGAATTAATGGCATAATTATATCTCTGTGTATACACGAGTTTCATAAAGGGTATCCGCGTATATACGCGAGTCTGTTTCAGGAAAGTAGCGTATGGGTTTTAGAAGCAAGAAAAAGTAAAAGTTTTGAATATGCAGTAAATACTGATTCACCCCCCCCCCCCCCTCTCAGTATTTTTCCCAACAATTGGTTGGCTCTTTTGGTTTGTTATGAGTCCCACATTCATGCTTAGAATATGGAACATGGGTGATTGGCCAAAGAGAGATTTGCCTTAGCCAATCTATGGTTAGGTGGAACATGGAAGTCCCATATCTGGTTCGTTTTTATATCCATAAATGAGAAGATCATTCCTTTGGTATTTTATGTATAAATGTATTGATTATTTTGTGGATTTATTTCTATTGTATCCACTATATTTTTGTTGGTATTATGCTAGTTATAAACATGTATGTTGAGAGTGATGATATATGACTCTCCCCATGTTTTTACTTGTAAATGAATGCACAAAGTATATATGATCAAATATATTGTATGGAAATGAATGATGTAGTGGAGAAAATACTCTTAGTGATTCTCAGATAAGTATGAGACCCGTTTACTATGTTATGTTGTTTATACCTGTAGCTTTCATGTTTGTGACATGTTTGAAAAAATTCCTAGCATGGCTAGAAGGGGTTCAGATGAGTTCTTATTGATGTGATTAATTCTGTATCATTTTCCTTTTTTTATTTATCATATCTGAACTTTTCATGAATTTCTAGGTATAGCACTAGGTTCTGGGCCTGAAACAATGGCTCAAATATCAGGCTTGCTGACACAAAACTGAGTATTTGGGGCCCTGGATGTTGGCATGTAGTGTTATGTCTACGGCTATAGCCTCCTGGATGCTTCCATGTAGTTTTATGCATGTGGCTATGGATCAAAGAGGTCAAACTGTCAGTTTTACTCGGGGGTAAGAGGCCTAAAAGGTTGGGTTACCTCCTGGGGGTGTTGTTGTTGTTGTAAAAGGTTTGTATGTTGTGTTTCTTCCAGTTCCACTTCCTTAAGGTCACCTACAAGGTTGAGTATCATTGTAGTAGCCTCGTTTCACACGTTTACCTTGGTTGACTGGTTACTGTTGGGTCATAAAAAGGTACCTTTAGAACACCTAATTAGCCTACATTAATCATCAATCCAGGAGCGACTTTTTATTTCAAGAGTGTACTATGTCTGAGGCTGCAATTAACTAAGAGTAATGTTATGAAGATGTAGTATAGAATATTAAATACAAGAGTAAATATATGCTTGTAAAGAAATCTAATTACAGTGACATAAATGGAAATGCTCTGAAATCTTAACTACATCAATCTGTAAACCATCGATCAGGGATACAGTAGCAGCAACTCCTTCCCTTAGAAATCGATGCAACTGAAATCACACTAAGGCAAGATAACCAATCTGGGAACTTGGAAGCAGTAGCCAATGTCCTCTAAAGTTGGTGGTCTTGTTATTAAAGCAATAAAAATGAAAGAAAACTCAATTTCTTGTTGATGAAAATAACTGAAAGGAACAAAATCTGGAAAGGAACAGCAACTTGTAATTCCTATGCATAACAATTGTAACTCATCTATTTGCTAATCTGAATTTATGAATTGGAAATAAAAAATAAACAGAAATGGAACAACAACATGAATTGAACAACAATTATAATTCTAACGCAATCAAGCAACTAATCTCCACACTCCAATCCTGTCAACAACCAATACTACACAACAGTTAATTATAACAAATAATAAGCTAATAGAACAACAACTAGAATCAGACATAGAATAACAAAGCTTTTATAACAATAGAAAGATAACTGAACAACGAATGTACTTCTTGCAAAGTATAAAATAGCAATGCAATTCGTTAATGAATCTGTATTCATTCTCACAGCGGTCAATCAACTTCGTAATTGAAAGAAACGTTAAACACAACTTCACACAATAGTAAGCAAAGATTAAGAATACAAACAGCGAAATAATTCCACCAAAGCCGAGCCCTTAGCGCCAGTGAAATACTACTGGGCTACTTTAGAATTTAAGAGATGAAATGAAACACGTGTTTAATATTAATCGAACATAAAGTATTACAGAGACTGTTCTCTCAAAGCCGAGAGTCAATAAAACATTACAAAGGAAACGTTTGAATATAAGGATTTTCAACCAACTGACTGATTCCTTTCATCACTAAAGAACATTGCTTTATATATCAAATCCTGACGGACAAGACGAGGAATAAGATGAGTTTGAAAAGCGATCCCTCAGGATCGAAGGATCCTGAGGGATTCGCCCCCCTTCGTTTAGTTATCATCTTGTTTACTTTGACCGAGGCCGAGGTGTCCCCTACCTTTTCTTGGCAATTCGTTCGGATCTCCTTGCCTTTGGCTGGATGTGGTTCAACGCTGATGGAGCAGCAGTTACATTGATCTCAACCTCGCCTTTGGTACAGCTTTTCACTTCGTCTAATTCCTGTTTTATCAACAAAAAGAAACCTTTAGTCATGTTTTCACAATAAGCATAAACCTTTCCAATTCTATCATAATTGTTATAATAAATTACCTTCCCAAGATAAAAAGGAGTATGTCAATAGTAAAAGAATGAGAAGATACACAGTAATTTCATACCTTTTTCACTGCACAACATACCCCCCTGCTTAATCTTTTTCATGTCCTCATGAAAACTATAGTTCACATGGAGAGCACTCAAAGAATAAGTCGGATAAGGTTTGTCATCGACAGGCCTAAAACCATGTAGTGCAGTTAATTCCTCAAAAATATGTTCTGTCTGTCCTTCGGGGAGTTCATAAATAGATTTTTAGTCTAAAGCAGGATACCATGCAATAGGGATGTGGAACCTACATCCTAACTAGAATGGTCCTTCTTTTAAAACGAGATGACTATAGGAAATCAAGCAGTCTGCATCTAGCCCAAAGTTTCTATAATTAAATGGTTCCCTATTTTGCGCATTCTGATTGGAGATTCTCCACCGAACCTTAGCTGCTACATAAGCTTGGTTTCTAATGGATAAAAAACAATCTGTCCCATTCAAGATAATCGATTTGTGGATAGGCCCCAATGCTTGGATGACGCCTTCCTTTGTCATCAAAATTTTCTGCCTAGCCCAAAATTGAAAGGTTTTCTCCTAATCCACAAATCTAATTCATTTTCCTGCCTTTGAAAGGCATTATAGGCTTTAAGCCATTTTAATTGATTTACAACAAAAGAAATGAATTCCTAATATTGAACATCTCCCACAAAAGGGCTAGGGTTTGATTCACAATCACTTTCAAGTATTAGATTATGCAAGTAAAATTCACACAAAAGGCATTGTACTTTGATCCCATAAAGTTTGCAGCATGATACAAAGTCATCTATTGTTTTTAGCTCTATGGATTTCCCTGCACTAACTGCCTTAATCTTTAGCTGTAAATATCTTTCTAGTAAAAACAAAGCATAGTTTTTGGCAGGGAATCTATAGGCTAAGACATCAGTATACAATGAGCAGAGAGTGTCCATTCGATTGTAGGCTAGTTTTAATTAGTTCATTACCTTTTCAGCCTTTTCCTATGCTTTTCGACACTTTTCGTGAGCTTTAGCTTCTACTTCATGGATAATTTTCATTTTTTGCTGCAACTCCTGATATCTCTTTCTTGGGACAGTGTCTTCTTCCAAAATCTTCCTTTCTATTTGGGCCTGTGCCAACTCCTCTTGGAGTCTGGCCAATGTCAGATCACTAAAAGTATGCTGACTACTAGATTACATGTTTTCACTTGAAACAGGTCCCTCTGGAACAGCTTGGGTTGGAACAACCATTCCCTGCTCCGTATCCTCATAATTAGGCTTAGGCATGGCTTCTTCTGCAACTTGGGGGTTCCTATTACTGGTCACCTTTCTCTTTTTCGAAATTCTCTTGGTAGCTATGCTTCTTCTCTTAGGGGCTCGCTTAGGCATTTGTTTCATTCTCAGAACCCTAATGGTTCTCCTGAGTTGTTCTACGAGTTTATGAAGCTTCATTCGTTCCTTGCGAAGCTTTTCAATCTCAGTTTTTTTCCTCCTATTTTTTAATGGAACAGCTGTTCCTTTATCTAAACCTATTTTCTCAACAGGGTTTTGGTCTATATCAGTCGTCCCTTTAGTTAAGTTCTCTTCTTGATCTTCTGCTTGGGGTTCTTCTTCCACATTCATATGCCCTTGGCTAAATTCTTCAAGAATCATATCCTCGGTTGACTCTGCAATCTCCTAAGGGCTTCCAAGTTGAGATATTGCTTCGATGTTCTCTTTTTCTTGTTGACGCCTTTCAGAGGAAGAAACCCTAGCTTCAGTAGGGTTTGCTGTTTCATCCAGCATTTCTCCAATTGTTTCTTTATTGATAGCAGAGTGCTCTGGTAACTGATTAATATCAATATTAAGGTCCAAAGGGCTATGAGGCTATGCATAGTCACTCATATTGGCCAAAATTTGGGCCAATTGGTCTTCCTGTAAAGAGGTAACGGTAGCATTTTCGGGAGGTTCTATTCCTTCTTTGTCACTGCTATAATTGTCTTCATCCTTTTCATAGGTATGATAGCTCCCTTCTTCCTCATCCGAATATCGAATTTCTCCTTCAATTTCTTCTTCCTCAGTATTTCCTTCCTCTGCACTGGATAGTTTTTCACCATTGGTGTGGTGACTTATTTCCTCTTCGTCTGAGTAGCGAATTTCTCCTTCCATTCCCTATTCTTCTTCAGTACGAGGGCTTGCTCCCTCCAATTGTGGAGGCTATTTATCCTCTGAGCTGTGCAATTCCAGGGGCTGGCTACTGCTGCCCGAAAGTCCTTCCATCATCCCCATACTTCGTTTTGAACGGAGGGACTATCTGTGAGTTGATGGCTTAGCTATTGAGCCAGCCATTCTCTTCTGTTTTGGGGCAGGTAAATTTGACCCTCCGTCAATGGAGAATATCAACTCATCCCAGATGTTATGTTGTTGGGCGTGGCTACGACTCACTATTAATAGAATTAGGCAATGGTGGCTGACCACCATATCTGCATGTTGAGCTTTTCTTATACTATGAGCGATATCATGCAACAAGGAATTTAAAAATGCAGGAAAATTGACAGTGCATTTCTGTTTTAATACAGCCAGTAGCTTAAGGTGGCGAGGTCTTACCACATCTTTCCTTCCGTCGGATGTTATATAAGCCTGCACAATCTTAGCCAATTCCGTCCATGGTTCTCCCAATGATGCTGGCTGAACTCCTTTGCCTTTGACAACCAATGTGTGTCCATCATCTTGAAAAATATTCATGGCCTCTCGAATCCTAATCTTTTTCTGAGTCCATATAGTTCCTTGCGCTGGTATGCCAGACACCTCTACAATTATTTCGTCAGATATAGCTATCTGTCTTCCTCTAACCATGGAGGATCCTTCCTGCAAGTTCTGTAAAAATTCGGTGGCCACTGCTTCATGGGGTTGTTGCATCCTCATGAAATATGTAATCCACCCCAGTCTTTCCAAAATTGCTCGTGCAACATCAAAAACGACCAGCACCAGCGGCTCACTATGAATTGGTCATCCTCCCATCGTTTCTGCACCCTATTAGCTCTTTCCAAACACACAGTGATCATAATGGAACAACACAGCACGGTGATTTGGAATATTGTCATTAAATTTTTGTTATTCCCTAAAATTCAGGGATTTAGTTTTCATACAGGTAAAGAAATATCGGAGTTTTATCTGCATGTAGACATCTGCGCCCCCCCAATGGATGATAGGTCACCCTCGACCGTCAATTGAGAGAAGCAGGTGTGGCACAACAGTAGTACAACAGGAAAAAACAAGCGTAATTATGATACATTCAATCAAATTATAGCAATTACTGAAATCAATGCGTGTGATAAATCGGTAATAGATAGAAAATCGTTTTGTAATGATTCAAATACGAGGAGAAGGGACAACATAAGATAAAAATAGGTACAAATGTGTTATTTACCACTTCAAACTAATATGATCTATTTCTAATGATTCTCATGTATAATAGGTTCGAAATCAAAGGTAAAGGATTCATAATTTCATTTTATATTTAAATAGAGATATAAGAAAAAGGGTTGAATATAACTATTGATGTGTATAAATGTGACTCCAATTCCATCAGCAGAGCTCTATTGCCCACAAGTGTCCATAACCTTGACAGAGTTTCTTTCTTACCCATGGAACCATTGTCCTTTATTTATACTGAGGAAGTGCTTTGTTGAATGTCATGACGGAGGCCATTGTGCTGGCTTGGTGACCAGATAAATCATAATGCCATTCATTGGGAAGAAGTGAAAGGTGGGCAGGCCGGCTCGTGATGAGACCTCCTATTCCAAGGACTTATTAATTTTTTCAGTTGTTCATTGGACCATATCCCTGGTTTGGTGGCCATAATGGGAATGCCACTTCACTGAATTCCTTATGATCATGGTAGGCTGGCTCTTGATGAGACCCCTTATCCTCCATCTGCCAAATCATAAAATTATTAGTGAAACATACAAATATTTTTATTTTTCATATAGCACTTTCCTAGTTATTCATAAAGGATGGCTCAACACTCCTTAAGAGTAGGGATGGTGGAAGAAGTCTGAACATCTCAATAGAAAAGAATATGCCCTTATTCCTATAAATAAAAAATCAAAGAAAGTTATAGCATATGGGAAAGAACCAGTCATGATAAGGATAATCGATCAGACTAATTCAATAGTGATAAAACAACAAAATTATGTTATTGATCACGCCCCTTTTCCCTTTTTCTTATCATTACTAGAAAATTTTCGTAAAAATGACGATTTCTTTTGATTTGCTGATTACAGTAAGCTTTAATTTGTATGATTGTATATAAATGATATGTTTTCTTTTAGAAGAGTGATAAAAATTTCTCAAAATGCTAATCTAAAACAAAAACCAATCCACTCAAAAGGTGTTGTTCATTTAAAAAGAACAGCAGAAAAAATCTACGGAACTGTTGTTCCTTTCGAAAGGAACAACAAAAACACTCTGCAGAACTGTTGTTCCTTTCGAAAGGAATAGCAAAAGTGTTGTTCCTTTAGAAAGGAATAGAAAAACTCAAAACAAGCGAAATAAACAGAATTTTTGAAAAAAACAGAATTCCATGAAACAAACAACGAAAACACAATAAACAGAAATTAAAAAAAAACGAATTCCCTAAAGCAATAATCAAGTAAATGAACAATTATTTATGTACAAATTTTAAAAAAAGGAATGATTTAATAAACTCATGCCGAGGAGGAGTATCCCCTTCAGCGAGAATTTCCATAGTAGAATCTTCCCGTAACTATTGGTAAAAGGATTCCCGGGTAAGCGGTTTGCGATACAATCGTACTCGATGACCATTTACCTTAAAGAAATGTCCAGATCCATCAATGGTAGCTAATGTAATAGTGCCATTATCATGCACTTTTCGTATTTCATAGGGTCCAAGCCACCGTGTCTGGAGTTTCCCTGGAAAATCCTGAAACCTAGAATCCTATAGGAGTGCCCAGTCTCCTTCGTGGAAGATCTTTTCTTTGATAAGGGCGTCATGCCATTTTTCTCTCTGTTGTTGAATTAACGCTGTGTGCTGAAGAGCAAAGAGCCTAATTTCAACTAACTCATTAATTTGCTGCAGTCTTTTAGCCTGGGCTTCATTTAGATATAGACCCACCTTTTGAGCTGTTCTTAATTTTTGAATTTCAAATTCTATTGGAAAGAGGGGTTCTTTTCCAAATACCAATTGATATGGTGAATATCCTGTAGTGGGTCTCCACGTTGTTCGATATGCCCAAAATGCTTCTGGAAATCTGTAGGCCCAATTTTGTCTGTGTGAGGAAATGGTTTTTGTCAATATAGATTCAATTACTTTGTTCGTGCTCTCTACTTGGCCATTGGCCTATGGGTGATATGGAATTGTAATTTTGTGCTGAATGTGGTAGTTTTGTAGTGTTTCAGCTAATTTATTACCTACAAACTGTGGTCCTCCATCTATGATTATGTCCCTTAGGAGGCCATATCGCACAAAGATTTGGAAAAGAAACTGTATTACCGAGTCCTCTATAGCTTTTGAGACTGCCTCAGCTTCGACCCACTTAGTGACATATTCGGTTGCAACTAGGATGTATGTTTTTGGGTTTGAGGGAGGGCTAATAGGGCCAAAAAAATCAAGTGCCTAGCGTTCAAATGGTTCAATCACTAGTTGAGGGTTCAAAGGCATTTCATCAGACTGCCCAGGGCGACCTGCCCTTTGGCAGCTATCACAAGCCTGCACAAATTTTTTGGCATCTTTAAAGATGGTAGGCCAATAATAGCCTGTTCGTAAAACCTTATGGGAAGTTCTACGATCTACAAAATTCCCGCCACATTGGCCATCATGGTATGCTTTCAAAGTATCAAATACTTCATCCTCTCGAACACATCTTCTTATTTGCATATCTCCCCCTATGTAAAATAGGTAGCCCCCAATCCAAGAGAATCGGGTGCTACGCTGTATTATCTGTTTTCTTTCATTAAGGGATAGATGTTTAGGTAATTTACCTATTGCCAAATAATTTGCTATATCAGCATACCATGGTGTTCTGACAGTAATAGCGAACAAATGTTCATCTGAGAAGTGGTCTTCAACTACTTCTATATCTGTTGGCTTTGGCATTCTTGACAAAAATTCAGCTACAAGGTTCTCTTTCCCAGGTCGATCTTTGATTGTAATGTCGAATTCCTGCAGTAAAATCAACCATCTTGTCACTCTTCCATTTGTAATAGGTTTATTTGCTAAAAATTTAATGGCAGAGTGATCAGTATATAGTACTACAGGATACCCAGTTATATAATTTCTAAACTTATTTATAGCATAAACTACAGCTAAAAATTCTTTCTCAGTCACAGTATAATTTAATTCAGCAGGGGATAGATTTTTGCTAATATAATAGATTGCATATGGTTTATTGTCCTCCTCCTGTTTGAGTACTACTCCAATTGCTGTGTCTGAGGCATTGGATGAAATTTGGAATGGAAAATTCCAATTTGGGCCCCTCAGCACTGGGGCTGTTGAAACAAGATTTTTCAGATCATTAAAAGCATTGTCACATTTATTTGTCCAAATGAAATCAACATTTCTAGTTAATGCATATAAAGGTGCAGCGATTCGAGAATAATGTTCTATAATCTTCTATAGTAACGAGAAAATCCAAGAAAGCTACGTACCTCTGTTTGTGTGGTCGGTGTGGGAATTAACAAGATTATTTGAATTTTAGCTAGGTCCACTTGAACTCCAGCTACTGAAATATAATACCCTAAGATAACTCCTTCGGTCATCATCATAAGACACTTTTCATGGCTTAAAAAAAGCCTAGTGTCAATACATCTTTGAAATACCTTTTCTATATTTTCCAATGCAGGCTCAAAATCATCCCCATAAGGTGTGAAATCGCCCATATATATTTCGAGACCTTCATTTATTAATTCTGCAAAGATGCTAAGAATGGCCCTTTGGAATGTAGCAAGAGCATTGCATAGGCCAAAAGGTAAGACTCGGTAGGAAAATGTCCCCCATGGACAGGTAAAAGTAGTTTTGTCCTGGTCTTCAGGGGCAATCTAGATTTGATTGTACCCACTGAAGCCATCGAGGAAAGAAAAGAATTTCTTTCCTGCCAATGTGTCTAATACCTGGTCAATGAAAGGAAGGGGAAAGTGGTCTTTCTATGTTGCCTTATTAAGTTCACGATAATCTACACATATTCTCCACTTTCCATTCTTTTTTGGTACCACTACTAATGGAGAGACCCATTTGCTATCAGATATTGGGTAGATGAAATGAACATCCAATAGTTTTTGTAATTCATCTTTCACAATATCTTTGAGGTGAGGGTTTAGTATTCTTTGGGGTTGACGAATGGTTCTTGCATCTTTTTCAATATAGATGTGGTGTGTACACAATTGAGGGTCAATTCCTTTCATATCGGGGTAATCCCATGCAAAGGCTGCTTTGTATTTTCGTAATAATTGGACCAACTTCGCTTCTTGTTTAGCAGTGAGAATTTTGTTAATGTTTAGAGTTTTTCCTGGCTCGATTTCTACAATCTTGCTATTGTACACAGAAGTAGCAGGTATTACTTTATCAGGAATGTCTTTCAAAGGATATTCTTCTTCTTTATTATCAAATGCTTCCTTGATCATGTGACATTGTAAATGAGATCTATTTTGTGGTTTATTAATGAAACTATTAATGATATCATCCTCTGTTTGATCTTTAAAATCAAGAGCATTTTCTATAGTTAGAGGTGATCTCATATTTTCCATTAGATATGATACATATTGTTTTTTTGTTTTTATTATTGATAGACTTGGCTGGGCTGGGGGATATAAAGCTAAATTCTTGACATGGTTTCCCCTTGTTATTGTCATGTTGCCTTGTCAGAATCCAATATAAGCATCGTATGTTTCCAACCAAGGTCTACCTAAAATTAACAGGTGTCCTTCTAGGCGGTTCTTTGGATTGATAACCAGGAAGTCAGCAGGGTATTCCCAGGAATCTACAGATACCATTACATCTTGTAATGTACCTTCTAGTTTGACTACCGATCAGTCAGCCAATTCCAATAAGGTTGTTGTTGGTTCTAGCGATGTAATGCCAAGTTTTTGACAGGTGTTGGTTTTTAGGATATTGATTGCTGCTCCCAAATCAACTAAGGCATTTGGAAACAATTGCCCATGGATTTGGACTGTCACTATAGGATTTCTTGGGTCTTCATATTTTACAGGTTTTTCCATTCCTGATAATAAGTCACATAAGGTACTGACTATTTGGAAAGTTGGATCGGTGGTTGTTCTCCTCTTTGGCTTCTTTATGCATAATTCCTTAATGGTTTTTGCATATATAGGAATGTCTTGTATAGCTTGGAGGAGAGGAATTTTTATACACAAATTTTTTTTAATTCTCCTAGAAGATCAAAATTAGGATGTTGTAATGGGCGTGGTATGATTAATTGTTCTGGGAATGGTGGAGAAGAAGTTGTTACTTGTTGTTGAACTTCCTTCTCTTTTTGTACTGTTTTTTCTACAGGTAACTGATCTTCAATATGAACATTATTTTTTCTCACTGTTTCTACTATGTGCCTAGACCTTAATTGAAGGTCATTGCACTCGCTCAGTTCAGTTTCTAATTCTAGGGGTTCCATTATTTGGACAGACTGAACTGGCCTATTGTTTTGGTTTGGGTTGGGTTGGGCTGGGAGTTGTGGTCTTAAGTTGGTCTGGGGGTTTGTATAGGGAGCTGGAAGTGTAGGTTGAGAGAGAGGAATTTTTCCAGTTGGTTGATTTGTAGGTTTTTGCCAGTTTTACTGCCAGGCCTGACTCTGGGAAGTAGAGGGGGACCATTGTGTAGGGTAGTTATTATTTTTCCAAAACGGTGGGCAGAAAGGAAAGCTAGGCCAATTATTTTGGTTTGTTTGATTTGGCCAAGATGTTGGAGGAAATGGCTGTTGTGACCAATTGGGGAAAGGTGGTTGATTTTGCCACATTCCACTATATTGTTGAGCATTGTATTGAGGAGGTTGAAAAGAAGAAAACGGATCATTTGGCATACCTGATTATGGTGGCTGCCATTGTCGGCATTGATTAAGCAGACATACCACTTCTGATTCTTCTTCTGCCTTCTTATAAACTGATTTTAGGCCAGGAAGCGAGGGACATCCTTATGTATGGTGATATTTCGTGAAAATGGCGCAGACTTTGATCACATCCAATGGGCACTCCTTGTGGCTGTGTTTCTTCCTACATCTAGGGCAGAATATTGCCAAATTTTGTTCTGCTTCTTCTTGCTTTTGTTTTGCTTGCATAATATCGAACTACGTTGTTAGAGTCCCAAGTATGTCTATCTTAAAATCTTCTAGCAGATTTCCAATCTCTGCACGAGTCACACCTTCATTAGAGGTCTTATTTTCTCTTGTAATCATATCACGTTATGCTGATTTTAGCCTTGTATTGCCCCTTGAACTCCTGATACAAAAATCAATGATGTTAGGATAAATTTCCTGATATATATCACCTTTTCCTATAATATTCAATGTTTCAACCCATTGATATTTCATTCCCCTAATTAATGTGGTTTTCAAAACATTATCAGGTAATGGTAAAGATGCATAAGGGGATCTCTGAAGATTGTATTGAAACCGTTCCACATATTCTTCCAAGGTTTCATTTGGTTTTGCTGTCATTTGGAATATTTCATCTTTTAATTCCCGATACCTGCAATAATCTTGATACTTCTTTAAAAATGCAGCTTTCATCTGATCCCAATCATTTATGAAACCCCCACCTAATCCCATAAACCATCGTAAGGCTTCCCCTTTTAATGTTGAAGGGAATAGTTTTAATTTTCGGGGATCGTTGGTATAATCATATCCCCTACATAGCACATCAA
Source organism: Pinus albicaulis (assembly GCA_034641835.2). Taxonomy (NCBI): domain Eukaryota; kingdom Viridiplantae; phylum Streptophyta; class Pinopsida; order Pinales; family Pinaceae; genus Pinus; species Pinus albicaulis. The sequence continues at coordinate 1,399,345,007 of CM076580.1, forward strand.
ATTCAAACAAAAACGTGTCTGGATCTTCTGATGTTAAGCCATGAAATGTGGGAATATGTTGAAGGGGAATGGCCTTCATAGGCACATTGACTGCAGTATCTACTATAGGATATTGTAGTGTAGAGGTTTGCTGGGGTGTCTGCTGGTTCTGATTTTGGTTCTGGGCCATTTGGTCAAAAATGTGCCAATATCCTTCTAGGATCTCCAAGGAATTTCTAGGCTGACTAGCAGGGACAGGAATGGTTTTGACAGCACTCCCCTTGTCTGAAATAATGAGTATTCCTTGTTGACCTTCTGTTTGAGATGATTCAGGACCTTGGTTTTGAATAAGTTTAACAACACTTCCCTTATCTGGACTGCTTATTGTTTGGGCTATTTCAATAGGAGATTTTGGGTCTCCGGTTTATCCTGTTTCCCCTTCTCCTTCTCGAAGATTGCTAGAGTTCCCTTCTTGAGGGGAACTTATGCAAGGATTCTCAATTTCTTGGGAATCTTGCTCAATTCCCTCTGTTTGACTGTGTATCTTAGCAAAGGCTTCAGATGGTGATTTTGTAGCCTAAAGGGAACTAGTAGGCTATCTAGAGATAACTTTTCTAAATTCTACTGATGGCTGAGATTCAGTTCTTTTAAGGATTTCGTCAATAAAAGTTGTCCGCCCAAGGGTCACCGGTCCCTTAGGTTTTTCAATTTTAGGAGGAATTTTGTTTTGCTTAGTTGGTCTATTCATTCAAGAAAATAAACTTTCATTCCTACCTAAAGAAAGAAGCTTACCTACTTTTGCTGTGAAGTGGGTTGCGAGCAAGTGTTTTTCTTGCCCAGTGCGCAGGTTCTTACCTTCCGTCTTTAATACCCAATTCTTCTCAAGCAGAAGAAAATCAACTGTGCATCACTCCTTTGAAATGGCATACACTCTCCCCGGCAACGGCGCCAAAATGTTGGGTCATAAAAAGGTATCTTTCGAACACCTAATTACCCTACATTAATCATCAATCTGGGAGCGAATTTTTATTTCAGGAGTGTACTCTGTCTGAGGCTGAAATTAACTAAGAGTAATTCTATGAAGATGTAGTACAAAATATTAAATACAAGAGTAAACAGATGCTTGTAAAGAAATCTAATTACAGTGACATAAATGGAAATTCCCTGAAATCTTAACTACATCAATCTGCAAACCATCGATCAGGGATACAGTAGTAGTAACTCCTTCCCTTAGAAATCGATCAATTAAAATCACACTAAGGCAAGATAACCAATCTGGGAACTTGGAAGCAGTAACCAGTGTCCTCTACAGTTGCTGGTCTTGTTCTTAAAGCAATAGAAATGAAAGAAAACTCAATCTTCTTGCTGATGAAAATAACTAAAAGGAACAAAATCTGGAAAGGAACAACAGCTTGTAATTCCTATGCATAGCAATCGTAACTCATCTATTTGCTAATCTGAAGCTATGAATCGGAAACAAACAATAAACAGAAATGGAACAGCAACATGAATTGAATAGAAATTATAATTCTAACGCAATCAAGCAACTAATCTCCACCCTCCAATCCTGTCAACAGCCAATACTACACAACAGTTAATTATAACAAAGCATAAGCTAATAGAACAACAACTAGAATTAGATATAGAACATCAAAGCTTTTATAACAATAGCAAGATAACTGAACAGCGAATGTACTTCTTGCAAAGGATAAAATAGCAATGCAATTCGTTAATGAATCTTTATTAAATCTCACATCGGTAAATCAACTCCGTAATTGAAAGAAATGTTAAACACAACTTCACACAACAGTAAGCAAAGATTAAGAATACAAACAACGAAGTAATTCCACCAGAGATAGGCCCTTAGTGCCAGTGAAATACTCTTGGGCTACTTCAGAATTTAAGAGATGAAATGAAACGCGTGTTTAATATTAATCGAACATAAAGTATTACAGATACTGTTATCTCAAAGCCGAGAATCAATAAAACATTACAAAGGAAACATTTGAATATAAGGATTTTCAACCAACTAACTGACTCCTTTCATCACTAAAGGACATTGCTTTATATATCAAATCCTGACGGACAAGATGAGGAATAAGATGAGTTTGAACAGTGATCCCTCGGGATCAAAGGATCCTGAGGGATTTTCCCCCCTTCATTTAGTTATCATCTTGTTTACTTTGACCAAGGCCGAGCTGTCCCCTGAATTTTCTTGGCAATTCGTTCGGATCTCCTTGTCTTTGTCTGGATGTGGTTCAATGCCGATGGAGCAGCAGTTACATTGATCTCAGCCTCGCCTTTGGTACAGTTGTTCACTTCGTCTAATTCCTATTTTATCAACAAAAAGAAACCTTTAGTCATCTTTTTATAATAAACATAAACCTTTCCAATTCTATCATAATTCTTATAATAAATTACCTTCCCAAGGTAAAAAGGAGTATGTCAATAGTAAAATAATGAGAAGATACACAGTAATTTCATACCTTTTTCACTGCCCAACAGTTACTTGGGTAGATGTGAGAAGAAGGTGTTACAAACACATATAACATCAAGATATTAGATATAATGACCATAATCATCATGTGTATGACCGCAATGCATATAACAACAAGTTACTAACATGGGTGACTATAGACACATGTGCATATGACCAAACTAAACATCTATAATCTATGATGCATGTAACCACAACAAAAATAAAATGGCATACCTGTACATAGCCATAATGCATATAAAAATCGATTATCTAACATACCTACATGCCAAACATACAAACCTATATGACAATATACTCTTACCGCGAGGTCTAGTGCTATAAACTCGCTCTGATGATTTGCTTCACTTGCTCTCTATTTTTAAACATCTTAGCATCATAACATACCAACAACATTATGATGTCACAAACTACATAATAGCCACCACAATGCATGCCTTGCCTACCATGCATGCATAACCATAACCGTGACAATGCATGAGTAATAACACATAGACAATGGACATGCATAACAAATGCATACACAACTGACATGCATTCATGAAAAGCACATCCCAACATCGACATCACCAACTTCTACATGATAACACAAATATAGCACTGACCATCTCCATGCATACATAACAAACACATATACAACCTACATGCATGCATGACAACCACATTATTCCCATCCATTCAAGGGTTGAACCATGCTCGGATATCACTCTGTGGTATCAAGTAACACCAAAAGAGAACAAAACTTGCTCTGATACCATTCTGGTGTATCATATATCACACAAAGGGAATGAAAATCAGACACCACCCAAAGAGAATGAAACTAACTCTGATACCACCCTATAACACCCTCCTCCCACATTTACCCAAGCTAACCAGTCCACCGGGGTAAAAATGTGATGAATAGTTACTATGATATGATTCAACCTCCTATATCACATTAAGGAAGTGGAATCAACAAAAAAACCCTTAACGACCTTCCTCAGGTGCTATATGACCCCTAAGGGCTAAACCACACTTCCATGTGTCCAAACCCCGAGCTAACTTGTATTTTCACTTCTCCAGAATCCTAGTCATATGCATAAGCCTACATCCATGCAACTATAGGTCTCTAGTCACATGCATAACCAATGCAATGGTGCAACTACAAACTTTTTCATCCAGTTTTATTCCTATGACCACGAGATTTGAGCCACTTTTTTAAGGCTAGGGTCCAGACCACAACTTATAATTTGATGAGACTTTCCAAAAAAATAAATGACACGAGGAAAAATATTCTAACACAAAAATTTATCAATTACTTGGCCTAACTAGGCCTAGTCATGAAAAACATTTTTTCAAACACATCGTGAACATGAAATGTATAGGTCATAAATACACATCTTGTAACAACCCTGGTCAACATTCCATGCACAAGTTAATAAAGGTAAAATAAGGCCTTGGTTATGGGACAGGTATTCCAAGATGAATCTTTGGAAAAAACATAGTGACGAGGATGACTTGTGATTAATTAATGGCTATGGAAATTGGAAAAGGAAATGGAAAAGTCTTTGGAAAGGAAATTGGAATTTATTGGCATTTATTTATGAAAATAATGGAAAATAGGAGAAAAGGAAGGTCAAATTTAAAAGGTTGCATGTGAGGAGGAAAATGAAGGAAAATAATGGAAAATTGAGGAAATTAGTGGCCTCATTAGTAAAAGGTTTCTCAGGATCAATTTATAGACTTTGGTCGGCTCAATTTTGGAGCTCTCATTCTATTTTCTCTCTCTCATACTCGTGGAGACTTAGAGTTTTTCTTGGAGCACTCTTGGAAGAGTGTGTAATGCTTGGGATTTGGAAAAATAAGACAAAGGAAAAGAAAGAAAGTGCAAGAGTACATTAGGATCAACAACTACAACGGATTTTTCTTGTAGGTAAAAATTTGCATGTATTATTTTATTACTAGTTTTGGCATGCATGGAATATGCTTGTGGTTATTTGGTTATGATCTATCATCGGAATAGAGGATTTCCTATATTGACAATGGTTTTTCTTAACCTTTCCATTTCTTGGATAACCATGATGTTATCAGTTTTACTTTTATTTTCTCATTGGTTTTCATGTGCCTTTGGCGATGGGTTGAGTTATTAGTCTTGTAATCCCTCGCTGGAAAACTTTTGTGAAATCCCTTGGTGGGTTGAATTACTAGTCCTAGAATCCCTAGTTGGAAAAAAACTCTGGAAGCCCGACAACAACTGTGGGTTGAGTTACTAGTCCTAGAATCCCTGGTTGGAATAAATGATTTGGAGCCCTAGACAACTTGGGTATAGACCAATATGGTGATAGCTAGTGATGTTCGACTGTGAGGTGGAATCACTCATTTAGGGTTGAGGTGGTTTGGCCTCTAGAAGCCTTTGTTTGGCTTTGACTGATTTTTTTTATGTGATCCCATGTTCATGCTTGAAATATGGCACAACGGTGATTGGATGAAAGTGAGATTTGGTTAAACTCAATCTATGGTTGGGTAGTTCGTGGAAGTCCCATAACCATCTGGCCTATGTATTCATCAATAAGATCTCATTATCCTTGGTATTCTATGTGTAAATATACTTGTTTATATGTGGTTTATATTGTTATTATATCCTTGATAATTTTTTTGGTTATATGTTGGTTATGAGTGAGTTTTATGACATCGATGATGTATGAATATCATCTTGTTTTGATTAATCAATAAACATACAATGAATATATGGCTTAATATATGGTAATGCGGTTATTGTGATGAGGCATCAATGCTTCTTAGCGATTCTTAGATAACTGTGAGACCCTTATGCTCAAATTTATCGGTATGACATGTAGATTGCATATGTGTGGTATTCTTGAAAAAATGCCTTCGGTGGCTATTAGGGGAAAAATAAAGTAGTTATTCAATTGTTTTCATTAGAATAATTTTTTGTTCGCTATTTATCATTCCTGGAAGTTTCATGGAGTTCTAGGTAGTGGCTTGAGTCATGGCCCTGAAAAGGTGGCAAAAAATTCGGAGTTGCTGACATAAAATTACCTGGAAAAGTCCCCATTCACAGACATGCCCTTGTTATGGGATCGATTGTAGAGTCATAATCTCATGCATGCCCATTTGATGGGAGTGAATGAGGATTTAATGCAGTAAAATGTGAGGTTGTCTCAGGGGTTGGTCCCTTGGAAGGGTTGGATGGCTCTTGGGGGTTTTGTTGCATGTGAAGAAGGCCAGGTTGGTTGAGTTCTGTTGGTTCCACATTCTTAATTGATACACAGGGAGTTGAATCATATCATAGTAACTCTTCATCACATGTTTTCCCCAGTTGGCTATCTACTTGGGTGGATGTGTGAGGAGGGTGTTACAAAGTGCTATCAGAGCATGGTTTTGTTCTCCTAGGTGATTTCTGGTTTCTATTCTCCTTAGATGAATGTGTTGTCGTATGTACATATCAGTTGCATATAGGTCCTTATGCTTGTGGTATATGTTCTTGTTTTGTCTGCATGGCATTGGTCATTATTCCAATAGTGTCACCATGTGAAAGTGGATAGTATTGTTGTTTAATCTATTTGTTATGAGTGTATGTTGGTTGTGAATTTTTATGTGTGTCAATGTTTATCTGTTGTATTGCATACATTTACTAGATGATGGTCATTGTGTATGAATTCATGGTATGTGTTAAACATAGTCATGCATCGATAGTTGGATAATGGTTGAAAATTTGCTTATATGTTGATATTATTATTTTGATATATGTACTGTGCTAATATGGTCCATCTTGCAAATGAGATATCGTCCCCAAACTATACTAAGGTACGCTACTTTGTTTATGATTTGGTTTAGCTAATATAATATAACTTGCAGGAATAAGAGATCAAATATGACTAGAAATATTGTAGACTACAAAGATTCTCCCTATGAATTAAATGAGCAGCGTGGTTGTAACACAAACGTCCCCTCACATATACCCACTTTCATTGGCTTACCTGAGGTAAACATGAAATGAGGGGAATTTATGACTAGACTCAACCTTCTAGATGAACTTAAGGAAATGGAGTCGAAAAATAAACCTTACTGACTTCCCTTAGGTACCACAGGACCCTCGAGGAGTAACCCAACCTCTCCAGGTGTCCATCCCTGAGGTCACCCTGAATTTTAACTATTGTTTATGCTCAATCACTCCCTATCCAAGGAATCAGTGTGTCAACATTAATGTGAATATCAAATAAATTACCCAGTGATGTGCCAAAGACTGTGTATTTTAAGTTTATATTCGAGGGATAGGGCTAGGCCTCTGCCCATAAATACATGTAACTTTTAGAAATCGTAAATTGCACAAGGAAAATTTTATAAACCCAAAATTTAAACAAAGACTAGGCCTTACCATCCCCAACCAGGACTGACACTCTATTAAACACTTGGAAACAATGAAATCTACAGGTCATGAGTGTAGTGCTGAGCATAAGGGACTGAAAATTCATATGAGACTTATCAAGAAGGATCACCACCATCTTCCATTAGTTGTCTTAACATTAATTAGGTCTGCATCCATTATTTTTTTCAGTAACAATTAAAGCATGAAATAAACCATGAATATAACCAGTCACATAACCAGGCTTATAACTAGCGTGTAAACAAAAAAATAACCATAATATATCATCCATTAAAGCCACATAAAAAAAAGTACAAAAGGAAGATAACTTAGATTTCATTAAACACATGCACGAGATGAGAAAGTTGGGGACTTCCACGTACAACCCAACCATAAACATGGCTTCAACCAAATATTTCTTTCACCCAGTCACCCCTATGGCATATTCCAAGCATGAATGTGGGATCTCATGGATAGTGTTATCCATGATAACCATTACATTGGTTTTGAGTTGATTAGGGTAAGTTACTTAGGGTTGAATAGGATATTTTAAATTTTTATTCTTCAAAAAAATTTCATATGTGTGGGGGTATTTTTGCGAGTTTGAAAGGTAATCATTAATGTAATATGTGCCATTTTCAAAGAAAAATCCGAAAAATATCTTGTGTATAAGTTAATCTGGTTATTATGGTGAATTCGACACTTTTACCAACTTTCATAGAAAATTTAGTGTAAACTGGTCAAAATTTGCTACGAAAGTGCCTGTACTCTATATTTTTTCTAGCATTAGGAGTTTTTGATGATTTTGGGGCAGTCAATGCATTTATGAAGTGGATAAATCATAGGATAAGAACATGCATATTATTATGTCACTTGTTCAAGAGGACAACTCAGCAGTCAACCTCCATGTGGCTGACAACTCATCAAGTCAAAAAAACATGCCAACTCATCAATATAGCTCACCATCTCAACTCAATCTCACAAAGTCTTAAATCCAATGCATTAAATAAACAAAACCTGAAGTATTATTTTGGTTTGATAAAAATGATACAAGCTGAGATTATGAAGAAAGGTCTAAAGATTGTCACTGAAACTCGTGCTATTCCATAAGAATGGTGAAATCACAAATTTTGATTACGCTATGGATTATAAACATGTCTTGTCACACACAAGCTCATATATGCTATTAGTAGGATCATACATTCTTTAGAAGTCTTTTTGAGGAAAAATGTTTGAAAGGGAAAAAAAATCTCAGAAACTAGGCACTTTTGTAGCAACTCCCAGGCTTAAAGGTAGAAATTTTCTACGAAAGTTGTAGCTTTCCATGAGGGTAAACATCAGAAAAATTTTCAAGAAAAATATATATCAAGGCATTTTTTTATCCTAATAGCCTCATGCAATACCCTAGAACATCCAACAAGGTGAAAGATTATGCAAACGATGTTTTTTGAAATTTTCTACTAAAGTTTGCTACGAAAGTTCTGGAAACGATTGTTTTAGTAGTCAACTTCAAGTTTAATTTATGACCAAACGGAAATGAATTTTGGAAATATGAATGAGATTTTTATACATCACATGCCCATATACAAAACTATTTCTCAGGTTTTTCACAACCATCAGGGTTTGGAAAATACACACTCATATTTGAGGCCTATTTTACAAAATTCTACTGATTTGTGAAGAAATTTGAATTTCGATTTGGTGGAGGTCCAACTCAACAAGGTCAACATCCACATGGCATGATCACACATTAGCAGTCCAACACATTAAGATAATAAATTGGTTGCATTTGAGAAGGGTTATTAAAATAATTTTTTGAGCTATTTAATGAAAGAAGAGTCCTTTTTGTATTCAAACTCTACCAAATAGAAAATTTCCCTAGGAAGTCTCCAAGTGATAAAATTCTATTAGGAATAGGTTCCTTAAGTAGGAATTCAAGTCTGGCCCAAGTGGTAGACCATTTTATGAGACCTCACTCTATAAATGAGGGAGTTTTTGAGTTTGAAGAGGTGGATGAAGGTAATGAGAAGGCTATTATGTAATTTTTTTTACCAAGCTAATATACAGTTTGCAGTAGTTGTCTTTCAAAACTTGATATTATTTTGGAGCCTATGTGTGTGTGTCTTTATATTATGTATATTGTTATCAACATATTAGTATTATGGATCAGAAAGATAAACCCTTAGGTATTTTCCACCTGCGGCTCTCTCACCACCGCCATCAAGCCCTTCCTCGCCCTTGCGGATCATTGTAACCAGAGGCTGAGTGTGGTAAAGACCCGTCCCAGGTTCAACGCAGAGTGTAGCATGACAGAGGACGATGGGGAAAAGACAATCGATGGGAATAATGCATGCACCTTCCTCTCTGATGAAGACTCTGCAGTGGCTACTACCCATGCGCAAATATTTGTTAGTCTCGCAAATCGGAAAGGGACAACCCCCAATCCTGATGAAATCCTGAAGGTCACCAGAAACTTATGCATAATACTTGACATTGAGAAAGGAAGAAATTTTTCTAGCCTACCCTCGTGCCCCAGCAGTCCATTGTTTCAGTGGGCTACCTCAGATTTCACCAGTTAGAGAAGCCCTAACACCAGGGGAAACGACAACCGAAACGAGTCGACTAGGAGCATCATTCTAGCCTCTCAGCTATGCCTTAACAACCATGGTTTCTTAGATCCCTCATCTACTCTTTATCAGATTCAAATCTTGCTATATTCTGGCAAATCCATTCTCCATTGGGTGCCTCAACAAATCTGGTCTAGAACCTCGCGCTTGCCCTCGAACAAAGGTTGGGGATTCCCTCAACTCTTAAAATATTTATATACGGAGGTAAACATCTAGATGATTCTCTTCCCCTCTCATTTTATAACATTGAAAGAAATGCTTCTATACTTTTAACTCTTTTTCTATGAGGGGGAGTAGCAGGGAAACCTTCTTCTGCTCCGGTGCTCTCTTACAAGGATTTTGTCCATGCACAACCTCCCAATAAAACTACTCAACCCTATGAGGCTCCCAAGCCCATTTTTGTTGATAAAATAGAGGATGTCCCCTCCATAGAAATCTCCCATCCAAATCTTGAATATCAACTTCAAATAGATGTAGAATCCTCCATCATCTGCCGATTTAATGGACTCTAGCTTCAGACAATAGATCTTTACCAATGGATTCACTCCACTTCGACCAAAAAATACAAGGTTATATTCTACTCGAAGGGTTTCTTCATAGCGGTGTTTTCCTTCAAGGAATATTATCAAAAAGCCTTAACTGGGGGTCCATGGTTTTGGGGAACAACAGAGCTATTACTCACCCCTTGGTTCCCATACTTTGGCCCCTCTACGACAACCATCACCAAGCTTCCTATTTGGGCTAGGCTTCCAAACTTACCTACACATTTATGGAACTTTTCCATCTTCCAAGGAATTGGAAACACCCTGGGCCACTTTCTGGAAATGGATCCCTCAAGGGGGGAGAAGGAATATACAACTACAACTGAATATGTGCTAAAATAGACATAAGCAAAGGTTTTCCTGATCAAATAAATCTCAAATTTGTGGATTTCCTGTGGGTGCAGACCCTAGATTATGAGAACACCTCCTTCCATTGTCGTCACTGCCATCAAACAGGGCACCCTTAGAACTCCTGCACCACGTTCCTAGCCCAAAATAAGAAAAGAAATCACAAATCAAAATCTAAAAGCTGGAAGTCATGTGATCTACCCACCATGGATGATATTAATTCCTTCGACTCGGAGGACGAGGAGACTAAGGAAGAAGTGGAGGCTGCAACACAGACGAAGGATACACCCTCAGACAGCCCTAAGGGGCCCACAACTTCCTCGCATACTCAGAAATGAATGCATGAGTCCTCCTCATCTGATTCAGATAAGGAGGTTCTCCTAATAGTTAACAACAATTGTCAAGTCGCTCTTGGCCATATGCACCAAGATGGATGTGTCAAAGTCAACAAAAAAAAATGAAAGAAACATCGTATGGAGGATTCGACCCACTCTGGGTAGATTCCAACGACTATCTCTTTTGTTTCCTAGTTACACTTGTTAGTTCTTTTGCTTATTCTCTGATCACTTTTCGAGACCGAGGTCGATATTCTATCATTTCTGGCTTCCTCGCTCTCTTTCTTCTCTTGACTATAACTACAATTTGTACCATGTGACCTCTTAATATAATTAGTATTATTTATAAAAAAACATCTTAGTATTATTATTACTTAGAATTCATAATTTATATACTCCAATTTCCTTCATGTACTATGTTTTTTGTAATATTCCAAAATAAGAAAAATAGGAATATTGAATGTAAATCTGGAAATTTCAGTAAATATGAATACTTCAAAACATGAGAAAATAATAGATCCATTCTATTATGTATAATAGCAGAAAATAAGTATAATGTCTTGAGGAAAAAGTCACTCAAGCTAGGCAAACAAGCCTCCCATGATCTAATACACCAAAAAGTGAAATACTGCCAATACACAAACTGTCAGAATGCCATGACTACACAATCCAAGTGAGAATAACTGCAACTGGAGAATATAAATACAAATATATGATGATAGAGTGCTCTTAAAATGTCGAGATTAGATATCTAGGCTCTCTAACACAATTCCAAGACAACCCAAAAAGGGTTTCAAGAAATACACAATGTAACAAATGCATCCCTAGGGCTGAATAACACTCTGCAACTCAATAAGTGTAGGGAGATGAATGATATGACAAGAAAATAGTTTATACTCCTCCCTTCTATCTTTCCGGATGAAGGGTTGCTCCCTCCACTACGAAACTAGCTCACAAATTGGGTTTTTCAACCCTCCACTACAACTGCCCTGCAAAATAACTTAGTTTCTGAAAGAGTCTATGTGGTGGTAGATGGATGAAGCTTTGCCTAATGCCATATGGTGGAATGAAGCTCAAATGAACCTCTCCTAAGTGGGCACTCGAAGTCCCTTGAGGATGAGGGTGGGATTTCTACCTAGAAACACCATTGTGCTATGTTGTAACATTATCTAGTTTTGACAAGTTAGCATAATTAGTCAAATAATTTTGAAAATTTTAAGGTAGGATATGGATGGAAAAGAATGAAAAAGTTAAAAACGTTAGGAGAATTTTATGTTTTATAGGCATCCATATCAATAAAATGATAGGTGTTAGCTGCCCTAAATAAAGAAGGCAAAGAAAAATAAAATGTTAGGGAAGCAAAAGAAAAGGAAAGATTCATTTCAAATTTGTAAAAATTGCAGAGCCTACTAGTCTAAATGCACCACAAAAAGAAGAAAGATTTATATGGTTATTCTAAAAACATTAACAATATCCCAAGAATTTTTACCCATATCCTAAGTTTTTAACACCATATTGAATCATCCTGCCGTTCATCCTTTTTTGTTTTCATCCCATAAGTCATTCCCCTTTATATCATTCCCAACACTTTATTTAACAATTCCCAACCCCACCATTCCACCTCATCACATCTGACGGTCCTCCAATATCCCCACATCTCCCGGCATCTGACAACTTATATATTATTTCAACCCCCCTTCGCGAACCGACCGTTACCACTCTGGGGGGGGGTCCGAACTCAACAGTAAGGAAAAACACCTCAACAATACGTGGCATCACCGTAGATTTTTGGACCCCCCAATGAGCGCAATCATAAACCGCTCAACCCCCCCTCTGAAAAGATGATTTTCGATACTGTTACCACTTAGCTGACCGTTGAGCATCTGCCATTCCGTTGTCGTCATATCATCCACCCGTTAACCTCATCTTCCCATTAAACTTCTTAAATCACATCATTCCCTCCATTATAATTCCGTTAAGCATTCAATTAGCCTTATTGCTAACCTGTGCCACACACAAAAAGCCTGCATTTCTATTAAATCACCTTTTATCCGTTTACAGGTTACATTTTTATTTAATTGAAATTTTCTCATTTGAATCTGACATTGTAAAGCTTCTAGCACCTACTCATTCCAATTATCTTTTCTGTTCCCTAACTAGAACGCTTGCTCTATTCGAGAAATTTGCTAGATTCTCAGTCAAATTTCACTTGCATCCTTAGCCATCATGCCTTCGAAGGACAAGGGACTAGAGGAAAACATCAGTGCTCTGATCTTTCCTCCTGTATATATTCACCATATCCCTATGGCTAATAGAGACTACAAGATTCATGAAACACTTTGTGAGCTTGACATTCTCGAGATGTATTGCTGGCTCGAAGATAAATGGATTGACAAATAAGATGAAATCCATCTTAGGTCCCTATATTACTAGTATAGTCCCTTATTGTTGTTAGTGTAACCCCCTTATTTTTATTATTGTACCCTTGTAACCCCCATATTGTTATTATTGTGCCCTTAAATTATTATTGTTAGGTCGGCTAGGATTACATTATGGCCCCACTAGGATTACATTGTGGCCCCATGGAATCCTATATATAGAAAGGAGGTTTTGTAATTTGAATCATGCAAGAATTTTTCATTTATGTAATGTATTGTAGGTTTCCCCCTCGAAGTGGCTTATTTATAAGGCATTGATATCTCTTTTCTTATATTTTTGGAGCTGGTTTCCCAACATTTGGTATCAGAGCTTTGGATTCTAGGGTTTCACTGTTCCAAATAGGTCATTGTGGCATTTTTTCTATACGTTTTTTTCTATGAAGGGTGAGAAGCTGAAATTTTTAGGGTATGCAGCCAAAATCCCGAGGAACATCGTCGCAAAATTTCAGAGCTTCGTTCGTAATATTTTTGGAGATATGATCTGTGGAAGGTAGGGATTTTTCTAAGCTCCTGAATTTGATTTAGACAAGTCATCGTGGCATGTTCACTATAAATTTTGTTCTAAAAAGTTTCGGAAGCTGAAATTTTTAGAGCACGAAGCTAAGATTCTGAGGAACATCGTCGCAAAATTTTAGAGCTTGGTTCGCAATATTTTCGGAGATATGATCTGTGGAAGTTAGGTCTTTTCCAAGCTCCCTAATTTCATCTCAAAGAGGTGATCATGGGAAAATCTTCATGACTCTCTCTATGAGCATCAGATTGGAATTCTATAAACATTGGCTAGAAGTATAATGAATTTAGTTTCCTTTCTATAAATTTCATAACCAAAGGAGCAAACAGTGACATATGGCAAGTCGTACAATTTCGCTCTACTGAAAAAGTCCATAATTAGGTCATTATGGGACATTGGCCATAACTTTTCCTTGAAGAATAAAAATCAAGTCAAACCTGTGGCATTTGAAAGAAGCTTCAGAGGACTACTACAGAGAAAAATTTCAGATATTGAGGATCTTCAGTTATAGAGATAATTCAATTTCAATATAGAGCTATGCAAAAGCAAGTAAAAGGTGTGTATTTTTTTTTTTCTGAATTTCATAAGCCTTGTTTGAAGAATCAAGTTGAATTGATTCCAAGGGAATATTTTAGAATAGATATTAGTATTGGTACTAAATGGCCCCTAAAAATAATTCAACACCTATTAAGCATTTAGAAGGCTCTACTATGACTCACGAAGACGAAGAATGGCAACATGACATGTCAAAATTACAAGAGCAAGTGCAACAAATTTTTCTCTCGCAAAGAGCAACAAAAAATGACGTGGAAGTTTTGAAGAAAGGTGTGGAAACTAAGATGGATGGTTTGAAGAAAGGCATAGATGGCATGGAAGCTAGCATGGAATCTAAGATGGATGACATGGAAGCTAAGATCGATGAAAAAATGGAAAACATGAAGAATGATCTAAAAGCAGACATGGAAGGTTTGACAAAGTTGATACAAGAAATGTTTCCTAATGGTGAAAAGATAGTAGAGGAAACTCATGATGAGAACAAAATAAATGCTAATCGTGATTTCATAAACTCTAATGTTGGAGGAAAGAACCACCATATTCCAAAAATGGATATGAGGAAGTTTGATGGAAAGGATCCTGTAACATGGATACTACAGATGGAGCAATATTTTGATCTCCATAATGTGCAAAACACACAAAAGGTACGCATTGCAACTTTACATTTAGAAAAAAATGCATTTGTATGGTATCGATGGCTTTGCTCCCGTAAAAAAATTGTCACTTGGTCAATTTTTATGGAGGAAATGATAGCACATTATGAGGATACAAAGAGTAACACCTTCTTTAGCCAATTGATAAATCTCAAACAAAAGGGTTTAATGGGGGAGCACATTGAGGACTTCCAAAAATTGAATATAAGGGTAACTGATATTCCAGAGGAACACAGGATTGATCTCTTCGTAGGTACTTTAAAGGATAACATCCAACATGAAGTTCGCATTTTGGAACCAGATTCATTGGAGAAGGCATTCAGGTTGGCAAGAAAAATTGAATGTAAAATTATGGCGACAAGGAAGCCTACCACTCACTTCTATAAAGAAGAAAGTGTTGCTATGCCTAGATTTCCACAACCTACAAGGTTGACACCACAACAATTGGAAGAAAAAAGAGCAAAAGGGCTTTGCTACAGTTGTGATAGCAAATACACTAAAGGTCATAAGTGTGTCGAGAAGAAATTATTTTACATAGATTGTGAAGAGGAAGAAGAAAATGAACAAGAAGAGGATATACACCAGGAACCAGCCCTAGAAGAGGAAGAAATGAATCCGACCATATCGTGTAATGCACTGGCAGGAATTACCACTCCCCAAACTCTCAAGATAGAAGGACAAATCAAGAAGAAAAAGGTAATAGTGTTGATTGATTCAGGTAGCACCCATAATTTTATTCATTGTAAGGTAGCCAAGGAATTAAATTGTTTCCTATACCCAGCACCAGAATGTCAAGTGATGGTTGCAAATGGAGGAACTATAAATTTCTCTCGAAAATGCCATAATATCAAGCTAACCATGGGGGAATATGTATTGACTAGTCCAATGCTTTCCATTCCTATGGGAGGTGCTGATGTTGTACTAGGAGTACAATGGTTACAATCTTTGGGGACGGTAGTTTTTAATTTTCAAGAACTTTTCTTGAAATTTTTTTCAGAAGGAAAGGAAGTTGAATTACGAGGTATAGCAGGGAAGCCAGGAAGGATAATAAGCTCTAATGTCATGACAAAGCTTCTAAAGAAAGAACAACGAGGCGTAATTGCACAATTATGCTCACTAGAAGTTCCAAAATCAAAATCATCTATTTCTGCAGATCTCCAACAAGTCTTGGACAATCATTCCAAGGTGTTTGAAACTCCCAAAGGACTCCCACCTATTCGTGATCATGATCATGCTATTCATTTCATTCTAGGAAGTATTCCTCCAAACATCAGGCCTTATAGATATCCTTACGTCCAAAAGAGCGAAATTGAACGTATGATTGCAGAAATGTTAGAGGCGGGTATAATTCAACCTAGTCAAAGTTCTTTCTCTGCTCCTGTAGTATTGGTACACAAGAAGGATGGATCATGGCACATGTGTCCTGATTATAGGGAGCTCAATAAGCTCACCATTAAATATAAATTTCCCATTCCTGTGATTGATGAATTATTGGATGAATTACATGGAGCAATTTATTTTACCAAGTTGGATCTTCGTTCAGGATATCATCAAATTAGAATGAAGACTGAAGATATTCCGAAACAACATTTCGAACTCATGAGGGTCATTATGAATTTTTGGTCATGCCTTTTGGCCTTACCAATGCACCTTCTACATTTCAAGGGTTGATGAATTCCATTTTCAAACCCTTCCTTAGAAAAATTGTGCTAGTATTTTTTGATGATATACTAATCTACAGCAGGTCTTGGAAGGATCATATTCAACATGTTTACATGGTGCTCAAACTATTGCAGGAGAAACAATTATATGCAAAAACATCCAAATGTTTCTTTGGAGTACAAGATGTGGAATATCTAGGTCATATTGTATCTCACGAGGGTGTTAAGGTAGACCCTAACAAGATTAAAGCCATTAAGGAATGGAAAGTCCCCACAACCATAAAGAAGTTGCGAGGATTTCTCGGGTTAAAAGGGTATTATCGCAAGTTTGTTAAGAATTATGGGAGAATAGCATCACCTCTAACAACATTATTGAAGAAAGATGCATTTTCATGGACTCCTAAAGCAACTAAGGCCTTTGAACATCTTAAAGAGGCAATGTGCCTAGCACCGGTATTAGCTGCACTAGACTTCACAAAAACCTTTATTGTGGAATGTGATGCCTCAGGAAATGGAATTGGTGTTGTCTTAATGCAAGAAGGAAGACACATTTCTTTTGAAATTCGTCCAATTAAAGGAAAGTATTTATAGAAACCTTTTTATGAGAAGGAAATGTTAGCAATACTGCATGCACTAAATAAATGGCAAACTTACCTAATGGGAAGAAACTTCAAGGTAAAAACTGATCATGATAGTCTCAAACACTTTTTGGAACAAATAATATCTTCAGAAGAGCAGAAAAAATGGTTCACAAAGATTTTGGGTTATGACTTTGAAATAATCTACAAAAAAGGGAAGCTAAATGTTGTTGCAGATGCACTCTGAAGAAAGAATGAAGAGGTGGAAGCATTGCTTTGTGCCATTTCTATTATCCAACCAGATTGGATAACCGAAGCAAGAGATGAATGGAAGAAGGAAAAATATGTATGGACATTCATTCAAAAGTTGCAACAAGATCCTAGTACATCCGATACATTTAGTTGGAAAAATGATTCCTTATGGTACAAAGATCGCTTATATCTTTGTAAGAATTCCCAACTAAAACAAAATATTCTTCTGGAATTGCACACTTCTCCTTTAGGAGGACACTCAGGATTTTTAAAAACTTACCACAGGGTGAAGAAAGAATTTCTTTGGGATGGCCTTAAATCTGATATTCGAAAGTTTGTGGCGGAATGTTTGGTTTGCCAGCAGAATAAAGTGGAAACAATTAAGACCCCAGGACTTCTACAACCTTTATCCATTCCAAGTCAACGTTGGGAGGAGATTTCAATGGATTTTATAACAGGTTTACCTAAGTCCGAAGGAAAGAGTGTCATCATGGTGGTAGTTGATAGACTTACCAAGTATGCACACTTTTGTGCATTATCTCATCCATTTAAAGCTAGTACACTTGCTACTACATTTATGGAAACAATTCAAAAGCTACATGGAAACCCAAAGGTTATTGTGAGCGATAGAGATCCCATTTTTACTGGAAATTTTTGGACGGAGTTATTTTCTTGTTTGGGTACTCAATTAGCTCATAGTTCATCTTATCATCCTCAATCCGATGGTCAAACTGAGATAGTAAATAAATGTTTGGAAGGATATGTTCGTTTTTTTGTATCTGATAAACAAACACAATGGGTCAAGTGGTTACCTCTCGTAGAATGGTGGTATAACACTTCCTTCCATACTGCAGCAAAAATGACCCCATTTATGGCACTTTATGGATATCATCCACCGTCCATCACATTATCTTTAAGAGAAAATTCAAAGGTTCAAGAAGTGGAAGATCACATCGAGCATGAACAAGAATTTCTCCAACTCTTAAAGGATAACCTAAATTTGGCACAAAATTGAATGAAATAACAGACAGATCAACATCGCAGCGAGAGAATTTTTGATGTAGGAGATTGGGTATTTTTATGGCTACAACCATACAAACAAATTTCCCTCAAGCAAGCGAAGAAGGATAATAAATTATTGCCAAAGTATTATGGTCCTTACAAGCTGTTGCAAAAGATTGGTACTATGGCATACAAATTGGAGCTTCCTGCTTCTTCATGAGTGCATCTAGTTTTCCATGTTTCATGCTTAAAGAAGGTTATAGGTGAAAATATTCCTGTTCAAACAATATTGCCAGATCTTGATGAGGAAGGAAAAATCATATTAGAACCTGAAGAGGTCACAGACATAAGAACTCAACAGCTACAAAATTGATCAATTTCAAAGTATCTCATCAAGTGGAAGAACTTACCCACTGAATATTCTACATGGGAGGATGAGAATTTTATACAAAAGCACCCAGAGCTACTCAAGCTTTGAAGATAACACCTTTTTAAAGGAGAGGAGCATGTTAGGTCCCTATATTACTAGTATAGTCCCTTATTGTTGTTAGTGTAACCCCCTTATTGTTATTATTGTACCCCTGTAACCCCCATATTGTTATTATTGTGCCCTTAAATTATTATTATTAGGTCGGCTAGGATTACATTATGGCCCCATGGACTCCTATATATAGAAATGAGGTTTTGTAATTTGAATCATAGAAGAATTGTTCATTTATGTAATGTATTGGAGGTTGCCCCCTCGAAGTGGCTTATTTCTAAGGCGTTGATATCTCTTTTCTTCTATTTTTGGAGCTGGTTTCCCAACAATCCATCTCTAAGAGTCAAACCTACCTCGTTATATTTTTCCTCCTACCCACAACACTCTTGATTTCATTAGAAAATTCCATGCCTCATATTTTCTAAGCCAAAGGGCCATAACCAATTCCAATGGACAATTTTTGTTTACCATAACCCCTCAGGATATTGTTGAAATGATGCTAGCCCCCACAGTCACCAATGGTACCCCATTTTCTTATGAATCCCTGGTTGATATATACCAAAAATTAGACTTTCCTAAAAAATCCCAAACTCTAGAATTATTCTTAGCATAGGATGCTTCATTACCGAAGAAAAGTACTTCTTATCCTTCATCCTTATTCCCTGAGAGAACCAAGTAGATAACCATTGATATATCTTACCTTCTTGGATACTACTCTGATCAATATGTAGATGAGGCCATTATAGGATTTTTGTCAACCTTTTCTAATGATACCAAATCTTCAACTGTGTTCAATTTCAGTCATTTCCTTGCAGAGTCTATTCATCAACAATTGGTCAATTTTCACACAGAGGAGGTATTTAAATATACCTATGTCTTAGTCTACATGTTCCTATACTTTCATGGGGCCAACATGAAATTGTCATTGCAGAAACTGAATGAGAAAGGAGACCAAAAATCGGTCATTTTCTGGACCACCCTAGTTATGAAATATCATAATGAGTTCACATATAAAAAATTCATTGAGATGTTTGTTCACCCAACCATTGGCCTTATGAGCAGTAGAAAAGAAGGACTACTTAAGAAATCCAAAATATTTTGCAGTTGTCAAAACAGGTACAAACAGGAGATTGGTACTTATATGAAAATTACACAGATATAAGAATTTTTGGATGTGATTTCCAACCATATAAGTTTCCAAAATTCCTCCCAATGAGGAATTTTTCCTTAGAATTCATCAGGTAGATGATCAACATGGATCAGGTCTACTTTGTTGCTGCTAAGAAAAAATCTCAGTTCAAGATAAAAACGCAGGTTGGCCCATTCATCTACAACAACAGGAAATCAGGAGCAGAGGAAAATCAATTATTGAAGAAAATGAAGTTTGATCTTAGCTTCACTTAGTCATATGATCCATTAGGGATAGTTTCCAAATTAAGGGTAGAAACCAAGTCTACTTCTTATTTTCACACACTAAGGCTAGAAATAGAGAATTATAAGAACCAACCAGAGTGGATAGAGAATACATTACATGAGGCAGAATAACAACAAGTCGCTTCATCATCAATGCAGACTGTTACAAAGCAAGAGAAGGCAACTAAAAGGAACAGAGAAGAAGGATGCCCTTCAGAGACACATTTCTTTAGCAAGGGATTTAAATTCATCTACAGAAAGAAGGCTAAACTTAGTTCTAGATTAAACCTTAGCAAATATTCAGGGTAGAAAAATCCTATCAATCCTAATTAGCCTCTTGTACCTTCACTAGTAGGTGAACAGTCTACACGGTCTCCTACCACTTCCATGACTACAACAGAGTATCAAGGAATTATGCACACAGTTGCATCTACTTCAAGCGCGCCAGAGAAAATCACCATGGATATCTTCAAGGAAATAAAACTAAAAAATGAAGTCTTGAAGATAAACACATAAAATCAATTTTGGAAACAAACCTCAGGTTCCCAAAGTAGATTATGGTCAACCTTCGACTCAGAGAAAGGAAAAATGATAATTGCATTTCTTTTGGCACAAATTCCTTAGCCCAAATGAGAATAAAATTATAAGAAGACATCCCTTGAGTTTGATGTTAAGGACATACATCCCATTGATCAAATGGATATGCATAAAGAGACTAGGGAAATGATTGTATCCACTATAACTAACAATGCTATGACCTTGTCCAAATTGTAGGTCACATTAGCAAATTTTCACTCACAGCTGAACATGGAAAAATTT
This sequence comes from Pinus albicaulis, assembly GCA_034641835.2. Lineage (NCBI taxonomy): Eukaryota > Viridiplantae > Streptophyta > Pinopsida > Pinales > Pinaceae > Pinus > Pinus albicaulis. Next base: position 1,399,366,064 of record CM076580.1, read on the forward strand.
TCAGCCTTTGCCAAAGATACTAGTATTAAAACCTAGGAAGATTTGGTGGTCAAACTAGGTTATGATCCTGCAAACGTTAATGCTGCAGAGGAGGTCATTAAGCAAAAGAATGCAAATATTGCAGCATTAGGGAAGTATTTAAAACTACTAGCAATAGAAGATCCTTTAGCTAAGGATATTGAAGAGACAGAGATACAAAAGGAACACATGATGAAGCTCATCATAGAACATAATACATAGTTGAAGCAAATGGAAACAAACATGGATAAGTGTTGGCCCTCGTTTTTTATCTCTTTTTTTTTATGAAATACATATTATTTTCCATACTATCTAACTATTCACCACAATATCCTACTTATTTAGAAAAAAATATGCATATACAGGTATTTAAATTTTTTTTTTTCAATTATTAGATTTTTTTGTAAAAATTGAACTTTAAATGAATTTTTGGACAACATAAATTCCCATAATGGCCTCATGGTTTGCATATTTGTAGGACACTTGGGTTCGAGCTGGATATATTTCTAGAAGGCTTGGGAACTACGCATAAGTGTACACCTATTGGTACATTCAAACCGAGATTTAATAGGCCCGGTCAAAGGCGGTCAAACAAGACTTGTCTTTATGGAGGATCCCTAAAAACTAGGTCAAAACCCTTATTTTGTGGGATTTTCTAGATTTTTATGGATCTTATGGATGAATTCGACTTGATTGGATAAGATAAGGATAATCATGACTATAGTATATATTTTAGATGAATTTGTTAGATACTTTATCTATTTAAGCCTCAAACTTTGAAGGCATTAATATGTAGAATTTGTATGACTTAATATTATTATTTTTGAGACTTGGAGACATAATTGAAGAGTTGTTCTATCATATTTTTTGTTGTTACATGCTGGTTTATTGATTGAATTTTTAAGTATTTGAAAACACCTTCAGTTTGTGAGGCAAGGGTGGAGGGCCCCCACACCAAGCTAAGTGCACTTCTTAGTTTATTTGTAGTTGCAATTTCTGAATTAGTTTGCTTATGTTTAACTCGTTTATGCTGATTATTTTTGGGTATTGATGAATCTGATGATCATTCTTATCTTGAATATGAAAGGAAAAACAAATTTTTAAGTTGAATATTATTTCTATATAATCAAGATCTTCAGTTAGAATTCATCTTTTCATGCTTTTACATGCTTTTCTGAATTCTTGTTTCTAAAAATAGCATTATTGATAAAGGAATATATGATAAAGGACAACCATGACCTCTTCAGTGAAGAGCCTCTTCAATTATTGCTTCATGTATCTTAATCTATTGTTCAATTAATTAGTTTTTTATTTCTAATTCATGAGGTAATCTTGTTGGAGAAGGACAAACAAATATCCTAAGTTAGGACATTCTTCTACTTCTTATTGCACATTTGAATTTAGAAATTGTTTAAATTAGATTTACATTTGTAATATGAATTTCCCTAATAATTAATAAACCATCTTCTAAATTTATCTTAACTAAAACCCATAAACTTTGGGGATGCTTCTAAGTTCCACTAGCTCAGATTCATAATAAATACTTGTGTTAGTTTACAACTATAAATTGACCCAACATTTTGGCATCGTGGTTAGGAAAGCATATTTCAAAATGGTAAAATAGGAAGAAAAAAAGATAAAAAAATATTTAAAATCACAAAAAACAACAAAAACATATTTTTTCTTTCAAGTAATGCTTTCTTATGCTTAGATATATAGATCAGAAAGGTAGATTTGTGAAACAAAAGCCCCAACAACTCATTCATCCATAGGACTAACAACACTAGTTGTTGGAAGACCTACTATAGAAGAGTTAGAGGAAAAATGAAGATCAGGATAGAGATTAACTTTAGTTGAAAGACACATCTTGTTAGCCTTAGAGGTAAAGAGAAAGAAATCACCTAAAGAACCTCCTTTCATATGGAAACAAAAATATACAAGAAAAGCAGCTGTTGAACAGCTAGAGCAACCTGTCCTTGAAGAAATCAAAGTAGTGGAAGAAACAAAAAATCAACCAGATATTGAAAAACTGCATTTCTCTATATAAGAAATGGTTGAAGAAGGAGAAGGATCAACTAGACTAAACATGACTCCTGAACAAAGACTAGAATATGAAATACAGACAAGGGAATGGTGAAGACAACAAGAATAAGAAAGAAGAATTGAGGCAGAATGAAAGGCAGAGGAAGACAGAAGAGCAGAAGCACTTAGAAGGATAGAGGAAGAAGCAAGAAGAGAAAATCAAAATAAAATAACACATGAAAATGAGCAACAAATAAAAAATAATCATGAAACTAATTTTGGCTTTCCAATCTTACATGCAAGAGCAATATTTGGAGAAGAAATAAAAATTAAAAACATTCCACCTTCTGTATTGCCTAATTTCTATGGAATGTCAACAGAATATCCTGATGCATTCATGTTTGAGTTTGATATATTGTGTAGAACTTATGGACATACTAATGACACATGTAAGCTTCGACTTTTTCCCGCTACTTTGAACGTGACAACCTTGAAATGGTTCATGGAATTAGGAGAACATACAATTGCTTCTTGGGAGGATATGAAGAAATTTTTTCTTAAAAATTATCAAGCTTACTGTAGGGCTAGAGACTCAAAATAAGACATTTTCAGAATTACACAACAAGAAGACGAAAGTTTGGAAGAATATTTGGAAATATTTCTTTACAATTTACAGAAATCCAAACATCATTCTCTTAGTCCTGATACCAGCCACACCATTTTTCTTAAGGGTATCAAAGATGAGTATGTAAACATTCTTAATGTGATGAGAAAAGGAGATGTCTCCAATTTACCATTTGAAGAAATTTCTGAACTTTGTCAGAAATACTCTAGGGAAAGAGCGAAGAGTGGAAAGAGAGATATTTCATCAAAAGCTTCTAAATCTGCAGCGAGTGCAGTAAAAAGAGTAGAGATAGGAAGCCTACTAGAAAATTTCAAAACAGATCTCTTAATAACTGTGGGAATACAAGTATATGTCTTGAAAGCTAAGAAAAATAAAGAAGAGCAAGATGAAATATTATCAATTTTCTATCCAAAGTATAGGCAAAAACATCCACTCAGGGAATTTCCTTTGTAGGGTATACAAGTGTGTGGACTTTGTACAGAAAATAATGGAATAGTAAAATGTCCCAAATTAAAAGAATTTCAAGGAGAAGAAGTGCAAGGAGTAGATTCTCTCTACTATATGGCAGCAAGGAGACATTGGGAACCAAGGATTCCTCAATAATTCTGTAAAAAAAACCCCAAAATTTTCTATATCCTCAAAATACATGGAATACACCAATGCCATAGCAGGCTTGGCCACCACAAAAATATCAAAACCAACCTACACAAGGTTGGAGGGGATATGGTTATGGAAACCAACCACCACATCATATGTATCCTCAACAGTATCAATATCAACAACCATATCCTCCACAACCATTTCCTCAATATCAAAAATTCCAGCAACATCAACCAATGTCATATCCACCTTAAAACCAACCAATTCTAACTCAACCGCAACAACTTCAGCTGCCCACTAACCAACCACCTCCTAGAGAAACACAATTTCCAGCTTAGCTAGTAGCTAATCCAAGCAACAAGGTGGATAGACCAACATATCACGTGGAAGAGACAACATATTATCCTACTTATTTAATTATTCCCATACAAGATTTCCACCTAAGGTCTGGGAAGGTGTTACAAAAATATTCTCCTCTGATAATTGAAGAAAAAATTGAACAACGAGCACAAAGTCAACAATATCAACCATAAAAAAAAATTCAGAAAGGTAAAAATATTATGTCACAGACTCCACCATATCCAGAGAGATTGATACAACAAAATATTCCAATATCTCTACCTCAATTTAATATTATGGATGAATTGAAGAACACATATGTCAAAATTCCTTTGTTGTAGGCAATTAAAGATATCCCAATATATGCAAAAGCAATAAAGGAATTATGCATTAAGAAATCTGGTAGAAGAAAGAAGGATCCACCTACAATCCAGGTAATTGTAAGTCTATCAAGTCTCATGTCTATAAACACAGCTATTGAAAAGTATTTTGATCCAGGAATTCCTATGGTTACCATTTCGATTAATAAATTTTCAGTGCCATATACTTTAATAGACTTGGGAGCAGCTATCAATGTTATGACTACAAAGACTATGAAAAATTTGAATTTGAACAACATTCGACCTACTACTACAGTTTTAGAACTTGTTGATAGATCTAAAGTTGTACCATAAGGTATATTGGAAAATATCGTCTGACTGGATTCATGGGAGTATCCTGTATACTTCTTGATTTTGCAGCCAAAAAAAAATTTAGGAGGGCATCCATTAATTTTAGATAGACCATGGTTAGCCATTGCAGATGCTTACATTGTATGCAGGTCAGGAAGTATGATTATTTCACATGGAGATGAAAGAAAACATGTTACATTATATCCTCCCGCTCAATCTCCTTCTTTATTATCATGGCTTGATGGAGAGGAGCCACAAGAGCTTCAATCTATTCTAAGTCTTAATCAAGTTTATAATTTTAGAGAGGATGAAGAAAATGAGGACTTATTAGATCTATTCATCTCATAACCAAATATTTCAGAGCAGCTTAGAGTAAATCAATATGAAGCTGCTAGTTATCTTTTGAATGAATTTTTTCAGGAAAATTGGACTATACAATCATTTCAAAATACATTCAAAATAATTTTTCCTATAAATTCAATTAGCAATTCAAACAGAAAATTCATTGAGATCCGTCCTGAGAGACATTTGAATGTTGGTAATAACTTACAATCATAACAAGAGGAAAAGCTAATAACATTGTTACAAAAATATTTAAAAGATTTTGCCTGGGATAACATAGACATGGTGGGAATTCATCCAAAAACATGTATCCATCACATTTACACTGATGATCAAATTAAACCAATAAGGCAACAACAAAAAAGAATGAACCCCATGATGAAGGAAATAGTGAAAGAAGAATTAGAGAAATTATTACAAGTTGAATTTATCTATCCTATTTCAGATAGTCAATGGGTTTCACCCTTAGTTGTAGTACCTAAGAAAAATGGGAAATGGATAATTTGTGTGGATTACAGAGAACTCAATAAAGCTACATTAAAAGATCACTTTCCTTTACCATTTATTGATCAAGTGTTAGATTCATTAGCTCGAAAGAAATTCTTTTCATCTCTTGATGGATTTAGCGGATACAATCATATAAAGATAGCATTGGAAGATAAAGATAAGACAACATTCACATCCCATGTGGAGCATATGCATATAATGTATTACCCTTTGGTTTATGTAATGCACCTGCTACCTTTCAGAGACCAGTTCTTGCAATCTTTGTTGATTTGATCCATGAGTGTGTAGAAGTTTACATGGATGATTTCACTGTGTATGGTACAACATATGATGATTGTTTACAAAATCTTTTAAAAGTGTTAAAAATATGCATAGAGACAAATCTATCACTCAGTAATGAAAAATGTTTTATGATGTTAACTGAGGGGATAGTGTTGGGAGACCATATTTATTCTTCAAGAATTAAGGTGGATCCAAAAAAAATTCAAGTCATTGTGAATTTAATACCAGCCACAACACAAAAATAAGTTATAAGTTTCTTGGGTTATGTAGGCTACTATAGAAGATTTATTGAAAATTTCAAAAAAATAACTTTGCCATTATTCAAGTTACTTTTGAAAGATGTGGAATTCCAAAGGACAAATATTTTTCAAAACACATTTGAAAAATTGAAAGAAAATTTGTCAATTGCACCCATTATTCGAGGACCTAATTCGTCTTTTCCATTTCACATTTCAAATGATGTATCTGATATAGCTATTGGAGCATCACTTGGAAAAAAAGAGAATCAGTTTAATTATGCCATAAATTTCATAAGAAAAAAATTAACACGAACAGAATTGAACTACGTTGTTAGAGAGAAATAAATGTTAGTTGTAGTACATGCAGTTAATAGATTTCAACATTATATAACAGGTTATCAAGTTTATATCCACACAGATCATTCCGCCATAAAATATTTAATGAAAAAATCAATCACAAATGGCAGACTAACTAGATGGTTGTTATTAATGAAAGAATTTAACATTGCTGTACAAAATCGACCAGGAAAATATAATCAAGTTGCAAACTTTCTATCAAGACTACATTCACCTGGTGATCCAAATCTAGTAACAGATGATTTTTTGAATTAACATATATTTTATATAAATGTCAAAACTCCATGGTTTGTAGATATAACTAACTATTTATCATCTGGAATCTTACCATCTCATTACACAAACAAATAGAAAAGAATAATAATTAGAGAAAGTACTAGATATAGCTCGATCAATGGAGATCTATTTTATACTAGTGTTCATCTAATGATTAGAAAATGTGTGAGAGAAAATGAGATTATTTAAATTTTGAAATCATGTCATGAAGAACCATGCGAAGGTCATTTTGCAAATAAGAAGACATCATACAAAGTGTTGAAACTTGGCTACTATTGGCCATACATCTTCAAAGACTCCAGGGCCTATGTGAAAAGATGTGACAGATGCTAAAGAATTGGTAGACCAATGGCATCAGATGAAATGCCATTAAATCCACAAGTACTGATTGAACCATTTGAACAGCGGGCTTTAGATTTTGTTAGACCAATAAACCCTCCATCAATGGAAAGAAATACATCCTGGTATGTACAGATTACGTAACTAAATGGGTGGAGGCAAAGGCATTAGCAAGAGAAACATAGGATACTATTGTGTCTTTTCTGTTTGAAGAGATATTTCTAAGGTATGGAGTTCTGAGACAGATAGTAATTGACCAAGGCACACAATTCACATCAAAGCTTGTTCGAGATCTTATGGAGAAATTCAAGATCAAACACAGAAAATCAACACTGTATCATCCTCAAGAAAACGGACAAGTGGAATCAACAAACAAAGTCCTAGAGAACATCATGACAAAGATTGTACAAATGAATTGAAAGGATTGGTCAAAGAAATTAAGAGATGCAATATGGGCATATAGGATAACTTGAAAAAACACAACTGGGTTCAATCCATATCAGCTATTGTATGGAAAATAATTCCTATTACCCATTGAATTTCAAATACATACATACAAGCTAGCAGCAAAATTGGGGATGGAATTGTTTGAGGCACAACAACAAAGAATTATGGAATTAAATCAACTGGATGAGATACGACAAAAAGCAGTAGAATAAAAATGCAACATATGATGATTGTTTACAAAATCTTTTAAAAGTGTTAAAAATATGCATAGAGACAAATCTATCACTCAGTAATGAAAAATGTTTTATGATGTTAACTGAGGGGATAGTGTTGGGACACCATATTTCTTCTTCAAGGATTAAGGTGGACCCGACAAAAATTCAAGTCATTGTGAATTTAACACTACCCACAACACAAAAAGAAGTTAGAAGTTTCTCGGGTTATGCAGGCTACTGTAGGATATTTATTGAAAATTTAAATAAAATAGCTTTTCCATTATTCAAGTTACTTGTGAAAGATGTGGAATTCCAATGGACGAATAATTGTCAAAATGCATTTGAAAAATTGTCAATTGCACCCATTCTTCGAGGACCTAATTGGTCTTTTCCAATTCACATTTAAACTGATGCATCTGATACAGCTATTGGAGCATCACTTGGACAAAAATATAATCAATTTTATTATGCCATATATTTCATTAGCAAAAACTTAACACTGGCAGAATTGAACTACACTGTTACAGAGAAAGAAATGTTAGTTGTAGTACATGTAGTTAAAAAATTCCAACATTATATAATAGGTTATCAAGTTTATATCCACACAGATCATTCAACCATAAAATATTTAAAGAACAAATCAATTACAAATGGCAGAATAACTAGATGGTTGTTATTAATGCAAGAATTTAACATTACTGTATAAGATCGACCAAGCAAAGATAATCAAGTTGCAGACTTTCTATCAAGACTACATTCACCTGGTGATCCAAATCTAGTATCAAATAATTTTCCAGATGAACATCCATTTGCTATAAATGTCAAAACTCCATGGTTTGCAGATATAGCTAACTAATTATCATCTAACATCCTACCATCTCATTACACAAACAAGCTAAAGAGAAGAATAATTAGAGAAAGTTCTAGATATAGTTGGGTCAATGGAGATCTATTTTATACTGGTGTTGATCTAATGATTAGAAAATGTGTTAGATAAGATGAGATTATTGAAATTTTGAAAGCATGTCATGAAAAACTATGTGGTTGTCATTTTGCAGATAAGAGGACAACATACAAAGTGTTGAAACTTGGCTACTACTATTCATCCATCTTCAAAGACTCCAGGGCCTATGTGAAAAGATGTGACAACTACCAAAGAATTGGTAGACCGGTGGCATCAGATGAAATGTCATTAAAGCCACAAGTACTGATTGAACCATTTGAACAATGGGCTTTATATTTCGTGGGACCAATCAATCCTCCATCCAATGGAAAGAGGTACATCTTGGTATGTACAGATTATGTAACTATTTGGGTGGAGGAAAAGGCAGTAGCATGGGTAACAGAAGATATTGTTGCATATTTTCTATTTGAAGAGATATTTCTAAGGTATGGAGTTCCAAGATAGATAGTAACTGACCAAGGCACACAATTCACATCAAAACTTTTTCAAGATCTTACGAAGAAATACAAGATCAAACATAGAAAATCAACTCCATATCATCCTCGAGTAAACAGAAAAGTGGAATCTACAACAAATTCCTAGAGAACATCATGACAAAGACTGTAAAAATGAACAGAAAGGACTGGTCAGAGAAATTGAAGGATGTAATATGGGCATATAGAATAACTTGGAAAAACACAACTAGGTTTAGTCCCTATTAGTTAGTGTATGGAAAAGAAGTCCTATTACCCATATAATTCAAATACATACATTCAAGCTAGCAGCAAAATTGGGGATGGAATTGTCTGAGGCACAACAACAAATAATTATGGAATTAAATCAACTCGATGAGATATGATAGCAAGAAGTAGAACACACCTTTCTTTTCCAAGAACAAAGGATCAAATGGCATGATCAATTCATAAAAAATAAAGTGTTTCAGAAAGGAGATTGGGAACTCTTGTTTGACTCCAAGTTCAAAGATTTCAAACCAAAATTCACAACTCATTAGCTTGGGCCATATGAGATTGAAGAAATCTTTGACAATGGAGTTGTCAAGATAAAAGATATTGATGAAGCATCTGTTTCATTTGTCGTTGATGGACATAGGCTTAAAATTTACAATAAGCCTATAAATAAAGAGGATTTTCTGAGAAAAAAATCGATAGATTCAGATATGGAACTAATGGGGCAGCATAGAAATATGCCTCCCATATTTCTAGAGGAAGAAGAAGAATGATAAAAAAATATAAAATACAAAAAAAAATAATAAAAGAGTTTGGTTGTGAAATCCCAGGAAACTAGCACAATAAAAACTCGAATTCATATCAGAAAACCAACTTGTTTGGCCAATATGAATTCTCTTTTTGTTTTCATTTTATTTTACTAAATATTTTTGCAGATATACCCTCCAAGACATCGCAAACTTGAGGACAAGTCAAATCATCAGCTTGGGGGAAGGTGTGTAGTAAAAAAACTATGATAATGGTTTCAGCAACTAAATTGAAGAAAAAATATGAACTACAATTACAAATGAACCTGGTGCATCATTCAAAATATACAGAAGGGACCTGAATTATTATTGAGAAAATTATTCAGAAAGGGACCAAATCATTACGACAAAAGGAATTTTCAAACATTATTGCAAATTTTTCCAGAAGGGACCTGAACATTATTGAAAATTACGCTAGAAGGGACTTGAACATTATTGCAAATTACGCCAGATAGGACCTGAAAAATTAAAATTTTAGAAGGGACCTAAGCTACATCAAATAAAGATCATATCAGAAAGGAAGGGACATGAACAACATCATTCCAAATCAAATCATATGCAAAGAAGAAATAAAGTCTCTACATAGTCTACAAGAGCCATCATATCAATAAACACAATGTCGACCATCATGAACATCAAATGGTTTGAGGGAATACAAGTGCAGTAAGTAAAAATTGCTCTTAAAATTTCAATTTTTTGTGAAAATATTCTAGAATTGTAAAGCTAATTTAGTATTGGTTATGCATTTTTATCACCTACATATTTATCACCTACATTTCATCATATATGAATTTTAGCCCTATTGTATCCATATCCATATCCATACCACTATCATAATTACTCAATAAAACATTCCATAATCTATCCATACCATACCCTACCCTATTTTTCTAAACAAAATAATCATAAAAAAAAGGCTAACATTAAACCCTCAGAGGACCTACAATAAACAAACAAGAGGTTATTATCATTATAAATATTTAATTTTAAAATATGACCATTTCATTGGTCAATTTTAAAAATTAAATAAAAGAGCAAACCTAAAGTTCAAAATCATATGATAGTGCAACTATTTCAAACAAAAAAACAAAATGCAAAGAGCACAATCATAAATGGTGATAAGCTAAGGTAATGGAGCAAGTGCGCAATCATAATATAAATATTGAATGAAAATTAACCCAAAGTATGATGCTGTGACAAAAAAATGCATGACAATGATGTATTCTATGGATGAAACTATGATGAGACGGTAATACATGAAACAATGGAGGAACAAATAAATGATGGCATATGGTGATGTGAATACAAGAAATATGATGGCGCATATGCAATTGGAGATGATGCATTTCAATGGAGGATGGAAGAAAACATGGTCATCAATGCAAATCATGAAAGAAAAATGTGAAAGGGGCTATTAAATAAGTGAAGCAAAGGATGGAATGTACACCAGAGTCATGATGACAGTCAAAGGGAAATCGACGCATGAACCAGTCAAGGGAAATCCATTTCAAATGCCATATCACAACACTGTGTAAAAATGATGATAACATTTCCTCCATTACTAAGACCTGAAAAAACTGATATACATTGTGTTTTTCACCATCATCGCCTTTCGAAAGCTCAGTGAGAGAAGGAGGGCAGGCAATCAAAGCACGCATCCATTTTTGCAACTCTGTGAGAAACAAATAAACGTAGAAGCTGAGAGACGACAATGAAGAAAACTGTGAGGAGATTAGAAGAGATATAACACAGTGAAGAAGGCAGGAAATATAGCAGTGAAGAGGAACTGAGTGATAAGGGAATTGCCTGGAGTTTCAAGCCAACGAATCCGGAAATTTTTTTGAGCAACCACACTATCGAGAGGAAAAATCTAATGAAGGATAAGGTAAGAAGCAAACTCAGATTTGGTTGTTTAAAATAACAATGGGTTGCATGAATAAGTCTCGGGGTTGTTAAAACGAACTAAGAGTTATAAAAGGAGTTCTCTATTTAGATATTTAAAGCTTTTCATTGCGTTACATTTTTTCTTTGACACCACTCATAAACGCTTTGAAACCACTCATAAATACTCTGCCATCGGTCAACAACTAAAGCTTCTATTGATTATTTGAGTAAATGATAAAATATTGAGTGAGGATTTTGATGAGATTGGCGCTGATTGAAACACATAGACCTCAGTTAAACTAGAAGGAATATCACGAGGATCACAACAGAATATCACAAGGATCATTTCAAAGATAGGTAAGCTTAAACACATCCTCATACATAGTCTTCTATTTCAAAATAAATGAAAAGAGAGAATGGAAAATTCAGGTTTGAATTTCACAAGTGAATTCGTTTTAATTGAGTTGTGTAATAGATTAATTTTATTTGCACACTCAGTAGAATAATTCAAATTAGGATTTGTGGAGGAAGATTGGTTTAGAAGACACAGTCAAACATGTTTTTTTATTTTTACATAGCAGAGGATAGATTCTGGCGAATTTTTTAAGGAAAACAGTGAACTCATTATGAGATTTTTTATGAAATGGTTGAGCTATTATCTTGCATAAACAATGAGTTTATATTAGATACATCATGCTATGTTGTTGGAAAAGAATTTTGTATGAAATCGAAGACTGACAAGACACTGTTGCATAAAAATTTTCTTTTTTTTTTACACAGTCAAATTTTTGTACAAAACAGAGGCAGGGGATTGTTTTTAAAAAGAGAGAGAAAAAATGGAGTGTAGGATAATAGAAACATGAATTTTTTTATGTTTTATTAAACCTCTCTATCAAATATTGTGTTTATTTGAAGCGGTAAGGTCACATTTTTCAAAGGGAAAACAAAGGATTGATTGGCAAGAATAGTAAACAAAAGGTAAGCCTTACTACTGTGATAACATACAGTACTTGAATTTTTTCTAGTTAATGACAGTAGATGGGTACATGAAATGGTTTTCAGAAAATATGACTTTAAGAATAGTACCAAAAGATTTTCAAATTGAAAATTGGATAGGGAAACATTTGATAAACTTTATTAGTCAGGCTGAATAGGCTTTGTTCAGAAATTAAAAGGGCACAATGAGTGATGCAGGGGCATTAGGCTCAAAATTTACTTTGTACATAAGTAGACATAGGGGGTCCCATGTTCTTTAAATTTCTTGTAAATCTTAATATTTTGAATAAATTTGGTAGGGAATTGTAATTGTTCTCAAGTCATTTTTGAGAACATAAGAAATTGGTTAAGATAGGAGTACGAAGAGTCAATTTAGGATCAGTTCAGTTATTCAGTCTAATTTTAGGAATTGGGAATGCTAAGAGTTGCTGAACTGTCTGGAGACCTGAATAGATTCAGTTCATCCTTGTGGTATAAATGTAATCCTGAAGAGTTTAGATAGGAGGGATAGAGAACTTCTTCAGCAACAAAGTAGGAGGATAATGGCCACTGAACTGAATATCTGGCCTGCCATGAAATTTGTAAGTGATTTATTTTGAGATTGATCACCTGTATGTATGTATAACTATTTATGGAGAATTTTTTATAAGTTCCATGTGTGACTTCATGTCTTCTTGGTCGGATTACATGGGGAATAGTTGAATTCTGAGAGTTAGTATGGATTCTGTGTTCTTGGTTGAATTAGTAATTCTATGCGAAGTCTATATTTCTGTGTTTAATAGAAAGTGCTCGTAGTCTGTGCAGAGGAGGACTGTAAAATATCCCTCTCGCCCTTGAGAAACTGTGTGTGAGGTTAGGGCAAGTTGAATTCCTGTGTTCACCATATGAGTGAGAGTTTAATTCCTTTGAAATTGCTGGATTGCATGTGATCTGTGTGGAGGATTGTTGGGCTATTGATATGAATAATCCTGTGTGATTATAGGTGTGTTCTCGATGACTGTATTCGAATTCCATAGCAATTAATAATCTGGTGATTGATCATGTCCGTATGGATCGCTTGAAGTTATTGTGGAAGTGTGATTAGTTATCCAAGGCTTGTGAGTACTATAAAACGCTGCCGCAAGGGTTATGTATGGGCAGAACTCTACGTCGGAGTCGATAGATGAAAGGAACGTCGAGGAAAAAGGTTGTAATGTGAAGAAATACAGTGATTGTGTGAGGAGGAGAACCTCTTTAAATATAACAAGTAGAACCTGAGCGTAAAGGAGTAGAGCAGAACCTAGTGTGTTGAAGAAGATGGAACCTTGCAGGAGTGAATAGTAAAGGTGGGTTTCCCTTTTTTATGGCACCACCTTCATAGGGTAAGCTGTATTCAAGAAATTGGAGTGATTCCATTGACTGCCTGACACGTGGCCTCAAGTGGTCGAGAGAAACTGCTCTCATAATGCATTATCGTTCATGCAAGTAACTTGTGCGATATCTGTCAGATCAATTGAAGTGATGCGAAGTGATAATAGCTGTTGGATGGGCGTGTGGATTTAACAAAGATATGTTGCATTGTTGCTAACAAATAAATGAGTGGGCCCGAGTACTGTACACATATGAATGGTAAGCGAGTTGTTCTTAAGTCTAAAGATGAAGTTGTGACTTATGCAGGCGATCGATTGTCTATTTAAACCTTGATATATATATATATATATATATATATATATATATATATATATATATATATATATATATATATATATATATATATATGGAGGTGCATATGTATACATAATGGAATTGTCAATTAATATCTCAATTCACTGAATTGAGATATTAACATAGTCCAGATTTGATTATTTAATTTTACCAACTCAGAAGTTAGAGAGAGTGTGAGTTTCCAAATTGTGGACTGTGGGTTGGACCGTTATCAAGTGGTATCAGAGCTTCAGGAATAGCTCTTTTTAAAAAAAAATTCAAGTTTGGTGAATGCAAGGAAACCAGACTTTTGAAAGCTAACAAAGACTGCAAGCATATAGAGGCGCAGTGCATGTGTACCGAGATAATGAAGAAAATTTGAAGTTAAATCTGTTTAAGGGTGATTGTAGAATTATAGAGTCCAATTGAAGGACCAATTTTCTGAAGACTGCAGATTTGAAGAAGGAAGATCAGGAAGAAAGGATACACAGAACCACAGTGAACAAGATTTGCAGAGTGAGTGGAGGATAGGATCATGATCTTGCAGGTAATTAATTTTAATTTGATGTGTATTTAATGTTTGTAGAATTGTGGTTGCTGAAAGTGCAGACAAAGTTTGATAGTGAAGGTAGTGAGGCTGATATCCAACTAGAGTCTGGATAAAGAGGACAATTGCAGTGTTCTCAAGAGAAGTTGAGCCGTGTTTAACTCTGGTTGAAGGATTGTTTGCAGAAGTTAGAGTGCAGAAAATTGAAGACATCTTAGCAGAAGTAGATCACAATTTTGAGAGCAGTGGTAGAAGAGTCAAACAAGGGACTCTGAGTGAAGAAGAAAAGTGTGGAAGAAAGGGGACCAGTACTTGCCAAAAGCCGGATCCAAAGGAAAGGATTGGTGAGGTGAGTTGCAGCAAGAGAGCTTGCTGTTGCAGAAGCTTAGTGCAGCTTGTGAGTGGAGAACTCCTAGAGAAGAATATGGCTACTGAGAGCCATATCAGAGACTGCAAATATTGTAGAGGTTCTGAGAGAGGCAACAACAAAATAATGGCGGAAGATGCCAAAGTAGCTGGCATGAGGAAGAGACTCACAGATGAAGAATATTGGAAGGAATTTGCTGAGATCAGGGAAGAGTTCAATAGATTGAAACCGAGAATAGAAGAAAGCCAAAGAGTTGGTTGGCTCATGAAAAAGAGAGTAAATTGGCAACCATTACAGCTGATGTTGAGGCAAAATAAGATTTCCCTATTGAGAGAAGAACTTAGAACAGTTGAGTTGAAAGAAGGAATTTCTACTTGTGAAGCAGAATAGAGCATAGGTGAAGAGTGGAGTCTTGTAGGAGATCTTGTGAGACATAGTGAAGACTTGAGGCAGCAAGAAGCTTGTCTTGCTGAAGAGGAAGTCATTGAGGAATTCCTGAGTTATTGGGAAAGTCCAGATGATGTAAGGGCTTTTGTTTTTGAGTCGGACAAATGTGAAGTGATGACAGACTCCACAAAGGAAGAAGAACCTAGAGTTCTTGAGGCAAGGATGGGAATTGAAGATTCCATGTGGAGACCTGTTCAAGAAGAAGTGCTTGAGGAAGCAGACAAGACTGAGAGGTCTTGTGATTTGAAAACTAAAAAGTTGTGTGTGTTTGCAGGTACACCGCTAGAAGATGGACAAGCTTCAGAGTTTGTTGATGAGGAGGAGACATTGAATCTGAAATCTGTTCAGATCAATTCTGAGATAGTGAGATCTTAGGAAGAGGTGAAGAAAGAAGATTCAAATGAAGATATTCTATAGAATGGTAAAGTTGAGAAAGAAGGACCATCAAAATATTGGTCAAAGACAAGCAGAGGCATAAACAGTTGTGTAAGGTTCCCAAAATCTACTCCTACTGAAGTTGTTGAAGTGTATAGGAGGTTGGATTCTCAGAGAGGAGAATTGGAGGAGCAGAGGACTTATTCAATAGATAATTTTCCAGGGAAGCAAGGCAGGAAGACATTCATGGATGGAATTCATGGAGCAGATGATGGAAGAAAAGTGAGGCTAGCTGATAGTCTCATGAAGGATGCAGATCAGCATGCTGGGGTACTAAAAGAAGATTTGGAAAGAAGTTTTGAACAACATACTGATGTGTTGTCAGAGGAAAAGGAGACATTGAAGCATTGGAACTTTACTGCTAATGATTCATGTGTTAATAATACAAAGAAAGAGGAAGAACAACAGTTGGAAGTTGTGAGAGAGATGAATAAGAAGGAAACTGTGTTGGTTGAAAATATAGTGAGGGATCAGCATCTGGGCATGGTGATTGGAGCAGTGGAGATGGCTCTGACAGTTGAAGAGAAAGATGATGAAGAATTTCTGAGCCTTGAACTAGACTTAGAAATTCCAGAAGAAGAATTGGTGACTAGGTCATCAATTGAGACCATTGGGTCTCATGGTTTTAACACTGACAGTTTGTTTATGTGTACAGGTGATGCAGAAGACAATTCATCCTTTCAAATTTTCTTGGGAGTGGAAAAAATGTTGCTGAAGGAGGATGAGACAACCATGTCTCATATGTAGGGATCTGTCACTGTCATTGAAAAAGAAGAATTGGCTAGACTGATGGGCCAAGAGTAGGCTGATGAGTAGATTTTAAAAGCTGTTGAAGTGAGGAAGAATTAGCATTCCATGCTGACAGAAGATGAAGGTACAGTGGCTACAAAACTTGATTTGATTACTAAAGTCAACCAAGGAGATGAGAGGCAATTGCTGAAGATTTCCCACAAGGAAGAAGGAAATGCTGAGTTTAAATTACAGCATGCTAAAGATGTAAAACAAACACAGGAGAAATGGCTAAGTTGTTTCCTTGGAGCATTTGAAGAAGAGAAAGGGATTGCAGAGCCTAGAGAAAGGATGCCTAAAGCTGTGAATAAGGGAGGAGCAGATACTAGCTTGCATAATCATATTCTGTTTACTAGTATACTGGATGAGTATGTCACTGCTAGTGGGGAAATAAATGGTGAATTTTTTTTCTGAGAATGAATTTACAGATGATGAACAAAAGGAGAATGTTGCAGAGGGAGATATCCTAGAGGATATTCAGGATGTTTAGGCGGAGGCAACATTGGCATCAGCAACACCCATGGTGGCAGTAGACGCAACATGGGGGATGACACCTACAGAAGTAGTAAACATGTTAATAGCATGTGAGACTACAAGAGTAGCAATACTGGCAGCAAAAAAGATTGAAAGCAGTAGCAGAGGGCAAGATAATTTCCAGCTAGAGGATAAGCTAGACATGGAGATTGAACACGTCAGAAGACTAATGGTAATGGTGTCTTCGAAGCAGCAGACAGTAGCAAGGAGACAGAAGGATTTTTGTACAGCAAGGACAAAAGAAAATTATGAAAGTATAGTTGGAGGTGACTTACAGAACAAAATCTCGAAGCCTGGAGAAGATCAGTTGAAGGATGATGCAGCTGATGAAAATTAGCAAAACCAAGTATGGGATCCTGGAGGCAGAGACGAAGAGCACATCATCATGAGATCATGAAAAATTTGAAGCTTGGGAGTCTGATGCAAGGGCATTATGCTCAAAAGTTACTTTGTACATAAGTAGACATAGGGGGTTCCATGTTCTTTAAATTTCTTGTAAATCTTAATATTTTGAATAAATTTGGTAGGGAATTGTAATTTTTCTCAAGTAATTTTGAGAACATGAGAAATTGGTTAAGATAGGAATACGAAGAGTCAGTTTAGGATCAGTTTACTTATTGAGTCTAATTTTAGGAATTGGGAATGCTAAGAGTTGATGAACTATTTGGAAACCTGAATTGATTCAGGTCATCCTTGTGGTATAAATGTAATCCCAAAGATTTTAGATAGGAGGGGTAGAGAACTTATTCAGCAACAGAGTAGGAGGATAATGGCCACTGAACTGAATATCTGGCCTGCCATGAAATTTGTAAGTGATTTTTTTTGAGATTGATCACTTGTATGTATGTATATCTATTTATGGAGAATTTTTTATAAGTTCCATGTGTGAATTCATGTCTTCTTGGTTGGATTACATGGGGAATAGTTGAATTTTGAGAGTTAGTATGGATTCTGTGTTCTTGGTTGAATTAGTAATTCTATGCGAGGTCTATATTTCTGTGTTTAATAACAAGTGCTTGTAGTCTATGTAGGGGAGGACTGTAAAATATCCCTCTCGCCCTTGAGAAACTATGTGTGAGGTTAGGGCAAGTTGAATTCCTGTGTTCACCATATGAGTGAGAGTTTAATTCCTTTGAAATTGCTGGATTGCATGTGATCTGTGTGGAGGATTGTTGGGCTATCGATATGAATAATCTTGTGTGATTATAAGTGTGTTATCGATGAGAATATTCGAATTCTATAGCAATTAAGAATCCAGTGATTGATCATGTCTGTATGGATCTCTTGAAGTTATTGTGGAAGTGTGATTAGTTATCCAAGGCTTGTGAGTACTGTAAAACGCTGCCGCAAGGGTTATGTATGGGCCGAACTCTGCGTCAGAGTCAATAGATGAAAGGAATGCCGAGGAACGAGGTTGTAATGTGAAAAAATACAGTGATTGCACGAGGATGAGAACCTCTTTAAATAGAATGGGCAGAACTTGAGCGTAAAGGAGTAGAGCGGAACCTCGTGTGTCGAACAAGATGGAATCTTGCAAGATTGAATAGTAAAGGCGGGTTTCCGGTTTTGATCGCATTGCCTTCATAGGGTAAGAGGTATTCAAGAAATTGGAGCGATTCCATTGACTACCTGACATGTGGCCTCAAGCGGTCAGGAGAAACCGCTCTCATCGCGCATTATCGTTCGTGCAAGTAACTCGTGCGATATCTGTTGGATCAGTTGAAGTGATGTGAAGTGATAACAGCCATTGGATGGGCATGTGGATTTAACAAATATATGTTGTGTTGTTGCTAACGAATAAATGAATGGGCCCAAGTACTGTACACATATGAATGGTAAGCGATTTGTTCTTAAGTCTAAAGATGAAGTTATGAATTATGCAGGCGATTGGTTATCTATTTAAACCTTGATATATATATATATATATATATATATATATATATATATACACATAATGTAATTTTAAATTAATATCTCAATTCACTGAATTGAGATATTAACATAGTCCATATTTGCTTATTTAATTTTACCAACTCAGAAGTTAGAGAGAGTGTGAGTTTCCAGATTGTGGACTGTGGGTTGGACCATTATCAATGAGGATATTACAAGAGAATTTATAAACAATTACAAACATGATGAAACCATGGTGGGTAGTTTACATATTCCTTTGACTCCATAATATATTTCCAAAGCTTTAGAGTTTCCATCATTAGGTGAAATATACCACAAGGGATTGAATTTCAAAGACAAAGGTTGGACATTCTTGTTGGATAAAAATAGAAAGTGTTCTTTTGATAGGTCAAAGGGGATTCCAAGGGAGTGGTTCAATGAAACTTGGGCAGAGTTAGTTTTGATAATTCAAAAGTTTTTCACCTATGATAACAAACATAGTTTAGTACACCTATATCATGTTAGGTTACTACAACATATTAAAGGATATATCAAGATCAATTTGTGCTACTTCTTTTATAAAATTTTGATGAAGATGATTGAGAGTGTAAAATTTGAGACAAACCCCAAAGAATCCCCAATTCTTCACCAGGGACACATAAAAATCCTTGTGGACTATCTAATGAAAGTTAAGGGATGGTTTGGAAAAATTTCCTGATTGAAAATAAGTTTGTAGAACAAGTCACTGAAAAAAAAACTTGAACCAACATAGGAAACAAGAAATATTGTGCATTCACCTCTCTATCCTAAAACTATGTCAAAGAAACATCAGGAGATAGATATGGTAGAGAGGGAAACATGATTTTTAACCATTTCTAGAAGAAAAAAAAAGAGGAATTCAAAAGAACTAGAAGTGCAAGTCATAGAGACATCTCCTTTAACTAAAAAAGAAAATGAAATCCTTGAGAGGTTGAAACAAGAAGTGTATGAAAATCCTGTAGAAAGATATTCCTGTTTTGAAAATAATGAGGTGGAAGCTACTTCAGTTTCTAAAAATACCAAGGAGGAAGATCAAAACCTTAGTAGAGTCAGAGAATTAACTGATAGCTTGGAGGTAAGAAGAATAATGGAGAGGCACTTGAAAGAAGAAAATGAAACCTATAAGAAAAATAATGAGAAATTGGTTAAATAAAATGAGAATATAAATAGAGAAATGGGAAAGTTGAAAACCAAAAGAAATCTTCTCTATATACAAGCATGCAGGTAGCTTCACGAGAAAAATTCCTAGAAGGCTAGATATGAGAAATAAAAGGTTAAGACCTTCGTATACAAGGAAGAACAATGCAAAGATATGGATTCTCTTCTATATGCAACATATCAGGAAGTTTCAAGGTCAGGAATGGGATCAACATCAGAGCTCAGAAGGTGAAAGAGGAAAAATCAAGCATGAGGACATGCTTGATCATCAATTTGGGGGAGATGTTGGCCCTAATTTTTTATCTCTTTTTGTTTATGAAATACATATTATTTAACCATACTATCCATATATTCACCATCATATCCATATTATTTTGACTAAAATATGCATATACAGGTATTTAAATTATGTTTTTCAATTATTAGATGTTTTTGTAAAAATTGAAATTTAAGTGCATTTTTGGACAGCATCAGAAATTCCCGTAATGGTCTTATGGTTTGCATATGTGCAGGACACTTGGGCTCCAGCTAGATATATTTCTAGAAGGCTTGGGAATTGAGAATAAGTGTACACCTGTTGGTACAATCAAACTGAGCTTTAATAGGCCTGGTCAAAGGCGGTGAAATAGGACCTGTATTTATGGTGGATCCTTAGAAACTAGGTCAAAACTCTTATTTTGTGGGATTTTCTAGATTTTGATGGATTTGATGGATGAATTTGACTTGATTTGATAAGATAAGGGTAGTTATGACTATAGGAGCTATTTTGGATGATTTTTTTAGATACTTTATCTATTTAAGCCTCAAACTTTGAAGCCATTGGTATGTAGAACTTGTATGACTTAACATTATTATTTATGAGACTTGGAGACATAATTGGAGATATGTTTTATCATATTTGCTTTTGTTTTATGTTGGTTGATTGATTGAAGTTTTAAGTAGCTGAATTCACCATTATTTTTCGAGGCAAGGGTGGAGGGCCCCCACACCGAGCTAAGTGCACTTCTTAGTTTATTTTTAGTTGCAATTTCTGAATTAGCTTGCTTATGCTTAATTTGTTTATGTTGATTATTTCTGAGCATTGATGAATCTAATGATAATTCTTAACTTGCATATGAAAGGAGAAACGAATGTTTAAATTAAACATTATTTCTATCTAATCAAGATCTTCAGTTAGAATTCATATTTACATGCTTTTACACGCTTTCCTGAATTCCTGATTATAACAATAGCATTACTGATAACTAAATATATGATGAAGGAAAATAAAGACCTCTCCAATGAAGAGCCTCTTCAATTATTGCTTCATGTATATTAATCTATTGTTCAGTTAAGTAGTCTTTGATTTCTAATTCATAAGGTAATCTTGTTAGAGATGGACAAACAAATCTCTTAAGTTAGGAGATTATTCTGCTTCTGATTACACATTTGAATTTAGAAATTTTTTAAGTTAGATTTATGTTTGTAATATGAATTTCCCTAATCATTAATAAACCATCTTCTAAATTGATCACAACTAAAACCCATATACTTTGGGGATGCTTCTAAGTTCCACTAACTCGAATTGATAATAAATACTTACGTTAGTTAACAAAAGTAAATTGACCCAACAATAACCTACAGGGAAATTTTACTTTACCCCTTTTCCCGTGGACCTTACTATCACTAGTTTATGTTTTATCACCTACATGATCTCGAGAGGTTGATGACAAAGGCTAATGTGGGAATGTAGACCACAGTGTTAATATCTTGGGAATACCAGGACAATCTCTAAGGAAGTGGTAATCCTTACAAATATTTCAAGGCAATTTAAATTTGTGAATTTGATTGGAAGGTTCTTCCATACTAGTTGCATCAATAGAAATGTCTGCCTGGTTTCCCCTTGCTTATTTTGCTTCTTCTTCTTCTTCTTATTCTTCTTTTTAGCTTCCTTGTTACTAGAATCAAGACTTTTACTAGGTGTTACACCAATTTTTGGTCATATAACCTATTACTATTAGATGGACCAAAGTACACCATGTAAGACCATTTTTACCCTAAGTAAAATTGCTTTCACTATGAAAAACAACTTAGTAATCGATAATTTATTAAGTTGTTTATGGTCTAAATAGGAAACCCCATTAGGAAATATTGAATAAATCCATAATTGTTTAATTTTCCTCAAGGAATAATTAGTTAAATAGTAGTTTAATTAATATTCCTGTCATATTTAACCCAAAACAGGAAAATTAATAAGATAAATCACTAACTATATTATTATTTTCTAGGAATAATTATTTAAACATCATTTAAATAATATTCCTTGTTAAATTTGACTAAATCATTTATAAATAATTAAATAAATCACTATTTATTTTATTATTACTCAATAACATTCTTAAAATAATAAATAAATCATTTATTTATTTATTATTTACAAATAAAGGGATTTGACCAAATTCAAATTCTTTTTCCCTCCAACAAATATAATAAAATATTCCATAAAAGTTGGATCTATATTTGGTTAATAATATTTTAATTATGCACCAATATCTAGACTAACTCAATATTTTGTTATAAATAGAAGGGTTTTTCCATTCATTCACTACCTTTTGTTGCCTAAAGATCACTATGGATCTATACTTTTGGTCTGACTTTGATCCTCCATCATTGCCATATTTATATATCTTTTTTCTTATGAACTCCCCTGAGTTCCATTTTTTGTCTGGGTTTTATACACCATCAAGAGACAAGGATCTTGGATATGAAGCTCTAAGGACATACAAGGACCCATCCCATTGAGTGGGACTGGTAACATCTTTCTATGTTCTCTTCCCAGGTGTCATAAATAAAAAAAATCTTTAAAAATATTTTTGTCTTGTCTATTGGATGCATGGAGAAACTCTTGCTTTTATTTGTTGTTTAATATCTTTTACTGCATAGATCTAGATTTTGTAGCATTTATCTTGGTCAATTAACTGCAAATCTAAATAAATTGGCAGCCATATTTGATGTTAGGGTTGTTTTTTATGCACTGCTAAAGTGGGATTTTTCGTACACTTGCGATTAGAATTCACAGTAACAGATCATGACTCCACAAGGGTTTATAATTATGATTTTTGTTTTTTTTCAGATCCCTTCATGGCCAGTTCCTTCAACCCCTAGGGTTTTTCTTCAACTTCTTGATTTGATTTTCTTGATGTTGTTCTTAACCTTTAAAACCCTAAAATAGTAAAAAATATAACTTCCATGTGCTTCTAGGCCTATTGCGCAGGTGACAGGTATCAAACGCAGTTGAGACAACAATTTATACTAAAGCCTACTCCCGAGAGTGCCGAAAGTGTAGGTTGCACTTTTTGGGCCAAAACCTGTGACCTCAACCTTCAGGGCAAAAAAAAAAAACCAAAAACCTGCGCTCTCTGTGGAAAATAGGTTAGAAACTGTGACCTACACTTTTTGTGGGAATTTTTCTAGGTTTTTTTGGACTACTGTTTAGGGTTGTATGACCTCCGTCTACACCCATTTTGGATCTGTACTTACACTATTTTACTCATCGAAGTAGGAACCTGGCCCCCTAGGGCTTCAGTACGCTTCCACCTTTCTAGGAGGAGTTTAGCTAAAGCGGGTCGTTTGAGAGTTTAGTGTGTTCAGCCATTTTTCAGATAAGATCCTATACCTTCAAATCCATTTCATATTTTTTATTCATCCATTCAAAACACCTCTTTTCAGTTTTGTTTAGTCCTCCTCTAGGGTCCCCTCATTTCCCTTTAGGTTGTATCATTTCACCACCTCATTTGCAGCAATTTTCCCTCTCATTTTTTGTCGTTTTCTGCACCTATTTCTAGCAGATCTGACCTCTAGATCCCTGTCCCTCCTCACATTATATCCATTGCCATTTTTGGTGTGTTTTGACGAGATTTTTCCCACCCATAGACTAGTTTTTGGGAAGCCTGTCTCCTTGGGTTTAGATTGATGCATCTTTAGCTGTTTATTTTCTGTCATATTCAGTTTAATTTACTGTTATTTGCAGATTCATTTACAGTGATAGAACACATTTTTTATTTTTCTCTACAGACTTCTGGGTTTAAAAATTAAAATTAACACACTTAGAATGCACACCTTAAGTGAAGAGCGACTAGTTTACACTTCCATGCCAAGACTATAACATTGTAATCATTTGATACCACACCTCTCTACCCTTGTTTTGACATTGTAATAATTTGATCCTGCACCTCCTTGCCTTGTTGGTCTCTCTTCCTTTTGTGATCTGTGCCTATTCTTCCATCATTGCACCCCCAAGGAGTTTACCCCAGAGACTTCTTGGCCTTCATCCTCAGTTTCTGTTAGGAAGACTTAATCCTCCATGTAGGATTCAAGTTAGTCCTCCACTGAGTCCCCATTCTAACTCTGCTTCTAGTTCATGGGGTTCCCATTCTGGTTCTATCCCTAGTTATCCTCCTATCACCTTCACCACGTCTGGTTCAGGACCTAATGTTGGTGGTAGCCCCGACACTAACGCTGGGAATACTACTAGTGGGACTGCAATAGGAACTATCCTGGTTGTTCCCTTTCTCCCTTATATGGCAGGTCTCAGTCTTCCTAATTTTAACCAATTGATCAATGACCCCATACACCATGATCCTCATTGGCCTACTATGCCAACCTAGCTCTCTTCCGAAATCCCCAAGTTTGAAGGTCTTGCTGGAGAAGATCCTACAAACCATGTTAGATATTTCCACATGTGGTGTTCATCTAACTCCATCACCGATGACTCTGTCAATCTTCGGTTGTTCCAACGTACCCTTAGTGGAGAAGCTTCTAAGTGGTATGTTGACCAGACCTCCTCCTCTCATACTACATTTTTGACTCTTGCCAGGGCTTTTCTATCTTACTTCCAACTTCCCCTTCGTTATGACACTGGTACCAAACTTTTGACCTCTTTCCATCAATCCTCTGTGACCCGCCTATCCGATCATGTCTAGGAATGGCATAGAAGAAAGAGCCTATGTCAAGCCCCTACCTTTAAAGACCATGTCTACATGGACTGGTTTCTCAGATCCCTTTTTCTTGTTATTGGCAAAGATGTCTCATCTCATTTCCCTCACACCAAACAAGATGATCTCCAGATCACGTTGAAATATGACCTGATCTACGCATAATCTGGTTATGTTTATACTGTCTTACCTGATCTCCCTAGACCTGGTGGTGCCAACACATCGGGGGCATCCCATGCCGCCTACAGTATTTTTGGAGCCTTTTCTCATCCATACACTCATCCTCCCATGGGTTATGGTTTCCCACAGGGATGGGCCAACTCCTCCAGCACTTCCTTTCCCCCTGGTAGCATGTATCCAAGATATGGCATGCCTCCTCCTTTTTCTCAACCTGTTTACCACAATGTTACCTAAACTCCTTATTATCTGTATTCGTAGCCTAGTGCTTCATCTGCTCCATCATTAGCACCTCAACCTCCCTTGCCTTCTCAACCCCTGCAATAGTAGCCACCACCCCCCGAGGGAAAGTGTATGCATAGCAAGGCACCAGTAATCCTCATACCTCTAAAAAGAAGAGGAAAGGCAACCAAAACCAATCTACCCCAGGTAATACAGAACTCAATCCCTAAGGGAATACACCTAACACTGCTAACCAGCAACAGGGCACTCAGCCCAAGCAGGACAAGCTTGTTCGCATGAACAAACCATGTCCTTCTTGTGATGTCTATGGTCACTATACCCACTATTGTCCTCTTTTACTTGAGATGTGGTAGATGTGGGAAAATCAAGTAGCATCCCGAGGACAACAAGCCTCCCCTTCGGTTCCTCCCCATGTTACACCTATCCAGCTGGTTGTGTTTACCAATCCTTTCCCCCAGCAAGGATTCATGGCTACCCAACCCCCTGAAGGTTAGCCGACCACTCAACCTCCTCCATCTGATACCTCTAATTACCAGATCCTCATGATGAACTCTTACCAACCCATTACCATTGACCTCAACCTTTAGACTCGGTCCCGTCAGTACAAAAAGCCTCCCGCTACATCTGCCCTTGAGCCCCCTTCTTCAAGACCCACAGAGCCTCTTTCAACAGCCAATGGTCCTTTACTGATCCCTCATCCTAAGGTAGAGGTTCATACCAATATCCCCAAGGGACCACTACACTGAAACACTACTTCTGTTAAAGCTTCCCATTCATATATTATAGTAAATGATTTGGCGCAATCCCCTACTGCCATATCAATGCTGGAACTCCTCCAGTCGTGCCCTTCACAATGAAAATCTATACTAATTGCCATGGGAAATGTGGATCCTTCAGATGATCATTTGATCTTATTCGATGTTGACCGATCAGAATATCCCCCCTTGCTACTTCAATCGCCTTCCAAATCCCCTTCAAGATCCAGAATTCCAACGTCTCCTGTTGTATCATTGATGAGGGGGCATCCACCTGTGTGATTTCCACTTTGGCTTGGAATCAACTCAAATCTCCTGAGTTGGCCCCTTCTACTATTACCCTCTAAGCATGGGATGGACACTCTTTGCAGCCCATAGGCCTGTTTCACAATTTTCCTATTACTCTTATGGGCAAGACTATTTGTGTTAATGTAGAAGTCATTGATGCCCCCTTAGATTACAACATTATATTAGGTCATAGCTACACTTATGCGATGTATGTTTTCCCATATGCAGTTCACCATAAGATGTTCTTTCCTACCAACAGAAATATTGTCACCATTGACCAGTTGATATATTAGGAACCGAAGTCTCAGACTTCACTTGAGTCCATCATCTCTTCGGTGATTAATAAAAAAATAGTCGAACCTTTGACCAGTGTTTCACCCAGAGTCTAAAAAGATTCCTATTTCTTTTTGTTCATTCCGTGGTCTTTCTCTTGCTGTCTCTGATCCCAGCTCATTAAACGTTTGCATGATGCAATCGTCTCAATCTGACCTCAAGCAACTCGCTTCGACTAGTCAACAGCCCTGCCTTCTGCAACTTGCTCCCAACACCTCAAATCAACCTTCAGGACCCCCTCCTCAAGGCCCCTCATATGCAGCTGGTATCCATGATCCTCCCTATCCTCATAGCATGGTTCCTCCTGGCCTTAACCATATCGGAGTTGTCCCACCTAGCCATTACCCCTACGGTCAGATACAACTTCTAACTGCCCCTCCTGGAGTAGTTTTGGTACCTTTTATGGCTACCTTATCCCTTACTAACATTAACCTGGAGATCCTTGTCTTGTAAGTCTTCCCCCCAGCCACTATCCTGCTTGGTCAGCCTAAACCTTATCTTGCTTTGACCACAGTTCAATCGGTCCCCATGACCCCTCTGTTTGCTTCGGTGCCTCTGCCACCTTAATAGGAACCTACTCCTGTTGTGAAAGCTTCAAGTCAGAAGGGAAAAGCTTGCAAGAAGGCACCTAAAGACAAGGCCTCCTTGACA
The DNA here is from genome assembly GCA_034641835.2 of Pinus albicaulis. Lineage (NCBI taxonomy): Eukaryota > Viridiplantae > Streptophyta > Pinopsida > Pinales > Pinaceae > Pinus > Pinus albicaulis. The sequence continues at coordinate 1,399,393,748 of CM076580.1, forward strand.
AACCCTTCTCCTCCTCAGCCTCCAAAGCATACCACCCGGTGTTCTTTGTGTGATGTTGTCAGTCATACCACCCATACCTATCCTGAATTACCTCGTATAAAACCCATGATCAATGTCACGTTCCCTGAGTCTATAGTCCCGGAAACCTTTTTTCCTTCCCTGAATGTAGCCAAGAACCCCAAGAATATTCACACGAACTAGCCATGTGCTTTTTGTGACTTCCATGGCCACTTTACTCACCTTTGTCCCCCACCTCGAAGAGTATCTCTCCTCTTTGGAAGCGGTCCACTAATTTGAGGCCAAGCGCAACGAGTTCACCTCTCTCTTGTGTGTGAGTTTTTCTTTGGTAGAACCAGAGGACTTACCTACTACCATTGGCATTCCCCCTCCCGATGTTGAGAAAATGTAGTCTTTCGCCACCATCCTCTATCTCTCATCATCCATGAGATCCACGGTGGAAGCTCCCTCTGAAACTTGCCCTTCTGTTTCGTTTGACATCCCTTTAGTGATCAACTTGAGCTCAAAATTGGTGGATCCTTCATCTACTTGTTCTTTAGTCACCCTCTATGATGATGTGCATGTGAACCTTTCTTCTCATGATGATGATTCAGGTAGCTTCACCGTGTCAGGTGATCTTTCTTCCACAAGTCACCCCATATTCTATTACAATGACGAAATTATGGAAGCATTTACCACCCCTGACTTTATCTATTCCTCTTTACATCGAACCCATGCATTCGAACCACATACACCTTGTGGCCATTACATTGACACCCAATGCTTGGGTAAGGGGGCACCCATATTTGAGAGTCTAGGAGAAGCAATTATCCACAACCCTCATAGTGCATCTGGTCATGTCGACTCTAGTACCATCATTCTTCCCCGTTTAGAAGAAAATCTAGAGTCCCATATCACTTCAGATCACTCTAGGGATGATCTCCCTCATCATTCATTCCACTTACATCAGCAACCTAGTCCCCTAGATATTGTTGTTGACCAACTTGTGTTTTTTCTAGGTGAGCACCAATTCATTATCTCCAAATCCACTCTTTTGGATAATGACACCATGTATGCCAACCCAGAAACTTAGTCCATTTGTTGAATATATGCAGTACCAAAAGAGATTGGTGATCCTCTATTCCCTTTCTCAAACTACATAACCATAACTAAAACAAATGGTGCACCACATCATAAAAATGTGTTTAGATTCCCCTTTTCTAAATACATTTGGCATGACCATAGCATGCTTGGCGGTACCCATGCCCCTAAACCATAAAAATCACAGCTCTAAGCTAAAAACAACACTGAAACACCCTTTCTCTGACAGGTCGCACTTTTCAGGTAATTTCTTGGGATAGATTGCAGTTATCTGCCCAGTACTTGCTACCCAGGTCGCTAAACAAACCCCAAAAAGTGCGACCTGACCTGTTCCTGAGCTCTAGGTGCCTAAGATGAGCTTGCAATCCAATGAAATGAAAGAGTAGGGTTAGGCCTCTTACCTACAGGTAATGAATCTCTATTCCAATGATCAATTTTTCCGCTATAATCACCGCAAGATTTAGGGCCTTTTCTCCTCTCTACATTCACCACAACTACACTTGCAAATGAATTAAATTGGAGGGAAAAATTTTTATTAAAAGAGAAACCCCAGATTTTTCTTTCCCCAAATGCAACCAAACCATAGCTTCGTTTGAAAAACTAACATAACCGTTATAAAGCTCTCACTGAGCTCTCAAATGGGTATCCTTTATTTTTTTGTGATTTGGTACTTTGCCCAGACACATTTTTTTCTAAGAAGGGTCACTTCACCACTCCTCAAAATCTGATTTCTTCACTTGCCACACTTGTACTTGGGGCACCACTTTGCCTCCATACTTGTCCACACTCATTTCGATTTTCGTCGTGAGTAACCATCTTGTACTCATGTTTTGATGGTCCCCACCAGGCCTTTCTGTGTGGCAGCATCATGGAGTCGCCCTTGTTTGGAGTATCCGAGTTGAGTCATCATCGCAGCCATGGGGTCTATCCTGAGTCACTTTGTATCCTCCTATTGTCCTCCATCCTTCATTACTTGGTTCCTCTCTCATGTCACACATTTTTGCCTCCAGTCATACTATCCCCTATTCCCTTTGATATTGTGTCAGTTGCTGCCAGGTCATCCATGCCCTTCATGCTCTAACAAGGGAAGTCGTCAGCCTGCTACTCAATACCCCCAATTCCATCATCACCCCTGATGTTAGTCTTTCCATCGCTCTACTATTATCTCTCATGCCTTAGCTGAGGATCCCTTATTGCCTCACCTATGGCAGACCTCCTTCTATCGACATCATCTCATTCATTCCAGAAGACAAGTCTAGAGGGCGGTGTACCTTGGTTCCAGCTTCCACTCTTGTTCAGTACCTCAGATCAGGAAAAGGGACTCCTTATTTCCCTTTTACTTGATTTTTTTCACAGCTCCAGCTCCTTACAGCATGATCGAGATCCGTATACTTGATGGTTCAGTGATGCAACATATTGTACCGGTGATTCCCAGGTGTGTGTGATATGCTTTAGACCTCATGAGGAGGTGGCTCTTCAAGTACACCCCCACATGCCCAGATGACCTCTTCATTGCAACCTTTGATGCAGCTCCATATATTTGATGGTTTTGGCCTCATCCACTTGCAGCGCCTTTTAGTTTGCATGCATCATTCAAATTTTCAGAGCCCTCTCTTGTTTACAGTGCCTCTTTGGTTGTAATTTTATCTCATGTACTCAAATATTATTGTATAAGTCCTGGTTGTTATCCCAGGCACAATATATATGTGGGATCCATTATCATGTTTTTATCTGGCCCATGTTTATGCCAGCATGTACTATATAGTTCAGTCCCTTGTTTACTGGAAGCATTATTATTTTCACTTTGTTATCTCGACGGGCATAGATATGCCTCCCCTACATATTGAAGAACAGGTACTCACTCATAAAAGATACTTGTCGCATCTATAAGTCTCACCTCCTTAGGATCTTGTCTTCTAGCACTTTGGTCTACCTTATATTTTTCTCTCTCTGACTCCCCTTTCGGTGTCTCATGATTAAGTTCTTACAACGTACTTCAGTCATATGATTAGCTCCTAACACTTGCACGTTACACCAACCTTTGGTTATCTAACCTGTTACTATTAGATGGACCAAAGTACACCACGTAAGACCAATTTTACCCTAAGTAAAATTTCTTTCACTATGAAAAACAACTTAGTAATCCATAATTTGTTATGTTGTTTATGGTCTAAACAAGAAACCCCATGAGGAAATATTGAATAAATCCATATTTTTTTTATTTTCCTCAAGGAATAATTAGTTAAAAAATATTTTAATTAATATTCCTGGTCATCTTTAACCCAAAACAGGAAAATTAATGGGATAAATCACTATTTATCTTATTATTTTTTAAGAATAATTATTTAAACATCATTTAAATAATATTCTTTGTTAAATTTGACAAAATCATTTATAAATAATTGAATAAATCACTATTTATTTAATTATTACTCAACCACATTCTTAAAATAATAAACAAATCATTTATTTTTTTATTTATTACAAATAAAGGGATTTGTCCAAATTCAAATTCTTTTTCCCTCCAACAAATATAATAAAATATTCCATAAAATTTGGATCTAGTTTTGGCTAATAATATTTTATTTGTGCACCAATATCTAGACTAACTCAACATTTTGTTATAAATAGAAGGGTTTTTCCATTCATTCACTGCATTTTTTTGCCTAAAGATAACTCTAGATGTATACTTTTGGTATGACTTTGATCCTCCATCATTGTCATATTTTTCTATCTTTTTTCTTATGAACTCGCCTTGAGTTCCGTTTTTTATCTGGTTTTTCTACACCATCAAGAGAGAAGGATCTTAGATTTGAAGCGCTGAGGACATACAAGAACCCATCCCATTGAGGGGGACTGGTAACATCTTTCTATGTTCCCTTCCTAGGTGTCATAAGTACACAAATTATTTAAAAATATTCTTGTCTTCTCTATTGGATGCATGGAGAAACTCTTGATTTTATTTGTTTTTAATGTCTTTTACTGCATATATCTAGATTTTGTAGCATTTATATTGGTCAACTAACTTTATATCTAAAGAAATTGGCGGCCATATTTGATGTTAGGGTTGTTTTTTATGCATAGCTAAAGTGGGATTTTTCATATTCTTGCGATTAGAATTCACACTAACACCAGGCGAGGAGGAAGAAAGGGATGAAGAAACAACATGTGAATAAGGCAAAGGGACAACTTCAGGATCAAATTGAGGTTGATATTTTTCAGGTGGAGGAGAACTTGGTTGAGGAGTAGTTTGGACATTCGAAACCATAGTGGTGGAAAACAACCGAATTGGCAAACCAATGGTAAATTCAGGAAGGGAAACAATTTCCCTATAAGGAGCACCAATATTTGCAAAAGAAGGAAAAGGACCAGGATTCCCTTTTGAGGCATTTCCTTCACTGGGGGACTCATGAACTATTTCCATTAGTCTCAACCTAAGATCAACTAAGGATTTGTTCCTCGGGGAGGTTATTTTTCCACGATCAATTAATTGATTTTAGAAATTAAAGACAAAAATAAATTAAAAAGTGGTGTAACCAGGCATAAAGGTTTACCAAGAAACCACAAACTGCAATATACACCTTGCTGAACCAAGGAGTTAACATACGAGATCCAATCTCCCCGAATGTTTTGTTTGATGTATCACGATATATAAGGCATTTGACTTGGTTACCTATGGCAAGGATAGAAACCTATAGAGGACTCCCAAAATATACTCGACAGTACGTGGGAGTGTAGTCTGTAGTAGTGTTTTATAATGTGCAACCGTTTGATGAGATCGTTCCCATATACTTTTCATGCATGGAGCTCCATACAATATACCCAAAGATACATGGATAACGATATGATAAACTTACATATGTGGAACTGTATATCACACCCAGGATACAACGCTGGAAAAAAATCATAGCTCCCTCATTTAACAACGATGGAACACATCTCTAGGTTAGACCTCTAAGTGTTTGTGTTAATGTTACAAATGCTCCTTATGTTGATTCAATAAATTTTATTTTTTAATCTTTGATTAAGTTTGAGTTTTGGGCTCACCATGAATGTCACCTGGATATCCTAAAACGAAAATCTAGCATGCTAAAATGAAAATATTTCTCTTTCAATGAAAATATAGTCAAGGAAGGGAAGAAAAATTCAGTATGAAGCATACAACAAGATGAAAGATGTGAATTCCCTTTCAATGTGAATGCTTATATATCAATACATATACAAAACCCTAAATTCCAATGATTTTTTTTCCTTTTCAACACACTTAGTTTTAGAAATGAGGAAAACTAATATGAAAAAGTTTAATCAGTGATTCAAATTTACTTTTTAGAATGAGGACTAGAACAAAAATTCATCCAAGCAATCAATGACCAAATGAAATCAGTTTGCAAGAGACCTAATGATAAGAAGAAAGATTAATTGAAACTAATCCCTACAAAATAAAATCAAACACAAATGCAAACCAAATAAAGCATTTAGAGAGACCACAAGACACTCAAGACTCAGGGAAGTTCAGCGTGAAGTAGGATGACAAAAAAGACCCTCAAAAAATGTTGGTACAAAGTGGGCCGGGTGAGGTGCAACACTTTGTTAGAGTCGCTAGGGGACCAAAGGTTTAGGGATAGAGGATTCCAACAAAAAAATTGAAAATCAGACTCGATGAAAACACTTCCTAGGTCTGCTCTTGGTTGATCAAAGAAACAAAGGTCCTTCAAAGAGGTAATAAAACACAATGGAAAAAGAAACTACCAAGGGAATACATCATTCCCCATTACCGTTGCCAATATGTTATGCAGGATTTATGATTGCGAACAAAAGTATCTCCCCTAGGTTTGGTGGCTAACCTAGAACAACAGAGAGACACAGAATTTTAATGATTAACACTGTTACCGATGAAATAGGTAACTGCACTGTTACCTACTTTTTTTTGGTAGCATAAAAAGCACCCGATTTTGAAAAGTGGTGATGCAGAATCACCTTTTTTTTCAGCACATTTTTGACACTCTAATATTTTTATTTATGAAGTATGAATATTTGTTTTAAAATGTTAGTGATTTTCATGCTAATTTTGAAACGTGTTGATGCAACATCAACTTTTTTTTTAGAGTGATGATTTTCATGCTAATTTTGAAATGTATTGATGCAGCATCAACCTTTTTTTTTAGAGTGGTGATTTTCATGTTGGTAATAAAACACAAAACTTAGATAAAAAATATATATATAAAAACAATAAAAAAAACTAATAAAAATGTAAAAAAAAACAAAATTAACTCGTAAAAATAAAAAATTTAAGCAAAAATAAATTAAAAAAAAATGAAACAAAACAAAAATATTCGAAAATTATATCGAAAGAAATGACAAAATTTGAAAAAAAAAAAACACATAATTTAAAGAAAAAAACAAAAATTAACCAAAAAAAATTAAAAAAAAAACATCAAAAACATTGTTTCCTAAGTTATTAAAAAAACCATATAATTAAAAAAAAATATTTAAAATAGAAAATTTAAAATTATTTAAATTACAAAATAAAATTTACATAAAAAAAAATAAAATACAAAAAATAAAAATTTAAATTTAAAAATTTAAATTAAAAAAAAAATAATAAGAAGAAAAAAAATACAAACTTTAAAATTAACAAAAAAAAAAACAATTAATTACCATTATATTAATTAATTGGTTAATTAGTTGTATAAATATATTAAAAATTTTATAAATAAATAAATAAAAATTAATTAAATTAAATAAATAATGGAATATTTACTTTTCAAAGTCAAACTAGCGGTTATCCTAACGGCTAGTTGAGCCATTTCTACAACTATTTATACTTAATGTCTGGATCTGATCTCTCACATAGTCCTGATGATGAACCACACTGGTTGGTTCGAAACGCGTCTGCCACATTCTAGTGCATGTGATTATTACCGAAAGAATTTCTACTAATTTATATGATGGATCAAAGAAGTTTAGATTCCAAAACAAAAAAACAAGTTAAAAAAAAAAAAACAAAATTGAAAATTGAAAAAGAAAATTAAAATAAAAGAATTAAAAAAAAAAAACTATCATTAAAAAACAAAAAAAAATGAAAAAAACCACGTGCAAATAATTAAAAAACAAATATCCACAAATTTACTATTTTTTTTTAAATGAAACAATTTATAAATTTTAAAAATGAAAAACTAAATAAAATAAAAGATTAAAAATAAATTAAATTAAATTAAAATTTAATAAATAAATTTTAAATTTTAAAAGATAATTAATCTAAAATGTTAAATTTAAAAACAAAATTTAAAAAAGAAAACAAAAAAAGTTAAAACAAATTAAATTTAAAATAAAAAATTTGAATTTAAAAAAAAAAAAAAAAAAAAAAAAAATTAAAAACAATCAAATTAAAAAAAAAAAATGTATTAAAAATTAAAAAAATAAAAATAAAAAATAATTTTTTGATTGTGGTGGTGCCGCCAATCGACCTCCCGCCCAGGTGGCGGCAAAGGCCAACGCTTGGTGGGAGACTGATTCCGAGAATCGGCCTCCCGTGGCGGGAGTTTGATTCCAGGAATTGCCCTCCCGCGGCGGGAGGCCGATTCCGGGAATCGCCCTCCCGTGATGAGAGGACGATGGCGATTCCCAGAATCGACCTCCTGCGGCAATCAGCCTCTCGTCGCGGGAGGGCGATTCACGGAATCGACCTCCCGCCGCGGGAGGGCGATTCTCGGAATCGGCCTCGCGCCCAGAGGCCGGCCTCCTCCGCCACCTAGGCGGCAGGCCGATTGGCGGCGCCACCACGATCTAAAAATTCTTTTTTATTTTTTTATTTTTTTAATTTTTAATATTTTTTTTTTTAATTTTATTTTTATTTTAATTTTATTTTTTAAATTCAAAAAATTTAAATTTTTTTTTTTTAATTTAATTTTTATATTTGAAATTCAATTTGTTTTCATTTTTTTTAATTTATTTTTTAATTTTATTCATTTTTATTATTTTTAAATTTTTTTCTAATTTTTTTTAATAATTTTTATTAAAATTGTATTTTTTTTTATTTAATTGATTTTTTTTTTAATTTTCTCATATTTTTTTTTTTAATTTTCAAATTTTGTGCTTAATTTTTCATTTATTTTCTTAAAATTTAGTAAATTTTGTATTTTTTTTAAATTTATTTGAATTTAATACATTTTTTTAAATTTTTTATTTTTTTATTATTATTTTTTTAATTACATAAATTTTTTATGTTTTTTTTATTTGAATTAAAATTGTGTATTTAAAATTAGATTTTTTTTAAAATTAAACTTAATATTTTAAAATTAAGATGTTTTTTATTTTATTTTTTATTTAATATATTTTATTTTTAATTTATTTTTTTCAATTTTTCAATTTTAACTGATTTTAAAAGCTTTTTAACTTTTTATTTTAACAATGTTTTTTTTTTTCCTTATATTTAAAATTTATTTTTTATTTCAAAATTTATTTGTTTATTCATTTATTTATTCAATTTTTTTTAATTTTTTTTAATTTAATAAAGTCTAATATATATATTTTTAATTTAAGTTCATATATATATATATATATATATATATATATATATTACTTTTTATAATTTAAACTTAATTTAAATTTTAAAATCTATTTGTTTTTATAATATATATTTTTTTAAATTTAATTTTTTTATTGTATTTAATTTTTCATTTTTTATTTTTAATTAATTTTTCACTTTTTTACTTTTAATTTCAATAATGTTTTTTTTTTTTTTTTTTCCAGTTTTAAATTTATTAAAATTTAATATATTTCTTTAAATTTAATTTTTTATTTTAAAAACTAATTGTTTTTTTAATTTAATAAACATTTTTTTTTTTTAAATTTAATTTCTATATTTTATTTTTTATAATTTCTTTCTTTTTTTAACTTTTTTTTTAATTTAATCTTTTTTATCTCTTTTTTTTTTTTTTTTTTATTTGTATATATTTTGAAATTTTAATCTTTAATTTTTTTTTATTTTTTTTCTTAAATTTTAGGTTTTTTTGAATGTTTGAATTAAAATTTTTATTTGGTTTTTATTTTTATTTTTTTATTCCTATATATTTTTAAATTTTAAGCTTTAAAATGTTTTTATTTTTTAAATTTATTTATTTTTCTTAAATTTTAGGTTTTTTTTTTAATGTTTGAATTTTAAAAATAAAAAAATGTTATTTCTATTTTTAAAAATGTCAAAAATATGACACAATTTTTTTTTTGTTATTCCAGCATTAACTGGTTTTGTTTTGAGGGTGCTTCTTCAACCTTTTTTTCAAGAAACAATTTTGTTTTTAGCATAATTTTATTAAATGTTGAAATTTGACCTTCAAAAAAAACCAAGTGCGTTCAAGAATACACTTTTTTTGTTTTTGGGGTGTTTTTTCATGTTTTTTGAGTCTTTTTGGGCTAGAGTTCTCATTTTGAGGTCAGGTCACCTATTTCATCAGTAACAGTGTTGATTTCCTTAAAGTAAATAGATGACAGAATGAAGCCTACTTAGAATCTGTCACACACTTCACTCCTTCTTTAGCTTGAATGCTCGAATTACAGTTGTAATTTCCAAAATTAGAACCTGTACAGCCAGAAAACAAAAGCCAAAAAATTATGGGATCTATGTAGTATCATCTAAGTATTATATTCAATAGATCAACATGGTATTGAAATACATGAAATAATAACATCATATATAGGAAAACAAATAATTATTTGCATTAACATAAACATGTGTTGATGTTGTAGAAGATCTCCTCCAGGCTAAATTTTCCTTTACATGTCATAATTTACACCTCTAGTCACCCTAAATGCATGAAATGAAACCTCTCACCACAACAGCATAAGGGTAGAATCACTCTCCAAAATCCAACCTCTTGCATATGGAAGGATGTAAATATATAAAGGAGTGGGGTAAGTTGGGAGTTCTTATCCAATTACCAATCTAAGGTTTTAGATCCACCTTTGATTGGAGGATGGGATCAAAGGATAATGGATGGAAACTCCAAAGAAGGATATGATAGGATCTGAATTTTTTATTTGATGTAAATTTTGTAACAAATTCTAGAAGCTTCTGGAAGAGGAAGCTTCTAGAATTTCTCTCTTTTTCCTGAATATCTAGAACCAACGCAGGTGAAAAGGGGAGCAACCTATAGGTCATCAACATAGGACACAATGGAGCAACCTGTAGGCACTGATTTTCCAACAAGAGGCCAAGGAGAATTGGTCCTAAAACTAGCTCAGATGATGTAGTTTCAAGCACAAACTCTATGGAATGAAAGAGCCATACTTAGGGTTCTATCCAGTGATGATGAAAATGGGTAATATGATGTTGTTCAATCCCATTAGGATTCCTATTTTTACGGTATGTAGTACCCTAGGGTCTAGTTTGTGAACCCCAATAGAGCAAGAAGCATAAAAATGTGCAGTCCTAATTCTCAAACTAGTAAAATGGGAAGAAGGGATAGTACCCATAGGTCCTACGTTTGAAGATGATCTTGTAGGGTTTAAACCCTATGCTTCTCCTAATGCTCTAAAACCTACAACTCACTCAAGAAAATCACATATACCAGCAATAATTGAAAGCATGCTCAAGATGTTATTGTTAGATTATATAAGCATATAAGCATAAAAGCATGAAGTCATTCATAATATTATGATCTCTTCCATTGGTTTTTGGGAGGCTGAAATATGGTGAACTCCTTCCATGTCCTCGCATGATTCTTCTTATACACTTAATATATTTCGGCTATCCTGTACCCCTTCTGACCTCATATATAAGGGGGAATCTATTATAACATCATTTTCCACCTCTGTATACTTGATGCTCTGAGTTATGGCCTTGAGAAACCATTTCCCCTCAGACTTGGTCCTTTATCTAAAAAAAACATTATTTTGAATTCCATACGCGACTCTACCCTCTCAAAAGTGTGTGCACACGTGGGTCCAAATATACCCAACCCATGTATATAGTTTGAAATATGAAAAAAATATCAAATTCCCTATTTTCTGGGTGGGGTTTACGGCCCACAGGTTACACCAGAATCCTACCTACAAAATCCTCTGGCCTAATTGTATGCCAACTGAAAAAATTGTTTTGGTATGTTATAAATACACCTCCTGGGAAGGCCTTAAGGGGAGAGAGAGACAAGTATTGATATTATAGCCATTTAGTCCCTGATGAAGTTTGATTTTACCTATGCCTCTTGCACTCTTAGATTGTGGAAACCCTTGTTTCCCTCACAGATATGTCCATTCCTCTAATATGAAATCCATGTGTAGGCATTTGGAAGGATATTGTTGAGGCCTGGGCTGGATGGATCCGGATGACGATTTTTCTTGGAGTCATGGATGAATCAGGTGGTATTCCTCCACACTTATTTGCATTCATCAATAAATAACTTGTCATGTTCTTGATGTTCATGCGAAGGGTGAAAATGTGAAGCTAGGGTGAAAATGGGTTTAAACCCTAGGGTGAAAGCTACCCATTAGAGTCAACGGACCAATGTAATGCCCCATAATTTTTTCAATTTTTTTTACAATGTATTTTGGGAGACACAAAATTTTGATTTCACTGAATCATGATGACCCTCAAAAATTGTTTGCACTCATTTTATTAGAAAAATAATTAAAATTAATAAAAGTTTACGAAATTCCATAAAATTTATATTTCCTGAAAGTAGATTCAATTCTGAAAATGCTTGTCTTGGTTCCGACAGTTAATTAACAAGTTTTCATGGAGTTTAATCAGTCCAAAGTTGCAGAACCGTTTTCAGAGCTTGGTTCTGCGTAATTGGTGACGCGTTAGTTCGGACGAACTATTAGTGAAAGTTCGGCCGAACTATGTTTTCCGCTTACGGGCCGCTAAAACTAACGTCTTAATAGTTCGACCGAACTTCTTATCAAAAGTTCGGCCGAACTATTGTGCAATTCTCCGTCGGCCGGAAATTTTTGTGGAGCCCCCTACAAAACACATATTTCGCGTCAATATAAATTTCCGTGAAATGATTCACAATTTTCGCACATTTCGCACTTCATTTCATTTTACAACTTGGTTTGAATTCAAAAACTTTTCTTCAAAGTTTGGGTTTAAAAAAAAAATTTGGAAGACATTTTCTGGAGGCGGCGTGATTTTTCTTGAAGGTTCAGAGAAGAAATTTTTGGGAAGACATTTTTTTGGAGGCGACGTGATTTTTCTTGGAGGTATGTAAGTGTTTTGTGTTGAAATAAATCTTTTGAGCTTCTTTGTTCAAAAATTTTTCTTCACATTTTAGAGGCGGTGTGATTTTTCTTAGAGGTATGTACATGTTTTGGATCAAGGATTACGTATTTTTTAGAAAATATTTTTTTAAATTAAATATTTTGTGATATTGTTTGTAATTGAGTTATTATCTAATTTTTTAAAGGAAATTTTTTGAACCTCATACCCTATTATCATGGGAAATCGAAGAACTTGTGTGAGAAAATATGATCGAAAAAGAAAGCCTGAAGAACGTAGAGAAGAGACGAGACAATATCGCAAAAGAAAGTTAGAAGCTCTCTGAAATATTGAAGAGGAAAATCAACCTCAATCAGAAATTGAAGCAGGTATGTAAATTTAAATATTACATGATCTATTGATATATATTTAAAATTTTCCTAATGTAAAATATGAAGCTTAATTTTTATTTGATGAACTAGTTTGAAAAATATTTTGTTTGATGTAAACAGACAGAGATATTCCTCCAAATATTGAAGAAGAAAATCAACCTCAAGCAGAAATTGAAGCAGGTATGTAAATTTAAATATTATGATCTATTGATATATTTTTAAAGTTTTCCCAATGTAGAATGTGAAGCTTAATTTTTATTTGATGAACTAGTTTGAAAAATATTTTTTTTAATGTAAACAGACAGAGATACTCCTCAAAATATTGAAGAAGAAAATCAACCTCAAGAAGAAATTGAATCGGGTATGTAAATGTAGATATTATGATCTATTGATATATTTAAAATTTTCCTAATATTTATTGACATATTTATTAATTTAGTTATTTATTGAATATGTACTATTTTTTCGAATATGTAAAGATGAAATCACTATCGATAATGAGATGTTAGAAAATGTCGACACTCACACATATGGAGATAAAAAACCTGACTATGTTATACGATATCGTGTCGATAAAATTTTGGAAATGTTTTTCAAAACTGAACAAGTGACAGTTCAAGCTCAAATGATGAAAGGTCTCCTATCATCAAGGAAATTAAAAGAAGCAACGACACTATTGGGTATTCGAAAATCAACCAAAGATAAAAAAATGAAAGAAGAGGTGATAAAAAATATGAGTAGTGCTATAGAGTCAATTAAGAGATCTAGAGATAAAGAGGTTTCAAATATACGTAGAGGAATACAAATGGCAATGGTTTCACCAAGTACTCAAGAAAATCGTTTGAATCTAACATCTATGGCATGAGCACTGGGAACCTCGTGAAAAACTATGCACAAACATCGAAAATTTCGACTGCAAATAGACGTAAAATGATGAACTCGCTTGTTGGAGAGCTATTTGTAGGCAACCATACAAAGATAGACTTGGAGAAGATGTTAAAAAAATAATATATGAATATTAGAAGAACAATTCTCGTGTTTCACCCACTGCAAGACATGTGATGTGAAGAAGAATAGCACGAAATCAATACGAAGAACATGAAAAACATCTCTTGGAAACCACTCAAATAGAGTTATTCAACAAGTTCAAAGAAGAGAATCGTCAAATTCAAGTTTCACTCAGTGCTTTTGTTCAACAAAAACCATGGTATGTAAAACCTATCACCGTACGCGACACTTGTTCTTGCCGTTATCATGTGGAATTTGAGTTATATTATGACACATTCCTTGATTTCGGTAGAACATTATGGAAGGATTCACCTCCTCCTTCCACTATCCGTGAATTCATATCTCAAATTCTATGTGAAAGAGAAAGCGATGAACTATTTTACAAAAAGAAATGTGTTGGTGGTAAAAAAATGCGATGATTGTGGAAATTTGACTAAATTTCAAAAAAAATATCGTATTGATATAAATGATCAATCATTGTCCAACATGAAAGTGAAATGGAAGAGATACGAATATACCAGTACATCGATTCAAAGTGCAGATAGTGTTAAAAGAATCGAATTACGAGAAGACGAAAATTTTCTAATAGACTTTTTGAGAAAGTTTGAAGCAGAAATTTACAAATACACCATGCATTCCCATAGAGCTCGATGGCAAGACTTGCAATTCAAAAAATCTCGTGAAGTTTTTCCACCAGGGACCATTTTGTTAGTGATTGATTTTGCAGAAAACTACACATTTGTTCCAAAAAAAGAAATTCAGAGTGAATACTATCATTCTGACCAAGTCTCCATGCTCGTCCATATTCTATATAGACATGCTGAAAAAAATGTCGATCATATAGAAATCACGAGTGAAAATCGACATATCATTAAAGAATATCACTTTTATATCAGTGACGATCGTACACATGATACATGTTTTGTACAACATTGTTTTGGAAGAATTTATGATTCATTGAAAAATCATGGAATAACATTCAATGAACATTGGATATGGTCAGACGGATGCGCGGGTCAATTCAAATCTGCACGATCATTTTTTTGGTTGTGTTGTCTTCATAAGAAAACCTGCATTAAACATTGTTGGAATTTCTTTGAGACTGGCCATGGAAAAGGAGAACATGACGGTGCAGGAGCATGCATAAAACGAGTACTTCGAAGATATCAAATTAACCACTCTGCACGCCGACTTGTGAATGCTGAAGAAGTTGTTCAATGGTGCAAAACTGCTCTAAGCCATGAGATTAACCCATCAAGAGAAATGCGAAGGTACATTCAATTTAATTTATATTGGAAATCTAATTTTAAACATTGTACATTTATCATGCAATGATTATTTTTAATTGTATTTTGATATCATATTTACAAATTCTTTTTCTAATTTTCCATATAAAGGTTTTTCTGGCATATTGAAATCGGAGACGTAAATAGATCAATTGGAAATGAAGTTGGAACAATAAAAGGGACTCGAAAATTGCATTCAATTCAAACAAAATTGTCCACAAATGTGTTTGCATTGGATAAAAGAAAATATTCTTGTTTTTGTGATGTTTGCATAGACACCACAAAATCCAATGACATCTGTGAAAACAAAATGTATGTGAACGATTGGAAACATACAGAGCTAAATACAAAGGGAAAAATGTCTGTTGCAATGATTGAAGAAATGGAATCAGAGGAAACTACAATATCATCCGATGGTGATCGAGTTTCTGATCTTGTTAGAGAAGGTAACATTTGAATTACTTTTTAATGATTTAAATATTTACAAATAAATTTAAATATGCATAATTAAATGTTAAATTTATTTTATTGTGCAGGAGATGTTTTTGCTGTAATTGCACCTATTGACAACGATGAAAATGTGAAGTATTATTTGATGCGTTGCACTGAACAAAAAATGAAATTATTACAAGACTATAATGATCACGGATTTCGGTATGACAAAGGGTCTATTATACTGAAAGGTTATTTTTTCAAACAAACTCGTCAAAGTGGAGACTTTGTTTACTTCGAAGACTATGAACCTGATTCCATAAGTTGTCAATATAGTCACTTGGTGTGTGCAGCACGCATAAAGTTGATAGAAGTTCAATCAAAGAAAAAATCAAAAATTAAGAAATGGAAAATGTCAAAATCCAATCATGAACGGATTATTGAGGATGGAATTCCATTAGAATTTTTTTGAGTGAAGTGTCCAACAATTTATTATCTTTTATACCTTTCAGTACTCAACTAAAAATTGAACTGCTTATGTTATTTGTGGTTTGCAGATGTTACAAATTGTTTGGGTACAAGCACGTGCTCTAGTATCAACTGAAAGTAGTTTTTCTATACATGTGCATTGATTAAAAATGTTAAATATGTATTGGATATATATATTCTAGAATGAAATTAATTGTTGTTGTATATTAATTGTTCTTGTATATGTTCTCCGACCATATGGTACAAATTATTTCACTTTATTTTGTAAAGTCAGATTCGGTCCCCATATGGCCTAGCCTCCAAGGGACGAGATAACAAGTGGTTGTCCCCACTTGCCCGAATCTCAGCTTTTAAGTACAATTTTATTGTTTATGTCAAGCATCTTACATGATGTCCTAGCCAAAAATAGATTCTCTTTGTTTCAAGTTTCCAGTAAAAGTTGTCACCGAATGACCTGCTCGAACTCTTGTAGTAAACACCATACCTCATCTCTCTTGCTCTCCAATATTATTAGGTTTAATTATTATAACACAAAAATCGTTCTATGTTGTCAATAATTTTTTGCGCTTAGACTAAAATCAATGAACACTATTAATCCAATGTATTTACAAGTAATGTACCATCATACATGCAATTATATCAAATTAGAAATCAACATATACAATGAAATCAATGGGGATTGTCTTGTTGCAAGTAACATAATTTCAATTTACCATATGTGAAAATGTAGGTTGAAACCATCCAAAACTTTAAGTTGTAAATTGAAACCATCCAAAACTTTAAGTTGTAAATTGAAACCATCCAAAACTTTAAGTCTTAAAACCCTTTCGATTATATATTGTGCATCATTAAAACATTTAACATTTAAAGTTCATTAAATATCACATGCAAAATGTAGATTGAAACCATCCAAAACTCGAGTTTTAAAAACTTCACATGCCATGCCAATTATAATTCAACAATCCAAAAAAAACATTTAACAAATTAAATATCACACGCCAAAGTCGTTTCAAGTTTTCGGTAAAAGTTGTCACTGAATGACCTACTAGGATATTATAAATACTAACTTTGTAAGATCATTTGGCATTCGGAAAAATTCGAAAGTCTTAGACTATCAATCAATTTAAAGTATCATTCACCCTAGGGAGTGTAAAATATTCAATTGAGGTTGGTGACGATGCTCACTCCTAGCTTGAAGCAGCGCCAATGACCAATTCTTTAATGAATTCCAATGCACTAGACCAAAGTTGGTTCAACCTACTTGGTTTTTCACCCAAGAAATTCCAAAGATGGACTATCTGGACAAACTGCTGAAATTGAAAAGCTTGACATGGAGATACGACAAGGTGAAAAAAGACTTCAAGAACTCTTTATGGAAAGGGCTCACTTGAAGGAAAGAAGCACCACGTTTCAGGCTAAAGTCAAGAACATGGAAGATAAGATCAAGAGGGACTTTCTTGATCCGAAACCTATTGGTTTGAAGAAATAAAATGCATGTGTTGGCACACTTGGAAAAAAATACGACCACACTAAGAGGATTGGTGCACTTCGTTTGGAAGGAGTCAATATATGTCGTATTGGAGCGATTAGACAAAATTCGAAAAGGAAAGAGCTTGAACCAATTCAAGCAGACCCAGGATCGAATTGTTCTATGGAGCTTCATGAGAAGAGATATGTGAAAAGCATTGTTAAGCCATGCCAATTATAATTCAACAATGCACCAAAAACATTTAACAAATTAAATATCACACGCCAAAGTCGTTTCAAGTTTTTGGTAAAAGTTGTCGCCGAATGACCTACTAGAATATTATAAATACTCACTTTGTAAGATCATTTGGCATTCGGAAAAATTCGAAAGTCTTAGACTGTCAATCAATTTAAAGTATCATTCACCCTAGGGAGTGTAAAATATTCAATGTAGGTTGGTGACAATGCTCACTCCTAGCTTGAAGCAGCGCCAATGACCAATTCTTTAATGAATTCCAATGCACTAGACCAAAGTTGGTTCAACCTACTTGGTTTTTCACCCAAGAAATTCCAAGGATGGACTATCTGGACAAACTGCTGAAATTGAAAAGCTTGACATGGAGATACGACAAGGTGAACAAAGACTTCAAGAACTCTTTATGGAAAGAGCTCACTTGAAGGAAAGAAGCACCACGTTGCAGGCTAAAGTCAAGAACATGGAAGATAAGATCAAGAGGGACTTTCTTGATCCGAAACCTATTGGTTTGAAGAAAGAAAATGCATGTGTTGGCACACTTGGAAAAGAATACGACCACACTAAGAGGATTGGTGAACTTCGTTTGGAAGGAGTCAATATATGTCGTATTGGAGCAATTAGACAGAATTTGAAAAGGAAAGAGCTTGAACCAATTCAAGCAGGCCCAGGATCAAATTGTTCTATGGAGCTTCATGAGAAGAGATATGTGAAAAGCACTGTTAAGCCAAGGGCTAGTTCGAAAAACATATTGGAAGAGGAAATGTTGAAGAAGATTGCGAAAGTAAGGCGCAAGACAAGGAGGAGGAATGATGATGAAAGCTCCTTGGACTTGAGATTCATGTCTACAACCGTACATGGGAAAAAGTTCTCTGCTTTGATAGACACGAGGGCTACCCATAGCTTCCTAAGTCGAAAGGCAGCTTCATCTCTTAGAAAGAGGAAGGCTAGCATCGAGAAAGAGTTGAGTGCTTTCAAGGCAGTCAACTCGAGGATAAAAGCAGCACGACTGGTGTCATGAAAGGCACACATGTGAGAGTAGGGTCATGGTTTGGAAAGATAGACTTAAGAGTCATTAACATGGATGATCATTCTATGATGGACCATACCAATGATGGACCGAGACATTCTCTTAATTCTTGTGATCAATCTTAAACTATTTTATGAAATATAGATAAACCATTTAAATATTTAGCTCAAACACTATTAATCCAATGACTTTACAAGTAACGTACCATCATACATGCAATTATATCAAATCAGAAATCAACATATACTGTAATGAAATCAATGGGGATTGTCTTGTTACAAGTAACATTTCAATTTACCACATGTGCAAATGTAGGTTCACATTCTATCATTCATGTAGTTTTAAAAACTTTAGATACCATTATAATTATAATTCAACTATCCAACAAAAAAATTTAACATTAAATATCACATGCCATGCCAATTATAATTCAACTATCCAACAAAAATATTTAACATTAAATATCACATGTCAAATGTAATTCAGATGACAACATTACTTCACATTCACATGCCAAAAGTACTAAAACCATCCAAAGAACACTGAAATCAATGAACACTATCAATCCAATGACTTTACAAGTAATGTACCATCATATGTATGCAATTATATCAAATCAAAAATCAACATATACTGTAATGAAATCAATGGGGATTGTCTTGTTACAAGTAACATTTCAATTTACCACATGTGCAAATGTAGGTTCATATTCCATCATTCATGTAGTTTTAAAAACTTCAAATGCCATGCCAATTATAATTCAACTATCTAACAAAAACATTTAACATTAAATATCACATGCCATGCCAATTATAATTCAACTATCCAACAAAAACATTTAACATATGTCCAAAAATATGTCCAAAAAACATATTGTAATAAAATATGTCAAAAAATTGTAAATCTCACTCAAGTATCAAACTGTATCAAGTTTAACAAATTTTAAAACCATCTAAATTTTGAAATAAAATCAAATCTACTGTATATCTTGTCCATCAAATGGAGGATCTAGCCTCTGGGTCTCGGTTAGCTCCCTATCCTGTAAATAGGAAACCTACATACACAATGCACATGTACTTGAACATTAAAATTTGAAGTTTTAAAAATGAATGAGAATATATATATCTAGAACTTCATGTAAAAAAAAAAATATAACAAAAAAATCACGCAATACCTCGTAAGGTTGCCTCTCCATTTGATGAAGAGGATCTTCCATAGAAACATCTCCAGTGGTAACCTGTACAATATACATGTACAATTAAATATAAATATATATATACATAAATAATTTATATAAATTAAAAACTTTCAAATGAAAATGCACGTGTACATATATAAACTTATTTGAACAATAATATTAAAAAAAATAACTAAAGACAACTTCTTCAAATGCTGTGGATGTTCCTATCTCCGTCGCTAAAGTCCTTGGATTAAAAAAATCTTCTATACGAACCTAAATTCAAAAAATTTTAAATAACTCAAAATATAGATCTCTCTCTATATATCTCAATTTTTAATGGAACTTTTTGAGTTAACATAAATTTTGAACTTGTGAAAAATTGTCCATACTTGTACATCTCCCAATGAAGTAGAAGGTATATCTCCTAAAGAAGAAGAAGGTACCGGCATCCCAAAAACATCAGACAGAATCGATACCTGTTAAAACATTTTATCGAATTATATATATACATACATGTACATGTGTGGCAACAATTATTTATTTTAGAGTCACTTAAAAAACACTAGCATACATGTGCCAACATATCATGATGGTCAGACCCATCTGCATCGTTTGAGCCAGAGGTCCCGAACGTAATATTAACATTTTCATCACGCATCATGCCTGAGAACTGAAAATGGTGTTTTAACATATAATCATACATTTTTGTTAGATTAATGTACACATACAAATAAATGTATACATGTACATACACATGTATTTATTACAAATTGTACACATGTATATGTAAATATAATTTCAAACCTAAGGTCACTAACACATACCGTTCTCGTGCCCTCTTCCTCATGAAAAATTAGGTCTTGCAGACCATTGCGACAATTTATTGCATATGTTCGGAGATCTTCAACATTCATGTTGTAAGTTTCCTCATAAACTTGATAAACAAAATTAGCATTGCATTTTCCATGCTCTTTGTCTGATGATTAAACCACCGTACGTCGACTCCACTCAATCCGCTATGAACATTTTCGATCATAACATATCTTGCTTCACGACTTATTTGAGAAGTCGCATCCATCTCTGATCGCAGGGTTTCGACTCGAGACGGTCGACTCACCAATGGCGGCTCAGGGCGAGGCAACTCCACATCTCGCTTAGCGCCCTTACGTTGATATAATCGACCTCTCCCTAGGCCAAAAAATTCTGAAGGAAGGTCATTATAGTCGGGTTTCATACCCAAAAAAAATTCTGCATAAAACATTTGTGCAAAATAAAGAGGAACCTCATCGTTCCATGGAAGCCTTCAAAAGGCCGCAAGATGTCGACTATACAAATATTGTGCTTTGTCTGGGTGCTTGAAATACTGCACCTTCAACATTTTTCTTTTTGGCCCTTCCTTATAATTAAACATTGACTTAGCCTGCGCTCTTGAAACTCTTTTTTTTATGTCCTGCCATTTATCGGGACCTATCACTGTTTCTCTTCTCTTTCTCATCACTTCTACAAATGAATCAGTCGTTGGCCCCAAATATTTGTACACTTTTACCATTTCACTCAATGAATGTGTAACTATTTCTAGGCTTTGTCTACTCTCAGCAGGTAGAGACAAATCCTGGAGATCTCTTTGCAATTTTTCATAAAGGCTTTGACACCTTTGTAAGGTGCATTCCACCATGTTTGTTTCCCATGGTATATCAGTAATCTCAGCCAGATAAGTTGTGCTAGGTTGACAGCCTTCTTCTTCAATGTAGCGCACTGCCCTGCATCCTTTTTGACCACTGGCTCTAACATTTTCAGCCTCTGCATCAATATATATAAAATTTCGTATATTAGAAAAAACATGTGTAAAAAAAGTCATACAAATTTAATGAAAAAATATTGAAATTGATGGCAACCTTGATGTTCTTGGTTAACATCATCTCCAACTTGACCCTGCTGAGAACCAACCCCAGAATGATGCTGCTGAGAACCAGACCCACAGTGACCCTGTTGAGAACCAGTAGCCATTGATTGCTGGCCTTCAGGGGAATAAATATCACCCCCTTCCCACACCCTGCTACCTCGACCGGTTGAACCTTGGCCACACTCCATGGATGGAGTAGAAAGCCTTCTCCTCTTGCCTCCTAAAAATTAAAATATGAAACTTATTAACAACTAATTTCACTCACAAAGTTAATAAAAAAATCAATTCCATATGTACACACATGTATGGAGATTTAAGATTATATTTAAATACCGTGAACATCCTCCAATCCCTGAGCCTCCATATGGGATTCAACTGATCTTCGTCTTTCATCCTCCATGATATATATCTATTGGTCAACATTCACAAAATAGATTTCAAAAAATCAATACCTCAGAGTAAAATCCAGTTTGGGGCTGTTAAATCTAGTATCTTCTATATTTCTTACATTTCTGCCCCCCTATTTTTCTTTCCAACCAAGGTTTATAAAATAACATGAGAAGCAACATGAGACTTGGAACAATCATTTTCATTATCTATATGGAAGGCAAGAATGATTATATCCCCTTGAGCTTAAGCTTATGTAGTTTGTCAATTTTTATCATATATTTTTTGGTAAGTGTAAATGTTTTTTTTATCTATAGTACAAGTCATGAGTTCCCCAATTTTACCTTATGTAAAGCATGATTCTAGGATTACTAAAATCTGTACTTGGTTTTTTAAGAATATATCAAATAAAGTTTTTCAGAAGAAAATATGGCTTGTTCCTTAGAATTTGGCACTTTGAATTTCCTTCCCCATATTTCTTGTTAATGATTATAACCTTAAAATGGCTAATATTGGTTTGTCATCATCATCTAAAAATGACTTGGCAGATGAAAATTTACCATGTTAATCATCATCACTTCACACCATCTCATACATGACCCCTTCTACATATTATATGCATGAATTTTTGAAATGTCATCCTCTCTACCTATCCCATGAATGATTGTGACAACGGGTGAATAAAATATGTATTTATAAGCAGAAGATAGTTTCTAGCTTGTCCTCCTCCATCCGCCCCATAGCTAGTGATTTCTCAATTTTCCACTTCCAACTTTCTATTCTCGAAATTCATTAGCAGCTAATTTTATCGATAGCCACACCACTATACATATAATTATCATATACACTACTACATTAATGAACTCTACGTTGTTTGTTATTGTAAAGTCCAATAAAAAATAATGTTAATTGAGTTTAGTAGTGTATATAACAATTTGTTTGACTTCCAGGTGTGTTGTGACTATTAGTAGAATTAACTACCAAAATGAATTTCCAAAATAAAATGTTGGAAGAGAAAAAATAGGCAATCACTCGATATGGAGTGCGTGGAGGAGGGCAAACTTATACTGATCCCTTCCTTATCAAATTTCCTTTATTCACCTAATGTCACAATCAATCATGATCTAGATAGAAGGGATGACCTACCATAAATTCAATCATATAATGTGTAGAAGGGTCATATGTAGATGGTGTGAAACGATGATTACAAACATGATAATTTTTCATCTACTAGGTCATTTTGAGATGATGATTACAAACCAGTGCTAGCCCATTAAAGTTTATAATCATTGGTGCCTAATGTGGGGTGGACAATTTAAATCAAGTTCGTATCAAAGTACAATTTAGCTCATTTTAGTCAAGGTTAGTTAGAAGAATTAGCTATTGGTTTCTACCTTCAATTTCCTCTGAAAATGAATGTGTATGTGCTTTTGAGAGATATTAGAGACATTAGAGTACCTTCAATTTCCTCTGAAAATGAATGTGTACGTGCTTTTGAGAGACATTAGAGACATTAGAGGAACAAGGTCCAAATTTTTGATGAAAATGTGCTATGAAAGTAAAGGGTTTTAAAGGCAAGCATGTAAAAGGCATAGTTGAGCCAAATTTTCTTCAAGAAGGGCCTAATTATTTGGGTCTTGGTTATGGAAAACATGGAAAATGCTTCAAAGCCAAGGAGGCTTGTGAGGTTTGTGTTCATGATGAATGGAACATGTACATAGTTTACCTTAAAGTTGTTGTGTTTTACAGATATTAAAATGAAGAACTTCTATTTAGATCCATTCCAGAGATTGACTGCAAGGGCATTTACTAGATATGTCACCTTTCATAAAAGATGAGATCCAGAGGCTACCTGGCCCTTTACAGACTCTGCCTATAGAACTTGTAGAAGTAAACACTAGAGGCATTAACAATATCAAAGAACGTTTTCATGCTCGGACATGGGAATGTGTCTCTTTCCCTACGCAAAAAAATAGTTCTTGAGGTAGTTAATCTTCATAGACATGTCATCAAGCAAGTCAATGTGATCATCCCTCCTTCCCTCCCTTCTAAAATAATTATGTTTTGCAGGTCAGAAAGCCAAAATATGGAGACAATTATCACCAAATCCAACGTACGATTATGCATGATGGAGAATATCTAGCGCTTTCCCTTGTTAAATATATAAACAAGGGAAAGCGCTAGAGATTCTCCATCATGCATAATCGTACGTTGATGCTTATAGAGTGAAAAAACTGAAAGAATCAACTTGTAGGGTCATTTTAATGGGGGGTGGAGAATTGAAGGTCTTTTCAAATTCAAAGTATGGTTCATGTTGCATGAAGCAAGATGTTGAAAGTAGAGTTATGTTAGACACACTTAAATGCAACAAATATGGAAATTTGTACATGAGCTCTATTATTTGACTTAAGAGTCAGTTGTTTGAAGAGGCATGTTTTGTCAACTTGTGTTTGGTTGATGGTTTTGTACACCAATATGTAAGAGTACATGGACATATTCACATGATGTGAAATTTTTTTTTCTTTGAAGGAGAAAAATGATGTGTTTTCAGTTTGATGGTTTTGTTTGTGACAAGACGCCACAAGATTTTGCGAAGGTCCACTCTTTAGCGAGAGCCTCATGATTACAACCTATCCGTGAGAATCAAATGGGAGTGCATCCTTATTTTGAAAACAAGTAGGATTCTAAGCTACCTAGGACTCAAACCATTATTTTTAAATTTGAAATATAATTTGGTGTTGTTTCAATGCCTGAATCCACAACCCTAACACATGAAATCACTAATCTAATTACAAATGAAATAAATAGTTATTTTCTCCAAAAATAAAAATATAACTAAAAACTAAATTCAACATAGTTGAAAGAAAAAGAAGCGCCATTGAAATGGCTTGCTGACAAATGGTTAGATTTCTTATCCAATTAAGGCCTATCATGTATTTTGATGTTTCATTAATTTCTTTGCAAATTCAAAGTATGGTGCATGTTGCATGAAGCAAGATGTTGAAAGTACATGAGCTCTATTATTTGACTTAAGAGTCAGTTGTTTGAAGAGGCATGTTTTGTCAACTTGTGTTTGGTTGATGGTTTTGTACACCAATATGTAAGAGTACATGGACATATTCACATGATGTGAATTTTTTTTTTTTCTTTGAAGGAGAAAAATGATGTGTTTTCAGTTTGATGGTTTTGTTTGTGACAAGACGTCACAAGATTTTGCGAAGGTCCACTCTTGAGCGAGAGCCTCATGATTACAACCTATCCATGAGAATCAAATGGGAGTGCATCCTTATTTTGAAAACAAGTAGGATTCTAAGCTACCTAGGACTCGAACCATCATTTTTAAATTTGAAATATAATTTGGTGTTGTTTCAATGCCTGAATCCACAACCCTAACACATGAAATCACTAATCTAATTACACATGAAATAAATAGTTATTTTCTCCAAAAATAAAAATATAACTAAAAACTAAATTCAACATAGCTGAAACAAAAAGAAGCGCCATTGAAATGGTTTGCTAACAAATGGTTAGATTTCTTATCCAATTAAGGCCTAGCATGTATTTTGATGTTTCATTAATTTCTTTGCAAATTCAAAGTATGGTGCATGTTGCATGAAGCAAGATGTTGAAAGTACATGAGCTCTATTATTTGACTAAAGAGTCAGTTGTTTGAAGAGGCATGTTTTGTCAACTTGTGTTTGGTTGATGGTTTTGTACACCAATATGTAAGAGTACATGGACATATTCACATGATGTGAATTTTTTTTTCTTTGAAGGAAAAAAATGATGTGTTTTCAGTTTGATGGTTTTGTTAGTGACAAGACGTCACAAGATTTTGCGAAGGTCCACTCTTGAGCGAGAGCCTCATGATTACAACCTATCCGTGAGAATCAAATGGGAGTGCATCCTTATTTTGAAAACAAGTAGGATTCTAAGCTACCTAAGACTCAAACCATCATTTTTAAATTTGAAATATAATGGTGTTGTTTCAATGCCTGAATCCACAACCCTAACACATGAAATCACTAATCTAATTACACATGAAATAAATAGTTATTTTCTCCAAAATTAAAAATATAACTAAAAACTAAATTCAACAAAGTTGAAAGAAAAAGAAGCGCCATTGAAATGGTTTGCTGACAAATGGTTAGATTTCTTATCCAATTAAGGCCTAGCATGTATTTTGATGTTTCATTAATTTCTTTGCAAATTCAAAGTAGGGTGCATGTTGCATGAAGCAAGATGTTGAAAGTACATGAGCTCTATTATTTGACTTAAGAGTCAGTTGTTTGAAGAGGCATGTTTTGTCAACTTGTGTTTGGTTGATGGTTTTGTACACCAATATGTAAAAGTACATGGACATATTCACATGATGTGAATTTTTTTTTTCTTTGAAGGAGAAAAATGATGTGTTTTCAGTTTGATGGTTTTGTTTGTGACAAGACGTCACAAGATTTTGCGAAGGTCCACTCTTGAGCGAGAGCCTCATGATTACAACCTCTTCGTGAGACTCAAATGGGAGTGCATCCCTATTTTGAAAACAAGTAGGATTCAAAGCTACCTAGGACTCAAACCATCATTTTTAAATTTGAAATATAATGGTGTTGTTTCAGTGCCTGAATCCAAAACCCTAACACATGAAATCACTAATCTAATTACACAGGAAATAAATAGTTATTTTCTCCAACATTAAAAATATAACTAAAAACTAAATTCAACATAGTTGAAAGAAAAAGAAGGGCCATTGTAATGATTTGCTGACAGATGGTTAGATTTCTTATCCAATTAAGGCCTAGCATGTATTTTGATTGCATGAATCAAGATGTTGAAAGTAGAGTTATGTTAGACACACTTAAATGCAACAAATATGGAAATTTGTACATGAGCTCTATTATTTGACTTAAGAGTCAGTTGTTTGAAAAGACATGTTTTGTCAACTTGTGTTTGGTTGATGGTTTTGTACACCAATATGTAAGAGTACATGGACATATTCACATGATGTGAATTTTTTTTTTCTTTGAAGGAGAAAAATGATGTGTTTTCAGTTTGATGGTTTTGTTTGTGACAAGACGTCACAAGATTTTGCATAGGTCCACTCTTTAGCGAGAGCCTCATGATTACAACCTATCCGTGAGAATCAAATGGGAGTGCATCCTTATTTTGAAAAAAAGTAGGATTCTAAGCTACCTAGGACTCAAACCATCATTTTTAAATTTGAAATATAATGGTGTTGTTTCAATGCCTGAATCCACAACCCTAACACATGAAATCACTAATCTAATTACACATGAAATAAATGGTTATTTTCTCCAAAATTAAAAATATAACTAAAAACTAAATTCAACATAGTTGAAAGAAAAAGAAGCGCCATTGAAATGGTTTGCTGACAAATGGTTAGATTTCTTATCCAATTAAGGCTTAGCATGTATTTTGATGTTTCATTAATTTCTTTGCAAATTCAAAGTATGGTGCATGTTGCATGAAGCAAGATGTTGAAAGTACATGAGCTCTATTATTTGACTTCAGAGTCAGTTGTTTGAAGAGGCATGTTTTTTCAACTTGTGTTTGGTTGATGGTTTTGTACACCAATATGTAAGAGGACATGGACATATTCACATGATGTGAATTTTTTTTTTCTTTGAAGGAGAAAAATGATGTGTTTTCAGTTTGATGGTTTTGTTTGTGACAAGACGTCACAAGATTTTGTGAAGGTCCACTCTTGAGCGAGAGCCTCATGATTACAACCTATCTGTGAGAATCAAATGGGAGTGCATCCTTATTTTGAAGGAGAAATTTCAATAGGCTTTAGGAAATTTAATTTCAAGTCATTTAATTTCACTAGAAATAATTCAGAGGTACATGAAATGAATAGTATTTAGGAAGAACAATAGTCCCTCATGGAATATGAAGAAAGTAGCCACTTCATTTTGTATATATGCATGCTTTGAGTTGCTCCTCAAAAAATTTCAAAACATGTGTATTTATTACTCTACCCATCCCGATTTTCATAGGATCCATAGCACATACATTTCTATATGCCCTAGTTGTTGTAAGGCCTAATTATTTCATCACTTTGAAAGGAATTACATCAGTTGTTTCTCCTAAATCTAGCATATAGTTGTGTAATAATATTTTATTTATTAGTAGGAATATATGAAAATGTTTATGAATTAAATTTTTATTCTCTTGATTCATCTTTTATAACTCTGTAGGATAATCCTCAAAAGTAGGGTCATCTACTTCATCAAATTTTAAAAACTTCTTAACCTTGTATATTTATTTCATATTTGCATAACTTCCACAAATGGGATAGAAACAAGATATTTTCCAAGTGTTGAAGTAAACCAACATTAATTTGATTGTACACTCTTTATATAGGTATGGTTGAATGTTGTACATCTGGTACATAGATCAATTTGTTGTTTTCATTGTTTACTCTTAAAAATTATTTGAAGTGGGAGCGAAGAGTTGGTTTCTTCCTAGGTTGGCTTAGATTTCCTTTAATATGTGATCCATCCCTTTCTCTAATTCATATTTTTATCTCTTCTATTAATTATGTTATTCTTTCTATGTATTGTTAGTACAAGGGGGTGAAATAATTTCTTATCATTTTCTAAGTGGTGAGGTCGTTTAAATCTCCAATAGTTGTGTTGGTGTGGTGGGAACCATGCTAGGAGTTGGGTATTCCATTGATATGGTCAAGGTACTTAGTGTATGAGGAGCATCCAAAATTAGGCGGATTGGGATCTTGATGAGGGGGATATGTCACTTGATGCATGCGGTGATGATGGTATTTGATGAGTAAAGGACACATATAGATGAGATGAGTGTCTTTAACATAGAGCACTCAAGGGCATGCCATATACTAATTAACCGAGTTCGTGACATAATAAATGGTGGAAGAGAAATCATCAACATATGAGGTTGGTGTAAGTGGTGGTGCTACTATTGAGGCATGATGTATGGTGACCAACACATCTTGATATCGTCGGAGATTGAGACAATGTTGTGTATAATGTTTGTGTTTCACATATATAGACAAGAGGTCGTTGGTTCTTAAACCATTATTACGTGATGAGGTGGCAACATCACATGATGGAGTGGGGAGAAATGGGGCTGCTTAAGGGGTATGAAGGATACCCTTCAACTCATGAAGCATGGGGCATGAATTGGTGGGATGACCTAATGTGTCTCAAAGGGCACACGGGGGACTAACCTTAGGGGTATTTTTGTTTGAAGGTTCTTTCTAAAATAAAAATTATAAATAACTATGGAAACTTGCATTAACATGTGTGTGTGTGTGTGTGTGTGATCCTAAAAATACTTAGTCCAACAAGAATAAATATACTCGGAAAATATAACCAAATATATAATCAAAATTAATTTGTGAAATACAACCAACCATATAATTGAAATTACAGGTATGAGCATTTTTATTATAAAAATAAAAATAAAAGTAAACTATGAAAATGATATTGTATAACAAATTATCGTACAAAAATTATTGTAGAAAATTTTCAAAATTGAAATGCAACCTTAAATTCCTTGCATTCTTTCATCAACTTTGTTAATAATTGAATAGTCTACTAGTTGACTATATTACCAACTGCAATGAATATTGTCTTTTCCTAATGTTCATTGTGAAAATGGATCCTCACGTTAATGTGATAGGATATTTTTCATCTCTAAAGTTACTAGGTCAAAGCATCCTAATGGGTAAATTAATTGTGAGATAAATTACTTGCATTAAATGTCAATCGAGGTTCTTATACTTCTGAAGTACACTTGCACAATATATGCTAAGCAATTAAATCTCAATCAAAAATGGAAATTAACCTATGGAAATGATTGCAATACTCAAAGAAAACCAATTAATGAAAATATCTAAATGAGCACAAACACGTTATTTATCAAAGACTACATATATCAAAGCATCAAATTCAGAACTTGAAACAAATTATTCTAATTCTATATTATGAAAGCTTTTTGAAATTTGATTCTATCAAACATAAAGGTAAATCCTATTCTATTGGACTTGGAAATTAATTTGATCTATTGAACTTGAAAGCAATTCTAAGCTCTTGAATTTGAAAGAAATTCTAATCTAGTGAAATTAAATGACTTGAAATTAAATTTCCTAAAGCCTATTGAAATTTAATTTTTTTTTCTTTGAAGGAGAAAAATGATGTGTTTTCAGTTTGATGGCATAATATACCAAGACATGTGTTTTTTTTTCTTTGAAGGAGAAAAATGATGTGTTTTCAGTTTGATGGCATAATATACCAAGATGTGTTTTCAGTTTGAATTCTTCTTGGCAGGAAATTGCACTTTTCAAGCCCAAAAGAAATGGCTTCCCACGCTGTTAAAAACCCTCGCATAGACCTTTCTGGGATAGCATGAGCTCTGCTACTGATGTCAAGGGCATGTACTAAAGGCTTCCATCTATGGTAAATGCTGGAGTGAAATTGATTCGCAGAAGATGTTATGGACAAATCACATAACTACATCCTCCAAATTGAGTTTTGAGAAAAATCACTAATATGTCAAACTTGGCTTTCCTGGCAGACTTTTGAGCCACATTTCATCCACAATATTTTCTTATTTGCAGTTGATACTGAGTAAACCATCAAAATATCTTTGAAACGCCAGTTATTAAATTAAGTTTTTCTATCAAATATCGAACCAGAGATTTGAACAAACAATATAAACAATTTTAATTGTATATTTTTATGTCACATCTAACACTTTTGTGTTCTATAAATTAGAAAAATTTCTTCTGAATTTTTTTTTCACAAAGAGAAAAAACTTTGTTTTATATTAAAGGAGATAAAACAGTCCATAGATCATTACATAATTTTTAAGATCCCACTTCTCTAATCGGGATATAAAGCAAGATAAAAGGCCAAATGTTCCAAATGAAAAAACAGAGCAGAGATACCAAGTGCCCAAACATCAAGAGAGACAGAGGAATGCCCCAAGAGGAGAATTCACCCAAAGAAAGATGGAGGATCGATTGTCCATTGGTACCAAAAAACACCAGAGTACCCAAAAACTCCAGGAAAAGTATGAACGCAGGATATGACCAAATAAAACCAAGCTAGCATACCAACAGAAAGCCAGCATCAATGGCCAACCAGCGAGCAAAATGTGCCATCTGGTAGCCAGACAAGCAGAGTAGCAGAAAAAACACCAATGAAAAAATATACTCCCTGTAGATAGCCCGCAAATCCCATATTGAAAACCCAAAAAGCCCAATATGAAAGAGTTCCGCGACTATCCAGGATGCAAAGGATAGTCAGGCTCGCTTGTTCCAATTGTTTCATCAACAGGAGTATGAAGTATACCCAGTGAAGATGCACATGATCAAGTTAAAAGCAGAGAACAGTGGACAAGAGAGCAAGTGATCCGGCCAAATAAAATCCGTAAAAAAATTATCAAACCATTTACATTAAAAACTGAACTGTACTAACGACGAGGATAACTGTACATATCAAATTATCAAATCAAATTATCAACTATACATATCAAATTATCAAATCATTTACATATCAAATTATCAAATCATTTACATATCAGTTATGGACGACCAGGACATAACAGAACATAACAAACATGGTGGACGTAACAAAACATACCCGACAACAACGATGGCGGATGACCAGCAGCAACTCGACCAACACGGCAATCACACACACAGCAGCAACTCGCCCAACGCGGCAATCAGCAACAGAGCAGACAAAATCGCGCGCCAACAATGGAAACAGTAACCTTACTTCTTTCATGGGAAATTTATTTATAAAAAATACTTTGGCCGAACTTTTAAATAAGTTCGGCCGAACTCCTATTGCTGGTTTTCCAAACCTCTGGAAAAAATGTTGTTTGCTGCACCGTCACTGTGCTGTCAATCTAAACGGACTCAAACGTTCGGCCAAACTTTCTAAGAAAGTTCGGCCAAACTATTGCCGAAAAAAATTTTCTGCCCCCGATTCTCACAAAAGTGTAACCGAGCTTCACGTTTCTGCCCTAAAGTAAGCTCACATTTGAGGCGGGCATAGCCATGCTCAATGAAAGTTCAGTATGTTCGCATATCAAGTATGGAGTAGATCCAATATGTACACAAGTACAAAAGAAATTGTTAAGTATATAGTGGATCATCTGATAACAACCTCAAAAGTACATATCAAGGTCATGTCATAGTATCATATGTAGAAGAAATGATCAATGATGCCAATAAATATATTTGATCACTAAAGTCACATAAATGAATCTCCAAGTACCAAGTCATAAAGAGTGGAATAATGGTATTACACGCAACTCGGTTGCCAACATATAAAATGTTGTTGTGATGAACTAAAACATATAAGGTGGATGGTGTCACTGGTATAAAATAAAAGGAGCCATTAAATGAACCAAAAACATGCTAATGAAAACCTGAGTTCTTCATCGATCACCATGGTACTATTAGTCATAAGTATTTTTCACTATCTATATATGAATATAGATTGGTTCTAGATTTCTAAAAACAAAATTCCCTGAATATTGTGAGTTTTA
This sequence comes from Pinus albicaulis, assembly GCA_034641835.2. NCBI lineage: Eukaryota > Viridiplantae > Streptophyta > Pinopsida > Pinales > Pinaceae > Pinus > Pinus albicaulis. Next base: position 1,399,426,418 of record CM076580.1, read on the forward strand.
GAAATCTCATTGCCTTCATTATCCTTATAGAAATTTTTTCACTATTCCATCAATCTTTCCCTTTCATGGTCACCCTATCACTCCTAAGAAACTCCTTCTGGGCTTATGCCTCTCATCTCCATCCTTATTTTGTTCCTATGACATCATGACTTTGTTTTGACTTTCCCATAACTCTATTATCCATCTAGGGTTTTTCTATAGCCAACTCACTCCTATGTTCCCCAAGTTCCTTAAGAATTGATGGTCTCAAAACTATCTTTGTAGGATCTATAGATAAATCAAGTACATTTTATTTTGGATCTTCATTACACCACTTTGTCAATACTCAGTTTTTACATTTGAAGCCTCCAAGCCAATTTTCACTCAAGAGAAGGTCAAAGAACCTTCCCACTAGGTCAATTAGGGTTTCAAAGGTTGTAAGGTCATCATTGGTGTTTCAAACACTGTTTCTCCTTTGCTAGAAGCTGGCTTAGATGTAATATAAGGTCAGCTCATCATTATTCAAGAAAGACCTGAAAGTTTGCAAAGAAGACTACCCTATCAGCCCAAATTCGACAAGAGGTAAATGTAAATATTTTTAACACTTTTGCAGGAGTGTTGAAGTTTCCATCAGCAGAAGGTATTGATAAGGTAGATGCTCTGATTCTAAATGAATACAACTTGTAGCAGAAGAAAGGGAACCACTTAGTCTTGAGGAAAACTAGGGTTCTTGAGCTTGATGGTCTAAGTAGAGTGCCAAACAGTGACCAATTGCAGAATGAACATGGAGGAGGCACACTAAGGCCAAGTGTGATGAAAATCTGTCAGAAAATATTGATGATATAGGGAAAAGGTGAGGTGAACTGAACATAAATGAATGAACTTAAAAGAGCCATAGAGAACTGAGAAGACAACACTCATGATTGTAGTGAAGAATGCAAACACTTAGGGTTTGCTACGAAAAAGAGGCATAGGAGAATAATATATATCTGTTAAGTCATATCAGAAAGTATGAAGCCACACCAACTCATAAACATCATGCCTCCATCATTTTCCAAGAATTCATCCCGAGGGTCAAGCCATTTGTCACCCATAGATACAGATTTTCTTCAAACTATGTTTCTGACCAAAAAGAGATGAATTTGAAAAAAGTGAGAGAGGTTTTTGTCCATCATAGGTCTAAGAATAAAAAAATCCTTCATATTTTACACAGGTGTCATGGTTTTAGATAAATGTCAAAAGCACAGGTGTCACGGGAGAATTGCAGCACTTCTAGAGTGACCTTGGGAAAATCAGGTTTTCTCATATCTGGAGTGTCCAAATGACTTTCTTGATGCTTCAAATGATAACTAGACTAGAAATTATTTCCAATGAGCTATCATGAGCTCAATTTGGAGTTGAGGAAGGCCTCCAAACGTTTCCTGCACTAGGACTATATGCATTTTTGCACCATCATTCAACACTTTTTGACTAGTCTTGGGAGAATCAACTTGTGATAGGTCACATCAACTCCAATCAGCAAAAAAAACGTATATTTGGAAATTTGATGGGATATTCTTTCCAACGAGTTATCATGGGACCAATTTGGACATCGGGAAGGCCTCCAAATGCCCTCTGCAAAAATGCGTTGCGCGCTTAGGAACTGGTGCTGCGCGCTCAGAGTTGGCACTTCGCCCTCAACACTGGCACTGCATCCTTGGCCAGGAGGACCATACAAGAAAGTTGAACACTCAAATCAAGTCAACACACCTCCAAATATATACCAATGGTTTTTCAAGTGTTCTCGAGGAGAGGTAGATAATAAATAAGAGTCAAGTGAGGAGGAGGAAAATAGTGAGGTACATAAAAGTGGTGATGAGAGCAAAGAAGAAAGTAGTAAGGAAAAAAACAATGAGGCTGATGTAAATGAGGCTGATGTTAAAGATAAATCACAAAATGAGGAGTAATATGAGGTTAATGAAGAAGAAATCAGCAGTGCTGACAAGAGCCATGAGGACACTGAGGATACCAACGATGATAGTGGGTCCAAAAGCCATGATAGCAATGATAATGCTAATGATGATGGCAGTCATGATGGTAGCAATAGTGAAGGCAATGAAATGGTAAAAATTGAACCTTTTCCTTTCACCTACCATAGGGGAAATAGGCATGTGTTTGATGCCCTCAAGAGGCAAGGGGCCATGCCTTCTACATCAACCAAATAGCTTGACAAAGGTAAGGAAATGGTCATTGATGAAGAAGAGGAAGAATGGCTTCCTAGGAAGAGGCCAAAGATAATTGGATTGAAGAAATCCTTAGCCAAAGAAAATGATGAAAAAGATAAAAAAAAATCCTTGACATCCTTGCTAATGGATCCCTACAGGCATCCCAAACATAATTAGCAAGGAAAATTCAAAATTTTGGCATCTTTTTGTAAATTTTGGTTTTTGATCATTTTGAAGGGCCAACGGTGCAGTGCCACTGGTGCTGCACTCTTTTTTGGGGCACCCTATGGAGGAATGGCTTACATTTTCATGTTCATCTTGCCAAGGACATCACGCACAGAACTTTTCAGCTCATTTGGATAAAAAATGGTCCTCCAAAAGTGCCAAAAACAAGCAAATATTCACCATTCTACCCTCTTTTCAGGCGTGGCATTATGCCCTGACTAGCCTTGGGAGAATGCGTTTTTGAGTATGTAAATGAAGTCCATTCTGAAAAAAAGGTTAGTTTTGGAAACTTGATGAGACAGGCTTTCCAATGAGCTATCATGGAGCTCATTTGGACACCTAGAATGCCTCCAAATCTTGGTTACAAAACAGGTAATTTTTCCAGTGCAGGCATTATGCCGTTGGACCTCAGTGCTGCGCCCTTGCCTGTAAAGTCAACAAAACACAAAAATTTACTGAAAAAAAATATTTTTGAGGACTTTTAAGGAAAATCACTCCTAGTTAGCTCATAATTTATGTTTGAAGTTATTTTGCATTTATTAGATTAGATATTTTGTGCCTTGGACCTTGCATGGTCTCTTTGAAAAAAAATGGCATTTATGATGTATTAATGACATTTGGGAACCCTATTTAGGGTTTTGGTCCTTCTTGCTAGTTAAATACTACATGGAGGCCTCATTATACATGTTAGATGATTATTGAGAATAATATCATAGACTTGAATATTGAGGAGAAATTGGCTTTGGATTTTGTGGATGTCTTGATGTGCATGACAATGGAGCAAGCTCACTTGTAGGATTCATGGACATAGTTAATGGTGATTTTTTTCTTATTTAGTGATTTTTTTATTATTTTTTTATTTTTTTCATCTATCTCATGCAATAGGACAGAAATTTTAGGCTAAGAAATGTTGTTTAGAGGAACCTTAGCTCTATCTGCTCTCTATTGCTTGTATGTTTTCCTCTGCTAGGTCAGATTAGAGAATCCTTAAATGCTCTCTAGTTCCACATATGCTTTTTTATCTTAAATATGATTTGATGAAGCCAATTTCAAAGTAGTTCATGGTTAGCCTTGCTCTTTGATGTAACTTAAACATTGTTTTTAAGGTCTTTTCTTTGAGGTATTGTTGATTAGGTTTAGCTGAAGAGGTTTAGTATTTTCCATGCCCTTTTGTTCATCTTAAATGGTTTCTTTGGAGGTATTTGTAGTTTTCTTAAGGAAACTAGGAGTTCCCTACTCTTTTATCTCAACTATATGTTTATCTTAAATGTTTTCTTTGCTTGAAGGTGAAATCACTAGAATATTTACATGTTTCTTGCTTTCTATGATTCACTGGATTGTTGTCTTAAATGTTTACTTGCTAGGGTTTGGTCAAAGAAGCTTATGGTATGCCCTATATTTTTTTATTTCTTTATGCATAGTAATCCTAAAGGCCATTCTTTTTAAATTATTTTTCAAAGGATTCTTAACTACCCTTTGCACCTACTATGTTCACAATTTGATGTTCACTTCATTCACATAAGATTTTAGATCCATTTGGCTTTGTTAGACTTGCCCTGTGATACACCCTTGAACTATTGTTGTACCTTTCAAGACCTTTTGCAAACTCCGTAGCCCAATGGTTTAAACCTCTCTCACTCTATCTATTCCTCTTGACAACCTAGCCAACCAAAAAAAAAAAAAAAAACCCTAATCCTTATAACTAACCTAAAATCAAAACCCTAAAATCAATCAAATTCGTACCTTTCATACAAATATAGAGAGAGCCCTCTCTGAGTCCAGGAAGGCTGGGTCCTAGGACTCCAAAGACTAGTTTGATGTTACCCTTGTACATTTTTTCTTTCCAATCTAACAAATTACAGGGACCTAACATAATGGAAATCACGGTGGGACCTTATGATTCAGTGACAATCTAAGTATTCCTTAGGACCTCAGAAAACCCACAAACATCCTTAGATTTGAATTTATTTGTTGATGGTGGCAAACAAATACATCCTTAAAATAGTAAGCATCATCCACCTCGTGACTCCATTGGTCTTCAGTAGCCCTGTTGACCCCACTAGTCCTCACAGACTCCCCTGGGAATGCATTAATCAATCCTAATAATGTTGATGGTGGACAAAAAAGTTGAAATCATCCACCTGGTGACTCCACAACTCTCAATAGACCTAAATACTCCACTAGTAGAAGACTCTAGACTAGTTGAAAAGATGCAGTGACCCTTTTGATTGACAAATATGGATTCAAGAATAAAATGGAGAGATGATCCAATGAACAGAGATCGCATCCCTAGATTCCCACAAAAAATGCCTTAGATAAATTGGGTTTCAAACCTACCTATGTTTCAAGATAAAAAATTTGATGACCCCTTGTTACATCTCATCAAATTTCATATACATGTATGGAGGTTAAAAGTTGAATGGCATGAGGACTGCCTCATGAAAATGTTCATGGGGACATTAGAAGGTAAGGCAATGGAATGGTATGAAGGCCTAGACCCTGGTAGTTTGTTTTCTTTAAAGGATTTCCACAAGGTATTTTATGAACATTATAAAGAAAATTTTTCATCTTTATTGTTAGCTAAAAATTGTTTTGATCAATCTGAAGATCTCATACAATACCTTGTAAACATCGATGAAGATTTGGGAAATTGGCATCCTAAAAGTCTACTAGAAGAAATTCATGCATTTAATACTCAAGTTAACTGTCATGAAAACCAAGAGGAGTTGCTTGAGGATGAAATCAATAAGGAAATAAAAGAAAATTCACAAGATCTCTCTGAAGGCACAAGTGATGATTCACCATCTCTTCTAGGTGACACTCAAGAAGACATTCAGCCTCAAAATCAACCTACACAAGAGAAAGAGAACTATTGTATTTCTATCCAAAGAAAGAAAAAAATGCCTCCCCTTTTAATTGAAGAGGGAATAAATCATATTATAAACATGTAGGCAACCTCTAAACCTTCATGTGAACAAAACATTTTTTTTTTATTCTCCTGCTAATCCCGTCTACCACAGATCAGAAAATGGATTTATAGATCAATTCGAGGATAAAAAATCTGATAATCCAATATGTATGATTGGTGACATTACTTATATTGATGATTTTCCAAAGCTTTATCAGTATGATGATGGTTATGTTCTCCAAACATAAGCTAATCTTTCAGGGAAATCAAAAGTTGGTTTATGGGAGGAAGTTATGTTTCATCAACTTGAAAATAGTAATCAACCAATACATATCATATATGATAGTGATGAGGAAAGTCTAGAAAATTTGGAACTAAGTGAAGCATCTCTGCCTCTTTGTTATACTTCATTTCAGTCCATCAGAAATAACTTTCATATGATTAGAAATGAACAGTCTTTCAGTTTTGATGTTGAGGTTAGGGAAGATAATGAAATTCTTGAACAAGTTTTAGTGAGAAACATTTTCCTCAAATGGATGAGGAAATAATTTGCGACATATAATTCTCCTTAGCTCCATATTTTCAGCCACCAAGTTCCACTAAATTTGAAATTACAGATGAAGGCTTGGAAATTTATAATCACAGTAGAGTTGCTGCACTACCTTCTCAGGAAGACCTATTGTCAAAAAATGCTCTTAATGATGGTCTTCAGGTAAAATTCAGCCCACTCAATCAAGGCATATCAGGTTTTCTAGATGACAACATTGCAATATATGATGAGGCTGCCATTACAGATGATCATGAGGAAGAGGAAGAGACTCTTTCTCAAAAGAATCCCAAGCATAACAATCTAGAACAACGAATGGTCCTGGATGTAGTTGCTTATTCAAATCCTTAGAGCCAAGTATTGTTTCAAGATCCCTTTGCTTTTTTCTTAGAGACATTTTAAAAGGGAGTAAAATATGTCAGGAGAAATTAGATGCAAGGTTTAAAGAAAATTTTAGGCACTGCTATTCAAACACAAGTTAGGTGGGAGTGGCCTTTTTATTTTTTTAGCACACTCAAAGAGATGAAAAAAGATCACTCATGGAATCATTTACTTGATTGGTTGTATTGGAAAAGGGAGTTAACCAAATGAATATATATCATAGGTAAGTTAGATTAGGATAGATAGGTATGAAAATAAGCTCAACACTATGAGCATATTTTAGTTTTAGAATGTTGATCTAAAAAAGAAAAAAAAACAAAGAAAAGAAGAAAAAGAGGACAGGAAAGGAAAAAAGAATAGGTGCATCCCCATACCAAAAAGACTATTGCTGAAAGTGTGCAAGCCTAAATGCCACTATCATTGAAGAAAATAAAGTCTTTTTCATTCATCTAGCCTAATCATGATTGAACATGTTTTAAATTTCTGCTGCTAGGTTAGTGAAAGAAGATTTTCCAAACCATGTAAACTTGGCTTATCAGTAGATTAGATGAGGAAAAGATGTTGGTTCCCAAAGCTTAAATATGAACCAAAGAGAAATCAGAGGGATGCATAACCAATTCTTAATCATAGCCTTCATGTTTTCTAGTTTTTTATTGTACAAAAATAATGTCTGTGTTCAGCTTTTCCAAATTCCATAGCCCATGGCAAATCAGATTGCTTAATCCTGGTTTGGTCATATTTTGAACTTCATCTCAATAGGTTAGAGAATGAAAATTTGTCAGACAACTTAACCTTGACAGAGGAGTAGACTAGGTAGAGAATAAAAGAGTTCATCGGCCTAATTTGAACTCTTGGATGACATAAGGGTACAAGTAGATAGTTTTGTATGCTTTGAAAAGAAAATAATGTCAAGGGTTTTCCAATCCAAGTGCACCCAAAATAAGAACAAATGTTAGGCAAAGTATGATGGGTAGGTAGAACTGATATTGGATCAATCATGTCTTTTCATATTTTTGAGATCATAGCTTCAATAGAACATCAACAAATGAAGGAAGAGGGATCTTCCAAGTAGAGGTAAGGTACTGGTCTTCAAAAATCAGAGATTTGAACTTTGAGGTCCTGGAAACCTCCTGAAAAGGAGCTTCCCTCCCCAAGTGGAGCCACTGTTAGTCATCAGTATTTTTCACTATTTGTAGATGACTATAGATTGGTTGTATTTTTCTAAAAACAAAATTCCCCGAATACTGTGAGTTTTAGAAATCTCACTGCCTTCATTATCCTTATAGAAAAATTTTCACTATTCCATCAATATTTCCTTTTCATGGTCACCCTGTCACTTCTAAGAAACTCCTTATGGGCTTATGCCTCTCATCTACATCCTTATTTCCTTCCTATGACCTCATGAATCTATTTTCACTTGCTCATAACTTCATTGTCCATCTAGGGTTTTTCTATTGCCAACTCACTCCCATGTTCCCCAAGTTCCTCAAGCATTGATGGTCTCAAAACTATCTCTATAGGATCTTTAGATAAATCAAGTACATTGAGTTTTGGATCTTCATTACACCGCTTTTTCAATACTCTGTTTTTAGACTTCAATCCTCCAAGCCAATTTTCACTCAAGAGCAAGTCAAAGAACCTTCCCACTAAGTCAATTAGGGTTTCACAAGTTGTAAGGTCATCATTGGTGTTTCAAAAACTGTTTCTCCTTTTCTATAAGTTGGATTAGATGTAATAGAAGGTCAGGTCATGATTATTCAAGAAAGATCTGAAAGTTTCCAAAGAAGACTACCCTATCAACCCAAAGTCTGCAAGAGGTAAATGCTAAGATTTTTAACACTTCTGCATGAGTGTTGAAGTTTCCATCAGTAGAAGGTATTAATAAGGTACATGGTCTAATTCTAAATGAAGACAACTTGTAGCAAAAGAAAGGGAACCACTTGGTCTTGAGGAAAACTAGGTTTTTTGAGCTTGATGGTCCAAGTAGAGTGCCAAACAATGACCAATTGTAGAATGACCATGGAGGAAGCACAGAAAGGCCAAGAATGACGAAAATCTGTCAGAAAATATTGGTGATATAGGGAAAATTTGAGGTGAACTGAACATAAATGAATGAACTTAAAAGGGCCATAGAGAACTCAGAAGACAACACTCATGATTGTTGTGAAGAATGCAGACACCTAAGGTTTTCTATGAAAAGGAGGCATAGGAGCATAATATCTATAGGGTAAGTCATATCAGCAAGTATGAAGCCACACCAAATCATAAACATCATGCCTCCATCATTTTCCAAGAATTCATCCCAAGGGTCAAGCCATTTGTGACCCATAGGGCTGGATTTGATTCAAACTATGTTTCTGACCAAACAAAGATGAATTTGACAATAGTGAGAGATGATTTTTTGCATCATAGGCCCAGTAAGAAAAACCTCTTTTATGTTTTACACAAGTGTCATGGTTTTAGAGAAATGTCAAAAATACAGGTGTCACGAGAGAATTGTTGCACTTCTGGAGTGACCTTGGGAAAATCTGGTTTTCTCATAGTTGGAGTGTCCAAATGACTTGCTTGATGAGTCAAATGATAACTATACTGGAAGATATTTCCAATGAGCTATCATGAGGTCAATTGGGAGTTCAGAAAGGCCTCAAAAAATTTCCTGCACCAACACTTTGAATTTTTGCACCATCATTTAGCATGTTTTAACCAGTCATAGGAGAATCAAATTTGGACAGGTCAAATAAACTCCAATCAGTGAAAAACAGGTCTATCTGGAAAGTATAAAGGATAATATTTCCAATGAGCTATCATGGGCCAAATTTGGACACCGGGAAGGCCTCCAAATGCCCTCTGCAAAAGGCGTTGCATACATAGGAACTGGTGTTGCGTGCTCAGGAGTTGGCACTGCGCCCTGGGCACTGGCACTGCACCCTTGGCCAGGAGGACCCTCCAAGAAATTTGAACACTCAAATCAAGTCAACACACCTCAAAATCACTGCCAAGGGGTTTTAAATTTTTCTTTAGGAGAGAGAGATAACAATGAAGAGTCAAGCAAGGAGGAAGAAAACAATGAGGCACATAGCAGTGGTGATGAGAGAAAAGAAGAAAGTAGTAAGGCAAACAACAATTAGGCTGATGTAAATGAGGTTGATGTCAATGAGGCTAATGTCAATGATAAATCAAACAATGAGGAGGAATATGATGATAATGAATAGGAAATAAACAGTTTTGATAAGAGCCATGAGGATAGTGAGGATATCAATGATGATAGTGAGTCAAAAAGCCATGATAGCAGCGATAATGGAAATGATGATGGCAGTCATGATGGTAGCAATAGTGAAGGCACTGAAATGGTGAAGATTGAACCTTTTCCTTTGACCTACCATAGGGGAAATAGGCATGTGTTTTCTTCCCTCAAGAGGCAAGGGGCCTTTCCTTATACATCAAACAAATAGCTTGACAAAGGTAAGGAAAAGGTCATTGATGAAGAAGAGGAAGAACAACTTCCTAGGAAGAGGCCAAGGACAATTGAATTGAAGAAAGCCTTAGCCAAAGAAAATGAGGAAAAATACAAAGAAATCCTTGACATCCTTGTTGATGCATCCGTACAGGCATCCCAAACATAATTAGCAAGGAAAATTCAAAATTTTGGCATCTTTTTGTAAATTTTTGTTTATGGCTATTTTGAAGGGCCAAGGGCACAACGCCACTGGCACTGCACTCTTTTTTTGGGAACCCTATGGAGGAACGGCTTAAATTTTCACGTTCATATTACCAAGGAAATCACTCACAGAAAAATTCAGGTCATTTGGATCAAAAATGGTCCTCCAAAAGTGCCAAAAACAAGAAAAACATCACCATTCTACCCTCTTTTCAGGCTTGGCATTGTGCCCTGATTAGTCTTGAGAGAATGATTTTTTGAGAAGGTAAATGGAATCCATTCTGAAACATAAAGGTAGTTTTGGAAACTAGACAGGACAGGTTTTCAAATGATCTATCATGGAGCTCATTTGGACACCTGTAAGGCCTCCAAATCTTGGTTGCAAAACAAGCAATTTTTCCAGTGCAGGCACTGTGCCCTTGGACCTCAGTGCTGTGCCCTTGCCTGAAAAGTCAACAAAACACACAAATTTATTAAAAAAAGATAGTTTTGAGGAATTTTAAGGCAAATCACTCCTATTTAGCTCAGAATTTATGTTTGAATTTATTTTTCATTTATTAGCTTAGATATTTTGTGCCTGGGGCCTTGCATGGTCTCTTTGGAAAAAAATGGCATTTATGATATATTAATGACATTTTCGAAACACTAGTTAGGGTTTTGGTCCTCCTTTCTAGTTAAATAGTGCATGGAGGCCTCATTTTTCATGTTGGATGATTATTGAGAAGAATATCATAGACTTTAAGATTGAGGAGAAACTAGCTTTGGATTTTGTGGATGTCTTGATGTGCATGACAATGGAGAAAGCTCACTTGCAGGATTCATGGACATAGTTAATGGTGATGTGTTTCTTATTTAGTGCTTTTTTTCTTATGTTATCATTTTTTTTCATCTTTCTCATGTAGTAGGACAAAAATTTTAGGCTAAGAAATGTTGTTTCGAGGCACCTTAGCTCTGTCTACTCTATATTGCTTGTATGTTTTCCTCTGCTAGGTCAGATTAGAGAATCCTTAAATGCTTTGTCCTTCCACTTATGCTTGTTTATCTTTAAGATGATTTGATGAAGCCAATGTCAAAGTAGTTCATGGTTAGCCTTTCTCTTTGATGTAACTTAAACATTGCTTTTAAGGTGTTTGCTTTGAAGTATTGCTGATTAGGTTTAGCTGAAGATGTTTATGATTTGACATGCCCTTTTGTTCATATTAAATGTTTTATTTGGAGGTATTTGCAGTTTGATTAAGGAAATTAGGAGTTCCCTACTCTTTGATATCAAATATATGTTTATCTTAAATGTTTTCTTTGGTTGAAGGTGAAATCACTAGAAGATTTACAATTTTCTTGTTTTCTATGATTCACTGGATTGTTGTCTTAAATTTTTACTTGCTAGGGTTTGGTCAAAGAAGCCTATGGTATGCCGTGTCTTTATTTATTTATTTATTCATAGTAATCCTAAAGGGAATTCTTGTTAAAGTATTTTTCAAAGGATTTTTAACTGACCTTTGCACCTACTATGTTCACAATTTAATGTTCACTTCATTCACATAAGCTTTTAGATCCATTTGGCTTTGTTAAACTTGCCCTGTGATACACCCTTGATCTATTGTTGTACCTTTCAAGACCTTTTTCAGAATCCATATCCCAATGGTTTAAACCTCTCTCACTCTATCTATTTTTCTTGACAACCTACCCAACCAACCAAACAAACAAACCCTAATCCTTGTAACTAGCCTAAAATCAAAACCCTAAAATCAATCAAATTCATACCTTTCATATAAATATAGAGATAGCCCTCTCTAAGTCCAGGAAGACTAGGTCCTAGGACTCCAAAGACTGCTTTGATGTTACCCTTGTACATTTGGTCTTTCCAATCTAATAAATTACAAGGACCTAATAGGTACAATTTTACACTATGGGAATAAATGAGTTGAATTAGACCATGTGAGAAATTTCTTGATTACTGGTCATCAATGTATACTGTAACAAACGTGAAACAACATTGATAATGATGATGAGAGTCAAGTTACCCTAGTACAATCTTACAAGTGCTAATAAAATAGTTGAATTCGGACACTTGAGAGAATCTACCAATCATGAGACATTAATGTATTCTCACTTTTGATAGTGAAGGATTCTGCCACTGATGACTGCAAACCCTAAGGTACTAATAAAGGACTCTAGACCTTGTTCCCATAGAAATTATTTGGAGACGATGGGGAAATAAATGTTGGAAGGAAGGCATTAAGGCATCCCACATCAATCCAACATGAGTGTAACCCATAGGCCAATAATTTGGAAGGAATCAGATGATGAAATATGAAGTAACCAACCCGAAGTACATTTTCGGTATACAAAAAATGTGGCTAGCGCATGACAGAAACCCCATGAGCTAACTAATATTGAAATATGATGTAGAGGCGAGGAATCCACCAATAAGGTCAAATGGAAACCAAGGTATTGCACGAATCCCTATGTGTGATAATGAAAGCTGACGTTGAACATAAGGGGAAAAACTCAGTCAAAGAGCCATGATGTTGATCGATGTTGATCACAAGGTCACCTATCAATGATGTAAATAGGGTTAGGGTGTGGCTTTAGGCCTAATCTAAGTCAATGGAGACCTTATTAACTAGCATGAATAAAGGACAAAATAGTAAATGTGATAGAACATAACTCTGACACACTGGGTATGGCTGACTGGAAAAATGAGTCAAGAGACACCGCAGAAAGGCCAACTTAGGTTTACTTCCCTTTAACAAAATAACAACTCAAATGTGATTATATGGCAGCATGCGATAAATTTGTATAAGTTTGTCATGCAGGAAGCATAAAAAAACCCTCCATATGTTTGGAAGAGAAAACCAATCGGAGGAGTAATGACTCAATAAAAGGGTTATGGTTCTCCTAAGTCAAACTAAATCCCATCCCAATGGAGAAAAGACTTTTCTTTTTAGTGATTTTCTCAAGGGCGACACAAATGACTCTATCTGCCATCAATTATGGAAGTAATGTCCCGTTACCACTCTTTTTGAAATACATAATTTTTTTCTTTTATTTTCATATTAAAATCCTGAAAAGGAAGAAAATAATGGCTATAGTACAGTGGAAAGAAGGAGCGTCGGGGTACAAATGTCTTAAATCTTGGGATTGGAACATTCCTATGCTTAATGCAAGGTGGAAAAATTGGTAAATGACACTCAAGGGAATGTTCTCTCCACGGGAAAAGGGTGTCAAGTTGAAAATGCTAAGTGATTGCAAGGTTGATGTTGCAGAAAGACATGGTCGAAAAGTGGCTAGTACATGAGTCCAAGTGAATTTGTCTTAAGGCCAAAGGATACAAATAGTCAACATGAAATGAAATAGAAAAAATCAACAAGAGGAAGCCTCTAGGGTATAAAGCCATAAAGATAGCGAAGAATAAGGAGAATGAAAATTCATCGCAAAGGTCATGGTGGGACTAAATAGGAATCCTGAGCCTATGCAATTTTTATAGCATGGGAAACATATGCTAGTGAGGATCTAACGAGGAAACACATGTAAAGAATGGATCTACCATCATGTCATGACTTTATAAGTTGGCGAGTTAAAGTGGTTTTAAGAATCATAACATGATGGGATCTATTAGGGTCCTATAGTAATAGGGTTCATAATTTTTTAATTGACTTTGATAGTCTTGTAAATATGTACATACCTTCCTTTCTGCAAATTGTTTTCCCATATTTGAAAAAATAATAAAAAATGAAAAGAGGGTAAAAGTCCTAAAAGAAATATCAAAGAAATTAGAAAATAAAATATCAAAAAAGAACAAAAAATGGACCCCAAAAGAAAAAAAAAGATAATAATAAGACATGAAAGTGAGAAAGTCAAAATGCCACTACTATTTACTTTTACTGTAAGAATAGTGATTATGTGCAGATTGTTCAAAATGCCATAATCCATGATCAGTTAAATAGTATAATCTTGACTTTTCATGCTTTGAATCTTATGTTTTAGATAGAGAATAAAGATATGTCAAATACTTTAAACTTGAAAAATCAATAGAAAGTTAGACAATAAATGAGGAGCTCAACAGTTTAATCTGAGCCCTTGGATGAAATAAGGTTAGACTTAGATAGATTTATGCTTGAAAAAGAAAAATCAATTTAGGGTTGCAAGCTTGAATGTACCCATGCAAGTGAAGTAAAAAATGTGAGAATAATGATGGGTAGGTAGAAAGCAGTTGTGCAAGGCATGCAATAAAACATCATCAGGAAAAATTACTAATTTCCCCTCCCCCACAATGATCCAATATTAAAAACCTTCAGTTAAAAAGGCTCAGAGAATTTCTCTTACTTCTGTTGGGACCAGATCCAAGGCTTGATAACTGATTGGTTAAAAATACTGGATTCCCTTCATAAAATCCATTTCCTTAGCATATTCACCATTTTCCAAAAATATAATCCCTTTTCCTAAGTAAAATGTCTTTTTTTCTTAGAAAAGTAAAATCCCCTATTAATTAATTTCATTTCATCCAAAAACACTGAAAAACCCACAAAATACATTTTATCCTAAGTTTATGTGTAAATATCAAAATGGGATAATTCTATGCTAAAATTCCTATTTTACACTTTACTTAGTTTATTTCTGTGTATTTTCATTTATTTTATTTCATTTCATATTAATCTTTTACATAATGTATTTGTTCCCTTAGAATTCCCCTTCCCATATATTTATTAAATCCTTTATTTAAATATCCCAAAAAACCCATTTTTTAATGTTAACCTATGGTTTTATATTACCCATGTGTCAAAATAAACCCTGCCCTTTCCCCATAGGTTAAAACATTAAAATCCCACTCCAATAGTCATAAAGAATTTGTAAAAGGTTTTATTCACCATATAAATATTACCCCTCCAATCAAATAAAAGTGTTAGATTTATGTTAAAACATATCTTTTAATCATGGAACTAACGCTGCCACAATATAATAAACCTTGGGCCCCACGCCCCACCGCTGAGCATCTTCATAAGTTAATCTCCACCATTCGCATGAACGCCCTTAGATCTAATGATCACAAAGCAATATCACAAATTTAAAAGCATAGTTAATAACCATTTTAAAATTTTCGAAATGGATGGTTTTGAGCTCTTATCTCTCCTCCACGCGGCATCTTATCACTGGATCACATTCGATCCAAGAAAACCATTTACCACCCAAAACCCATGTGATAACCACCTCTGGTTTTCTACGTCCAGTGCAAAACCGCCTCTGCTCTGATATGACATGCATTCAATGCCAAACTGCTTAAACCTAAAACATTATAAAAGCTTCATATTGGGCAATTAAACCCTTTTTTCTACATTTATCCTCCCAATTGAAGAAAAGCTCCCGGTACACCATTTTCATGCCCAGAGAACCAGAAAGCCACCACAGTTGCTGTCAAAAAATCACTGGAAGCTTCAGTTAGACTTCTAGAGACTTTCAAATGCCATCAAAATCGATATGACACCTCAAAACCCAGTTTAAAGACAAAAATACCTACACAAATAGGTATTCTTCAAATAAAATGACCTATTTATCATTTTTTTAAAGGAATTTCCTCGAAATTAAGCTTAGTGAAACCCATTTACGCAAATAAAGACCCCTGTAGTTGCTTGAAAAGAACAAATTCACTAGAAGAAACTCTAATAAACCCCTGTTTCAATACTGTATATGATTTTTAAGATAAAATTGGATTTATTTATGCTTTGCAGACCTTGAAGAAACTATGAATTTATCCATAAACCCTTTGCAGGTAACCCCAATCCTTATGTGCCCAATTTGAACTAGTTTTAGTCCAGTTTGTCTGAAAAAAGTAGAGGAAACCCTTGTCTATCATTTCTAAACCTATAAGAGTCTGAAGAAAAATTTAAAGGTTTAAAATAAAATGAAACCTAAGTGATGCCTATTTTTATCCATAGACCTCTATTAAAGTAAAAAACACTTCTGTAAACAATTTAATCTTACAGAAGATTTCAAAAGAAGCCCAAATACATTGTTTCCAATACCCAGAAAGTCTAAAAAATGTCAAAATCAAACCCAACAATGTCTTCCAAAACTGTAATTATTGTAAATCCTCTACA
The DNA here is from genome assembly GCA_034641835.2 of Pinus albicaulis. Taxonomy (NCBI): domain Eukaryota; kingdom Viridiplantae; phylum Streptophyta; class Pinopsida; order Pinales; family Pinaceae; genus Pinus; species Pinus albicaulis. Next base: position 1,399,442,415 of record CM076580.1, read on the forward strand.
ACCTCCTGTTGTAGACATTGAACATACACCCTTAGCAGATGTGGATTATAAAATAGTAGATCTAGTGAGAGAGTTTAATCTGTTAGACGTCCACTACTGGAGTCTTGAAAAGTCATTGGATCAAGTTGAAGAAGTCCAAATTTGGGAGTCAAACCTACCCAAATATGTTGTTCCACTTGCTCATCAATGTCCAGAGGTTATTAGGATGTGTTAGACCTATTATTCACCTGAAAAAAGAGCAATGGTAAATTCAAATAAAGAAGTATTGTTCACAATTACTACTGAGTTAGTAAACCAGATGCTACAGCTCAAACCAAACCCAATGCAGTTCCTTTATCCATAGAAGCACTCACAAAGCTTTACATTGGTCTGGACTTTCCCAAAAGGTTTCAAAATTTCCAAGTTTTCATGCCTTTACATGTTTAAATTCCACAAATCAACCCTTGTTATTCTACATCAAAATTTCATGAAGGATCTAGGCATGTCATATCCATGTTGCCCTTTATCCTAGGGTATTTTACAGATGAGTCAATCCTAGGTTTTCTATCTACCTTTGCACCAGGATAGCCTCCTTCTATCATTTTAAATTATGTTGACTACATAGCTGATAATATCCATGATCAGTTTGTCAAATTTCCAACTAAAGGAGTTTTTAGGTATACATCCTTTCTTTTCCATATGTTCTTATATTTCCAAGCAAACAAGTTCCCAATTACACTTCAAAAACTTGATATTGAAGAAAACCCATTTTTAGTCATCTTTTGGACTTTTTTGATTAGAAAAGAGTCCACAGAGTTCAGTTATGCAGATTTTATAGATTACTTTATTCATCCATTGATAAACATGTAAACAAACATAGTACAACCAAGAATCAGTGATGAGATAAAGAAATTTCTACAGCTATCAAATAAAACTAGAACTGGAGATTGGTATTTATATCAAAAACATACAGAAATCAGAGTTTTTGGGTCAATATTTTACCTTATAAACTACCTAAGTATGTGCCAATGAGATTTTTTGCATTGGAGTATATCAGGAAAATCTTAAATTCAGATTCTATCAACTTCCTAGCAGCTAAAATGAAGACCCAATTTAAGTTGAAGAATCAGGTGGGACATTTTATTTGTGATCACAGAGATGTAGGAACAGAAGCAACAAAGCAGTTGCTTGAATATAAATTTGAAGAAAGATTTTCATGAAATTATGATTCACAAGGAATACTAAGAAAAATGAGACTGAAGTGCAAACTAACACCTTATATTCATGAGAAAAAGCCAGAGATTGAACAATATATCAATCAAACATAGTGGCTAGAAAATATCTTGGTAGAAACAATTAAACAGGGTGATACTAGTCACACCTTGCAAACTGTAAATGATGGAGATAAAGCTACTGAAAAAGGCAGAGAAGAAGGCACCTACACTGTTGATACGACAACTAAGACTAGGTTTAAACTCGGATACAATACAAAGCCTAAGATCAATCTAGTTTATAAAGAAAAAGTGACCATAGAAGTGGAAGATACAAATGTCCCAGAGACAAATACAGATGTTTCTACAGTCATTACAAATGAGCTAGCCACAAAGATTCTAAATGAAGAACATCCTAATAATTCAAGCACATAGGTAATAGAGAAACATCAAAGTATGGAGGCATCCTCCTCATAGGTAGCAGAAGAAAAATATCTTGACATAAGGGAGAAATACAAGCAGATAAAAACCAAGAATGAAGAAATAAAAAATGAGATTTATTTTCAGTATTTGAAACGAACACTAGGTATTCAGAACATACTTCTATTAGCTTTTGATTATTCAAACAAAAATTTGATTATGTCAGTGCTTCAACCAATAGTCAAGACTCCCAAAATAGTGGTAGGTTACAAGAAAGTTGATCTTGAAGTGCCTACAAAAAATATCCATGCACTAGATCAAATTGAATTTCATAGGCAAAATTCTAAGATGTTATATTCTACCATAACTACAAATGCCGTGATTGTCCAAAAGCTTCGAAATACAATAATAAACATGAGATATCAAATGAAAGTTGACAAGGCTTCCTCATATGCTAAATATCTTAGAATTAAGTCTTTAGAAGAGTGGATTATTCAAGTAGGATATGATCCTGCCAATGTCAAAGCCGTAGAAGAGTTAGTGAAGAAAAAGAATGCTGATATTGCAACACTGAGGAAACAGCTCAAGCTTCCACCAACTGAACATCCACAAGCCAAAGAAATAGTTCAAGAGGAAAGCCAAAAATATGACATGATGAACTTAATTTTATAATTGACAACACATATAAAAGATATGGAAATCCAAATGGATGAGCTTGTCCATGAAAGAGAAATTATAAAAGAACAGGAAAATCCTACAGTAATCCCCATGGTTACTACAACTGTGTCTTCAACTCTGGCAGAAGATTTGGCACCAAAAGTACCACTGGCTGCTGTAGTGCTAGTGAACTCATCCACTACTTCAGCCACATAATCCTCTACCACAGCAGCTCAACATTATGATGAAGGCAGTAAACTAGTTAAAGCCATGGAGGAAATGTCACTTCAAACCAATGAGATCAATAGATTGAAGAAATTGATTGAAAATCTTGAAGACACTAAGAAGCTTGCCCAAATCAATGCTAAAACTCATGAACAAAGGGCTAACAGGTTAAATGTTGAATTGAAGAATCTACAAAAGGATTTCACCTTGAAAGAGCCAATGTATTATGTAAAGAATTAGTTATGGAGTAAAATCATTGAAGCCATCAATTATGTTTGGCCATCAATCCAGGTAATATATGAGCAGAGAGATTTACCGAAGGTAGCACAAGAAGAGATTAAGAAAACAAAGGATGAACTAGGTGCCAAAGTTGAACAGGCCCTAGAACTAATCAAATTTCTCAACAAAAAGAACAAACAAGAACTTGAATAAATAGAAATTACTGATAGGACAGAGATAATCCTTGAAATAAGGAGAGTGATTTCAAAGAAGAATTTAATGAAGCAGTTAGAAGAAAAATGTGAAAACATGAACATAGCCATAACCAAGTTTATGGTTAAGTTTGAGATTTTAAGGCAAAGAGGTTTTCCTAACATTCTCATCATTAATGATAAACTCATGCAACAAGAGTACTACAACAAAAAGATAAGATATTATGCAAAAGATCAGGTTGACAAAACATAAGGACAAGGAATCCCTACATGGAAGGTTTTACATAGAAGTTTTGAAAGCTTGTTCTATCTACAACATGAGATAAAACATTTATTTGTTATAAAACCAACATTTTCCAGATACACTGAGGCAGATGAGAAATTTAGGAATCTAAAAAATATTATAATTTTTTATGATGAATCCTGGGAATCACTCACTGACTTGCTATAAAAGTCAAATTGCAAAGAAAAATATTAAAACAGTTTGTTGATTTTTTATAGTCAAAATAGAAAATTACAACAGTAAGGCAGTTTTAACAGTGATTAAAGTGTATCAGAGTTAAAGAGTATCAGATAAGAAGATAATGTTTCAAAACATATTTGAAATATCATTACCAGCAAAGAATACACCAAGGCAACTAGCTGCAACCAATCCAAAATAACACTTCTATTTTATTTGGATAAATAGGACAACTTGCTAAGCTGTTAAGCAGCTATCACTATTTTGTTGTAAAAGATATTTTATTTTCCTTAGAAATTTCCTATGATTATTCTAGGATATTTTGTAAACATTTTTTTATATATACTTCATCTTTTGAAGTATTATTATGGAATAAATTGCTAAATATTTCTATAGTCATTATTTCTGTACTTGAAGGCTTTTTGTTGCAAGTTCGAGTAGAAGACTGGATCAAATCATCTAGCATCATATTTCTTGATTCATGTGATGAGCCATTGAAGTGAAGTAATTTGTACTGTCTTTATCTATATTCTTATGTTTACATGCATCCATATATGTGTTCCAAATTTGGATGATAAATCATGAGTATTATTATAGAATTTTTTAAGAGCACACTGTCTTTAACTGTTTACCATTTTTATGTTCTCTGCTCATTTCCAGAGTAGAAAACCCTTAATTTCTCCCTCTTTCAAATGACTTATATCTACTCCTTCCTTATCCGGATGAAATAATCCTTCATTTCTCTTTATCCTGATCAAACCACTTCACCAAATAGCCTTCCAATATCTTCAATGACTTGTCTATCTTGCCCTGAAAATATTTGACTTTTTGACCTTGAACCTAGTTTTGTTTTCTTAACTTTTGACTCAGCCCAATGGACAAAAAAATCTATCACTATCCATCTCATTAAGTGATTTTTTCTCACCAAACCAAATCAAAACCAATTTGCACAATCATAACTAACCTAATAACATATAATCAAAACAACGTTAAATCTTAAAGAAAGAGCCCTCTCTGAACCCTAGGAAGGCTAGATCATAGAGTTTAAAAGTTGGTTTGTGGTTACCTCTAATTTTCTTATAATTTAAAATAAAATCTCACAACCTCGGAATTATTAGAGTGATAACAGGATCGACCCTATGGAAATATATTGTAGTATGGAGGCCAGAATTCAGAATGCAACAGAAAAGTGGTTTTTCTAACCTATATGCCAGTGCTAAAAATGATACCTACCATGATGGGTTAGCGGTCATGGAATCGAAGTGGTAAAAAATGTCTCAAAGTATTCAACTTTTCTTGAAAAACAACATATCCCATCACTTGAAGCCAAAAAGGTCATATAGTTTAAAAAATTCTAGCTTTATAAAAGTGGGTTTTTGAAAATTTTTAAATTTAAATATCAATAGATCTTTTTGACTTAAAATTTTCATTTATGTTTTGGACATTTGGAGAAAAGAGCTCTGGAGAAAAAACTAACAACCTCAATCTACTTAATTTCTCAGTCAGATCACCGTGAATCTTCCAAGTAATCCCCTCAATCACTTTCTAAGTGAATTTTTTAATCATTTCAAGTTATTTCCATGCGATTTGAATGAAATTTTTTTATTTTTGGATTTAACCTCTATGTATATTCGGGTTGAGCATATTGAACTTGCGTGCACATGCGACTATGTATGAAGGTAACCCACATATGCACAAAGCAATTTTTTTGAAACATGGTTTTAATGAAATTAAAATTATTGAATGATACAGGATTTCTATCAGCTAGATGGAAAGGAAACATAGTGAAATTGACAATGAGTTGATGGAGGATCCATTGTCACTGGATGCCTTTAGAGGATGTGGTTTATTGAAATTATTCAAAATGCCTAACATCAAAACAAATACAAGGTTGCTAGAATGCTTGTAAATTTTGGGATCCAGAAGAGGATTCTTTTATGATTGATCAAATGCCCCTGTGGATCGATGTAGAGGAAATATATTTCATCACTGGACTTTCTCGAAGAGGAGAGCCAATTAATTTACAAGAGAAGGCCTCGGGAGGTCTCAATGTGAATGAATACATTCGCCTTTACTATTCAACAGATACCCAGAAGGTAGGGACACAGATCCCGATCAGATATGTAGAGGTACTATATATAAGAATTATCCTTCTAACAATTATCAAGGTGGCTGGATCAACATCTTTGCATCAAGTGTCACATGCTACAATGAGTTTGGAGATATATTTCCTAACCACATTATATGATTGGTGCACATGTCTACTGAAAAATATGAAAAATAAATTAACTTTTATTTAGAAGAACAAGACCAAACACTTTGCATATGGTAAAATACTTTGTACTTTACTTTTTGAGAGATTACCGGGTCTTCAACCCAAGGTTATTTCTACTATTTGTAGCCCAAGAGATCCATGCATAACAAGGTGGGCTGACTTGATGAAAAGACTAGGGGATGGTGAGGTCCCTAAGACAACATTTGATGAAAATTGTTTCCTTTGGTAGGGAGAACAAGTAATCAAAATTGAGGACTACCACTACATCGGCATGGAATTCAGATCAGATCCACCCGATGTTCCATGGGGAGTCATTGGTAAGATTTTTCTTAAGATTTTGATATCATTTGATTTTTTTTTTGGATTTACAAAAATATAAAGTGAAATTATTTTTGATAATACAAATTTCTTATAAAATTGTTGATCATGACACATATGTGGGACTAGTAAGACCTGAGGGTCTGCCTAGGCATAGGCGTCACATAGGAGATGTGGAAAATGTTGTTGTTGATACTAATAGAGTCTTTCATGTTGTGCAAAGGAACCTAGAGGGTTTAACTCACCAAGTTCCTATGGAAGTGGTGGAGGATATACTAGAGGCTATGTAGAGGCACGTTGTTGGTGTACCAAAGGAGTGGGTGTGACTTTTCTAATGTGTGGCAGCTAAAATATTATTTTTCTGGGATGCAAATCTAGGGCAGGGTCCTCAAACATAGATTAAGGATGACTTGATATTTGTTTTGATAGACATGATCAGGATTAAGCCCTAATTTTGTAGAGCATTTTTTTCCTATTTTTTTACAATATTTTGAACATGAATCCTATCTATATACAAATAGTTTCATGATGTGACACTCATATATAGAAATGACGATTGATTAATTTTTTTTTTTAATGTGATGAATGAATTATATGCCAATCTAATGCTTGATTATAGATTGAATCAAAAAATAAGTTTTCTGATCTTGGAATATGAATAAATGTAATAAAATTAAATGATCTCTGTAATAAATGCACTCTTAGAAATTGGAGATATAAATAAGGATCTCTGACATCATAGATGTTATTTAATTGATACACCACTAGTTGTGAATCCAAGTATACTACTAATGAAACAACACCAAGACATATTTCTTCACATAGTAGATTGAAAAAAATGGTATATTTGGCAACATTATTTGAAGCAAGATCGATACATATGCCCCTTGAGACTAACAACTGACTGGATGGATAGTAAATTACCCAAGCCGCAGAACCCAAATTTTGGGTATGTCGACTAGCACCATAGACAAATCCTAAATAGATCATATCATCCATAGATACCTGCCAAGGCAGATGAAAAACATTGATGTCACAATGAAACCTATAGACAGATATGCCCAAAAATATACAATATGTACAAAACCAAAGTAAATGCTAGGCACAAGCCTAGACATAATACATTTTAACATAGAGCCCATTTTTGGGCTCCGCCAACTCGTCTCCATTAAAATAAACCAATTCGTAAGCCCCCTTTTTCAAGACAGTTTTAACAATGAAAGGACCATACCACATGAACTTAAACTTACATGCCCCCAAGGCATCCTTGTCTTGATCATAGATTAGAACAAGGTCACCTTTAGAGAAATCCCTAGGGTGTATAGTCTTATTGTACTGAACCTTCACCCTCTTCTTATGAGCTTCGTTAATCATGTTTGCATATCGACGCTACTCATCAAGACGTTTCAAATAAATGAGGTGTTCTTCAAGACTGGTAGTGTTTGGAATAAGTTCAACAGCTAGCTTAGAAGACAAGGAATTTCACATTCCACAGGGAATATTGATTCCAATCCATAAATTAGTTGAAAATGAGTGTAATTAGTTGCATTCTTAACTAACATTCGATATTCCCAAAGCAAAGGATATGACATAATGTGCCAATTGGATTAAGCTTTATTAATTGTCCTTTGTAGGATAACCTTCAAGGATTTATTCACAACTTCCACTTTCGCATTGGCCTGAGGATAATAAGGAGATGAGTAATCCTGCCAGAAACCTAACTTGAGAGCCAACTCAACCATCATGGTAATCTAAAAATTACTGCCATGGTCAATGAAAATATCTTTAGGAAAACCAAAATGAAAAATGAATTTGTTCAAAAGAAAAAGCATTTTTGTTTCACCATCATTCGCAAAGGTAGGAATAGCCTCAACCCACTTAGTGAAGTAGTCCATTGCTACAATCATCTACTTATGACCCTTTACTGAAGGTCGGTTAAAAGTTGTAAAATCGATTCCCCACTTTTTGAAAGGACTGAAGGTAATAATAGGAAAGAGCGGAGCTAGATGAGCACGCATCTTCTGAGTATAGACTTGATAAGGATGACATTTCTTGACCGGTTCAACACAATATTTGAAGATCAAAGGCCAAAAATATCCAACATGAATTTTTTTTTGGGATGTAGCAATCCCTAATTAATGATCACCACAAGCTCCACTATGGAAATAATTCAACACTAACTCAACTTCTTCTATGGTTAAGCAATATCTAAGGATTGAATCAACCACATGACGATATAAAATGTCACCAATGATAAAATAAATTTTATCCAAGTGACAAAATTTTCTTCGCACATCCTTAAAAAAAGTGAGGGGAAACTTCAAAGTCTGAAGATATATAATAATATCCCCATAGCAAGGATATTTTGAAGAAATAAGGAAAATATTTTCATTAGCGAATGATTCCTCATAAACTATTTCTTCTTCACATGGCCACTCCGAGATTAATTGTGCAAATTTTAAAGATTTATTGGATTTAGTAGAGAAGAACACGAGATAGAATTATTTTAGAATAACAATCCATCTCTTATATTTTCCCCCAATCACTCGACTACTGAGAAAAAACTCAAATGAATTGAGAACTGCCAAAACAAAATTTTTTCAAAGCAGAATTTAATTTTTAAGTCTTTGGATAGAATGAAAAACCACCAAAGCTAATTTCTCAACAAGATAATATCGTAATTTAGGACCTATCAAGCCCTGGATTAGAGAATAAAACACATGCTCATAGAGAACATTGTCTTCCTGAACTAGAACCATACCTATGGTTGACTCTTTCGCAGTGAGATGCAAGAGGAAATCCCTGCTATAATCGAGTGGAATCAGTAAAGGAGAAGAGGTTAATGATTTTTTTAAAGCATCGAGCGAGCGTTGAGCGAAGTCACCCCACAAAAATGAAACTCTTTTTTTCAAGAATCTCATAAATCCCTTCGTAATCTCAGTATAATTGACAATGTTTTTTGGATCTACTACCTTGATCGCAATGAGTAGCGCACAACTTTGTATTGGGCATGACTGGAGTACCTCTAATGTAGACATTTCACAAGGAATCTGAGCTATACCTTCTATAATGGAGTAGTTCTAGGCTTCCTTGGCATTAGGGTTAATCGTCTAACATTCAAAAAACCCTTTTAGCATCCGAGGTATAGGCTCAACTGCAAGCCTCTCAAAATGGTGTGGCTCTGAAACATTAGGAGCGGCCTTCACCTTAGAGGATTCTAACTCACCATAATCATGTGACCTTGTTGCAACATCAACATGAGCACTCATCATGTATAAATTTGATGGATTTTTCCCTTCCTGGTTGCCCCATGTGGGAGCTCCAGTATTCGTATTCACGCTAACAAGCATTTGCTACCCTTGAGGAAAAGGTTTAGTCAGGACAACCTAGGATCTATAAAAACTGTGTTGAGACAACAAGCACTAAGAATCCTGAATCTTAGGGGAACTATGAGTTATATGGTCTCCATTGCAAAATTTTCAAGGAAAATAACTTCCTTTTTCGACTCTTTTTTACCCTCCCCAGGATTATTGTTGTGCTTGTTTGCATTATCCTTCCCATCCTTATCCTTTTTATTATTACCTCCTCTTTTCTTTCCATTGGATTGTTGGTTTCCTTTGGGGTTAGAGGAATGGACATCATTAATAGTTAATGGTTGGGAAGGCATGTACACTAACAGCGATGCCTGAATCAAAGAAGAAGTTTGTAGAGACAAGTGCTACAATTGATTTAAGAAATTAGTTGTATTGTTATGGATTGACTCGATTAGCCCATCAGCATAGGGACCTGGCTTCAATTTGGCTAAATATATCTTGGATCGAGGAGCATCAGGAAAAATATTATTAAGAATCCCATACTGAGAATATATAATCTCTAATTTTTGGGCTCTGAAGATAGCCTGCTCTTCGGTAAATACCCCAGAAAATGATAAATCCTTAGATATTTCCAGCTGTAAATATTTTAAGAACCATTCCATAGGGAATTCATTAGGAATGTATGCTTTAATGTGCTTATTACTTATTTTCCATTTTTGAATATGGTCAGAAATATGAGTTGCCTTATATTTTTGGAAGTTGGCCAATAGCTCGGTTTCCACATAATACTGAACGGGCAATTGAAAATGATTCAAGAACATACTAGCCAATTATCCAAATGAAACAAAGGTATTCCCAGTAATTTCTATGTACCACTTGGTAGCATTTTCGGTCAAGGTGTGTTGAAACAATCTAAACCTAATTGAATCGTCAATACGGGAGTTTGATGAGCAACATAAACGGAAAGTGGTTACATGGTTAGCTAGACCCTCTCCAGTCTTCCCTTCAAATTTTGGAATGTCCGATGGAAGCTTAGTAGGAAACAGAGGCCAAGTTGGGCTATATCGAATTGGATCATTAGTCAATTTCGAAATATCTAGAAAATTTAGGGTTTCCATGAATGGTAAGCACAAAGGACCTTGAGAGTTCCACCCACCACGAGACGAATTCCCAACATTTTAAAAAGAATAACCTAGATTTTTTGAGGCACCCGGTTGCCAAGGATTATTTGTTATGAAACAAGCTCCCAAAATAGAAGAAAAGAATGATCAACACCTTATAAATCATTCACTTCGAGGGGGAAACCTCTTTTACATTACATAAATGAACAATTTTTAGATAATACAAATGACAAAAGCTCATTTCTATATATAGAAGTCCATGGGTTCCGAATATAATCCTAGCCAACCTAACAATAATAATGTAAGGGCACAACAATAACAATAGTGGGATTTTATAGGGCACAATGATAACAATATGGGGACTACAAGGGTACAAAAATAACAATAAGTGGGCTACACTAACAACAATAAGGGACTACACTAGTAATATAGAGACCTAACATGACCCTCTACTTCAAAAAATTGTTGTCCTAAATGCTTGAGTAGCTCTAGACTCTTTTGTATAAATTTTTCATCCTCTCATGTGGAATCTTCATTGGGTAAGTTCTTCCACTTGATGAGATACTCTAAAATTGAAAGATTTCATAGTTGTCAAGTTCTTGCTTCCATGAATTCTTCAGGTTCCAATATGATTTTACCTTCCTCATAAAGTTTTAGAAATATTTTTTGAATTGGAAGTTTTTCACCTATAACCTTCTTTAAGCATGAAACATGGAAAATTGGGTGCATTCAAGAAGAAGCAAGAAGCTCCAGTTTGTATGCTATAGTACCAATATTTTGAAACACCTTTTAAGGACCATAATACTTTGGCAATAATTTATTATCCTTCTTAGCTTGCTTGAAGGACATTTGTTTGTATGCTTGTAGCCGTAAAAATACCTAGCCTCCTACATCAAAAATTCTCTCACTGTGATTTTGATATGCATGTTGTTTCATTCGATTTTGTGCCAAATTTCGGTTATCGTTTAAGAGTTGGAGAACTTGTTGTTGATGCTCGATGTGATGTTCCACTGATTGAACCTTAGAATTTTCTCCTAAAGATGATGTGATGGATAGTGGATGATATCCATAAAATGCCATAAATGGGGTCGCTTTTGGTGGAGTATGGAAGGACTTGTTATGCCACCTCTCAGCCAGAGGTAACCACTTGACCCATTGTGTTTGTTTATCAGATACAAAACAAAGAAGATCTCCTTCCAAACATTTGTTCATTATCTCAGTTTTCCCATCGGATTGGGGATGATAAGATGAGTTATGAGCTAGTTTAGTACCCAAACAAGAAAATAATTTCATCCAAAAATTTCCAGTGAAAATAGGATCTCTGTCGCTTACAACAATCTTTGGGTTTCCATGTAGCTTTTGAATTGTTTCCATAAATGCAGTAGCAACTATATAAGATTTAAATGGATGAGGTAATGCACAAAAGTGTGCATACTTGGTTAAGTCTATCAAATACCACCATGATGACACTTTGTCCTTTGGACTTAGTTAAACCTATGATAAAATCCATTGAAACCTCCTCCCAACATTGACTTGGAATGGATAAAGGTTGTAGCAGACCTGGGGTCTTAATTGTCTCAACTTTACTTTGTTGGAAAATGAAACATTCCGCCACAAAATTTTGAATATCAGATTAAAGGCCATCCCAAAAAAATTATTTCTTCACCATGTGGTAATTTTTTTAAAATCCTTAGTTTTCTCCTAAGGGAGAGGTGTGTAATTCCAAAATATTCTGTTGTTTTAATTGGGAATTATTACAAAGATATAAGTGATATTTGTACCATAAGGAATCATTTTTCCAACTAAATGTATCAAATGTATTGGGATCTTGTTGCAACTTCTGAATGAGTGTCCACTTCTTCGTCATTCTTCCATTCCTCCCTTGCTTCAGTTATCCAATCTAGTTGGATAATAGAAGTGGCACAAAGCAATGCTTCCACCTCAACATCCTTTGATGCAAGTGCATCTGCAACAACATTTAGCTTCCCTTTTTTGTATATGATTTCAAAGTCATAACCCAACATCTTTGTGACCCATTTTTTCTGGTCTTCTGTAGATATTCTTTGTTCTAAAAAGTATTTAAGACTATCATGATCATTTTTTATCTTGAAGTGTCTTTGTTAAAATTGGACAGCTAGGTCAAAAATCCATGTTGTAATGCTCAGATGAAGACACCAATATTTCTATTGGGTTCCTCTTTCGAAGAGGTGCAAGATTGATCTAAAGATCATCTTGATCCAATGAGCAGACCATTTATTTTGAATTTATTTTTAATACTTTCAAAATATGTGCAAGTCGGCCTTAAGGTTTTACACCCCCAGCAGATGTGTCACACACCTCAGTGATTGATATAAATAGAGTGAACATTCGAGGAATTTTTCACTCATCTCATACTCACGCATCATCTCCTCCTTTGATTTAGTATGAGCTCCTTGGAGGCAGTTTCAGTTCACAGGTGGGAAAGAAGGATGAAGACGTTGTTGCTGTCGTTGTTGTTGTCGTTGTTGTTGTTGTTGTTGCCGTTTTTGTTGCCATTGCTGTCGTTCTTGCTGCCATTTTTGTTGTCCTTGCTACCATTGTTGCTGCCATTACTGCCATTTTTGTTTCCGTTGCTGTCATTGTTGCCGTTGTTGTTGGTATTACTGTTGTTGCTGCTGTTGTTGCTGGTGTTGTTGCCGTTGTTGCCATTGGGGAAGCGTTGAATTTTCTGGGGTTGACTTTGAGTTGACCATGTGGCTGTTTTGAGGGCTGTTGTGACACATGCTAGGTTGGCTAACCAAGGAGACTTTACTAGCTGAAGCATCCTATTGACTACCGTAACGCACCACCACATTTTTCTGTTTTTGGTTTGTCCTCTATAGATTCACTGGTATGTTCTATCATCAATTTACATGATTGTTTATTTATTTCTATGGTGAAAAGTAAAGTTGCATCAAGCATAGAGCATCTACATAAATTTACATGGCATCGGAGTTGAGGTGAAGAGAAGCCCTATTTGTTGCAATCACCGAAGAGGAAAATGGGTTCCACAAACTATGGCTTCAAGGAGGATGAAAATTTGACTAGAAAGGATGACTTCCATGCTTGGAAGATGATATTGGATCTCAAATCGGAAGACCAAGATGTCATGGAATATGTGCAGGGTAAAATCCAAGAACCTCCATCCACTGCTACTACTGCTGCCAAAAAAAGTACAAGAAGGGGGAGATCAAAGCAAAGCTAATGATCAGGGAATCCATTAATTAAAGTCTGGTGGCCTACATCCCTAAGTTGGGCACATCCAAAGAGATGTATGATAAGTAGGTCCTCATGTTCAAGGACAACAATGCAAATCAAGTACTATTCTTCAAGAATCAATTGAAGAATCTGAATAAGGGCAGGGATGAGTCTGTCCAATCATACCTTTTGAAGATGGTTGAGATCAAGAACAATCTGCTGGCTATTGGGGAGACAATAGCTGATCGAGAGATGGTACTCACCACACTTGGAGGGCTCTCATCGGAATGGCATGTGTTCAACACTACCATTCTAAATAATAATGTGTTACCTGACTTTGACGAAGTAATGTCAAGATGCATTCAAGAAGAATCAAGAATGAAGGAGTATGGAAATGAAGGAAATGCTGCATACACTACTCATTCTAGAAAGAACTCTGGTGGCCCAAAGAAAAAAGGAAAAGAAGGGGCTCAAGGAAAGAAGGGGAAGTGTTACACTTGTCATAGGCCAGGTCACTATGCTAGAGAATTTCCTTTCAAGAAGGATTCTCCCGATGGTGATGAAAATCAAAGGAAAAATAGGTTCAAGGGAAAGAGGAAGGCTCCCTCTGGCGGAAATGATCAACCTTTCAAAAGGTTAAGAAATTATAGGTATGAGGAATAAAATGTTGTTGATAAAAGAAATGAATTAATTCTTGTATCTACCCTCTCTACTGCATCTCCATCGAAAACTATGGATGTCTGGTTGATAGATAATGGTGCCTTAAGGCACATCACTGGCTTCAAGGAAGCACTCTCTGATATGGTTAAGAAGGATACTAATCTGGAAATTATCCTTTGAGATAATGCCACATATCCTATGAAAGGGAAAGGGACTGTGACCCTCGACTTGTCTCAGTGTCAAGTCCTCCAATTACAGGAGGTACTCTATGTACCTAATTTGAAGAAGAACCTTATGTCTATATCAGCCATGGAAGACAAAGGTTTCAATGTGGCATTCACTGATGGAAAGGTGTGCATGTGGAAGAAGAGCTTAAAGGAATCTATCACGTTTGGGTCTAGAATTTATACACTCTACTAGGTTGGAGGAAGTCTAGTAGGAGAAATGACATGAGATGTTATCCAACAGACCGATAGTGGCACTAAATATGAGACAAACGATTTCAAGAAAGTTTACAAAGGAGCCAGCATCAAGAGGAAGACCACAATGTTTGTGGGCTACAACAAAACTTCAAAGGCCTATAGATTATATGTGCCTAGTCAAAGGGAAGTGGAGATATGCCATGATGTCACCTTTGATGAAGATACTTCCCTGAGGAAAGTAGTCAATCTTCCTAGATCTAAGGAAGGTCATGAAGCAAGGCATGGAAATCAAGAGGGACTGAAGGATGAGACAATGCCTAATGTTGAAGGACCAATGGAACCGATTGATCCACCTCCTTCACTGGGAAAGAGACCATCATGGCTCAGGGACACTCTCGAAAATGCTGAGGGACATATGGCCCCAAGGGGGAATTTCCACGAAAGCAAGAATTCGAGTAGATACCAAGGGTATCTAGCAGCCATGAGTACTATTGTACAATCCGAGCCTAGATCTTTTTGAGGAATTTGTAAAGCATAAATTCTGGAAGGATGCTATGCACGAAGAGTATGAGTCCATAATCAAGACTGATGTCTGGGATTTGGTTCCTAGACCAGAGGTCAAAGCAGTTGTCTCCTCAAAATGGCTCTACAAGATCAAGCATGGATCTGATGAAAGTGCTGAAAAGTTCAAGGCAAGATTTGTTGCCCGTGGCTCCTCTCAAAAAGAAGGCATACACTATGATGACATATTTTCACCTGTGACCACCATCCGATCTATCATATCCCTTGCTACTATGCAACGATGGCGTCTTCATCAGATGGATGTGAATACCGCACTTCTGCATGGTGCGATAAAGGAAGAGGTGTATGTGGAGCAACCTCTGGGGTTTGAAGTCCAGGATCAAGACACCCATGTCTGTAGGTTGAATAAATCCCTCTATGGGTTGAAGGAAGCACCCAAATATTAGTACGAAGGATAGCTAGCTACCTGATGAAGTTGGGCTTCACTCGTAGTAATGTTGATGCGAACCTTTACTTCAAGGTTCATAGAGAGAAGCCTCTCATTCTGGTGTTGTATGTGGATGGAATCTTCCTGAAAGGTGCTGATCTTCTTATTCATCAGTGCAAGAGAGAGATCACTACTGAGTTCATGATGAAGGACCTAGGAATGATGCACTATTTCCTAGGCTTGGAGGTCTGGCAGAGACTTGGCAAGATTTTCCTTTCTTAAGGAAAATACATTGTGAAGCTTCTGGAAAGATTCAGTATGGTGGATTGTAAGTTTGAGTCAACACCAATGGAGCTCAACTTTAAGAAGTTGAGTGGCAACATTGTTGGGCCCATGCTAGAAAATCCTACTGAGTATATTCAACTCGTAGGGTCCTTGGTGTTCTTGGTGAACACTCGTCTGGACGTATGTTGTGCAGTGAACACTTTGAGTCAACACTGTTGGGAAAAATACTGAGAGGGGGGGGGGGGTGAATCAGTATTTACTGCATAATCAAATATTTTTACTTTTTCATTCCTTAAAACCCATACGCTACTTTCCTTCAGTAAACTAGCGTATATACGTGGATCCCCTTTATGAAAATAGCGTATACACAGAGATTTAGATCTGTCATTAAATCTTCACCTATATTATTCCATCATTCATTCATCATATGTTCAATAAACAGTAAACATGTGCAGTAAGAACAGAATAAACCATCACACAAAGCATCACACATGAACACCAGGATTTTTAGGTGGAAACCCAAATCGGGAGAAAACCACCACTGCAGTTGCTCGGCCTTCAATATTTTATTATAGAGAAAACATCTTACAACATATGTGCTGGCGCAGACTTGACCAGCACGCAGGCACCCACCTGCGCTCGTTTACCAGCCTCTCCTGGAAGGGAGCTCCAACCCCCTGACTCGTTTACCAGCCTCTCCGGGAAGGGAGCTACGACCCCCCGATCTCGTTTACCAGCCTCACCTGGAAGGGAGCTACAACCCCCTGACTGAAGGCTACAACCCTCAGCACCACCTTGGACCACGTTTCATCAATTTTCACACCGGATCCAACAACTTCAATAGAACACCACTTGCAGGCCACATTTCATCATATTTTCAAACTGGACCCTTTCCATACTTTTAAGCACAAACATACATCACCAACAGATACTTATCAACACAGATCAGATAGCAGAAACACAGCAGAACAGATCAGATATTTCATACCCTTTGCTTCAGCAAACCCTAGTTTGCATATGCGCTTTTACTTCACTGATGTCGCGTATATACGCGCTTCCGTCCACACAAACCAGCGTATACCTCAGTGTATATTTTATTGCGCATACGCGCTTTCTCTTCGCTGAAGCCGCATATATACGCGCTTCCTCCGCGGCGAAGTAGCGTATAGATCTTCAATCATTACAGAGCAGCATACTTCATCAGATCAGATATTCAGTTCAGATCTACCCTTTTGCTTCGGACAGATGTTCGCCTAGATGCTCGCCTCATCACAGATCTAAGCCTTCCATAATCAGATCTAGCAAATACAAGAGCAATTCAGATCTAGATCCCCTTCTTCATCATTGGTGCATCATACATTTAGATTTATCATTCAAGTGTAACCCTTTCCATTCAGATATACTTCAGAGAGAAGTATTCATTCAAGCTCAGACATTTTGCACCCACACTCATTTTATGCACAATGAATTTGTTCTCCTTATATAGGTTTATCCTTTTTCAATACCATGAGCCCCTTTTTGCAATACCATGGGCCAAAACAATACCATGAGCCCAAAGCTACCTGGACGGGGTCAATTAGGCGGATCATTACCCAATACCATGGGTCAATACCATGGTGGTTACCCTTGGTTTTGCACTTTTTGAGCGCTTTAGCCCATACGCGACTTGGCACGTTATTTTCTGTGTGCATACGCGACTTCCCCTAGGCCAATCCGCGTATACAAAGAGACATACTCTTTTCATCATATTTTGAGCACATTCTGAATTCCTTCTGTACACACAAGTCCATCAAGTCAAGAATAACTTCATCAGTTGGATTGCCATCAAGGGCAACACATGTCAATAGTTGCATGTCTTCATCTCCATTCAGTGGGTTGCCATCAAGGACAACACTCTGCATCATATTTCCAACAATCTCCCCCTTTGGACTTGATGGCAAGCACGATGGTGTTTGGTTACCACAACAGATAGGTACCATGTCACGCTCCCAAATATGTCACTCTCCCAAATAATTGACATCATTATCTTCTCTTCATTCAAACACCATGTCACTCTCCCCCTTTGACATCAAGGGCAAAGGGAGGATCAAAAACCAACACTCTCCTCCTCATGTGGAAGAAACATTCTGCAGATCTGATATGTGCTGAAGTGGCCAAGCTCCCCCTGAGTTCATGCTAAATCTTCAAACATATTTGTCAATGAAGTACATGACTCTATGAACTTCCTATCACCAAAGACTCATACTTACATCCAATATCCAACCAAGTGGATTTACATATAAGACTCAAGTACCCAACCAAGTGGGTTTACAAAATTTTACTTAGCTACCCAACCAAGTGGGTTTACAAAAAGACAAGTCCTTACATGACTGAATATTACAATTTTTACATCAAGGGTCTCAACAAGACCTTTTCACCAAAATATAAATATGACCATTTATGACCAACACCAGAAAGTCCTCAAGAAAGAGAACATATTTCAGAACCATAATAATGCCAACACTGCATTATACTCAGCAAAGCTAATGCTCCCCCTGAATCTGTGCAACCAAGCAATCTTTTCAAATGACTAAGGCTCCCCCCTTAGTTTGTGCATCCTGAAAACTTCCACCAACAAATCATCAAGGCATCTTCATAAAAACATTAGAAACATAATTATGAGAACTGAAATGCCACCAGAGATACCAAACAGTATCAGAGATACCAAACAGCACAGCAGCTATGCTGAAGAGAGCTGAACCAACCAAAAATTGTCAGCAACCAACCATACGCGGTTTTCTGTGCAGGAACTTGCGTATATACGCGACTATGTTTCAGGAAACCCGCGTATCCACTACCACATTCTAAAAATTATGCAGATTTGTTCTTTTGACTGGCAGAGAACACTCCCAGCTTCTGTCTTAGATATTGGAACGCTTCCCTGGGCAGAGGTTTGGTAAAGATATCAACAACTTGTTCTTTGGAAGGAACATACTCCAACTTCACCGTTTGTTCAAGCACTTGTTCACGTAAGAAATGATACTTGATGGGAATGTGCTTGGTCTTCGAATGCATAACAGGATTCTTTGAGATACTGATGGCACTTGTATTATCACACATAATGGAGATAGGAGTTGCACATTTGATTTGAAAGTCTTGCAAGGTTTGCATCATCCATAGGAGTTGAGTGCAACAAGATGCGGCAGCTACATACTCTGCTTCAGCTGTTGATAAGGTAGTATAATTTTGCTTCTTGCTGAACCAAGATACTAACTGGGGTCCCATATAGAATGCACCACCACTAGTGCTTTTCCGATCATCAACACTTCCAGCCCAATCTGCATCAATGTAAGCATGAAGAGTAAGATTAGCATTCTTTGGATACCATAGACCAAAATCTTGAGTTCCTTGCAGATATTTGAAAATTCTTTTGACAGCCTGAAGATGAGACTCTTTTGGATTAGCTTGGAATCTTCCTACAATCCCAACTGCGTGCATAATGTCTGGTCTAGTCCCAGTGAGATAAAGTAGACTTCCTATCATCGATCTATATTCTAGTTGATTCACTGTGGGAGAATCATCATTAGAACTAAGACTGCATCCGGTTATCATTGGTGTACTTACAGGTTTGCATTCTTCCATGCCATACTTCTTCAGAATTTGCTTAAGATATTTTGTTTGTGATAGAAATATACCATCTGCAGCTTGATGCACTTGCAAGCCAAGAAAGAATGTTAGTTCCCCAAGTAGAGACATTTCAAATTCTTGTTGCATGACAGAGGCAAATTTTTGACTCATAGATTCTTCGTTACTCCCAAAAATGATGTCATCAACATATACAACCAAAATCAATAGTTTTTCATTTTCAACTTTTGTGTATAAGTTGCTATCAGCAGACCCTTTTGAAAATCCTTGTTGATGAAGATATTTGTCAAGACGATAATTCCAAGCCCTTGGAGCTTGTTTGAGACCATATAGAGCCTTTTTAAGTCTACAAACAAGATTTGCATCATTTCCCAAAATGAATCCTTCCGGTTGTTCTATATATACTTATTCTTCTAGATCACCATTAAGAAAAGTAGATTTAACATCCATTTGATATTTTAATATCCGTCGATAACTCATATACACCGGGACAATGGTTCTATATTTATATATTTGCAAGTTTGTGCTGCAATTTTATGAGAGAATTTCAAATGGTCATTTTGTTTTAAAGATCTTTATCTTTATTGAATTGCTCTTGGATTGCCAGTTCCACATAGCTTACAGTGAATTTAAACCAGTCCCATAACATTCTTTTCATCTAATAAGTCTTCATCCAATTTTTACTTCCACATCGAAGACTGCTGGCTCATTTATGAGTAAATGTCTTAGATAGAGGCCAACATTTGGGATCTGGAGTCTCATTATTGGATCTTCGTTGCCCAAAACCCAGAGATTAGATGATTCCAGTTAATTGAGAGGAGATTTTTCCACACTACCTTGCGTACTTTGATCCACCGTCATCGTCATATTTCCATAGAGCAAGGCTGCTATCATCTTCTTTGTTGTTTTTCTTTAAGAACTGAAGAGACTCATCAATAACAACATCAATACATTCAACAACCTTTCGAAGCCTTCTATTGTAACATCATCTTCTTTTGTTGTTTGTTTTTCTTCTTTAGGAGTTGTAGGAGACTCATCAATAACAACATCAATACATTCAACAACCTTTCGAAGCCTTTTATTGTAACATGTGAATGCTTTGCTTGACGATGAGTAACCAAGAAATATCCCTTCATCTGATCTAGGTTCAAATTTGCCAAGCTTTTCATCATTATTTTTGATAAAGCATTTACTTCCAAAAACCTTAAAATGCCTCACAGTGGGAGAATTGCCATACCAAAGTTCATATGGAGTTTTGTCACTATTTACCCGAACATGAGCTTTATTGAGAATGTTAACCGCTGTATGTGCTGCTTCACTCCAGAACATGTCAGGAACATCAGAATCAGCAAGCATAGATCTAGCCATTTGAACAATTGTTCTATTCATTCTTTCTGCTACACCATTTTGTTGTGGAGTGCCTGCTACAGAGAACTGTCTTTTAATGCCATGTTGTTCACAAAAATCAAAGAATTCATTTGATGAATATTCTCCTCCTCGATCAGATCTAAGACACTTGATTTTAGATCTAATTCATTTTCTGCCAATGCTTTGAAGCTCTGAAATTTTTCAAGTGCTTGATCTTTGTGTTTAATGAACCCGATCCAACACATTCTAGAGTAGTCATCAATAAATAAGATATAGTATTCTTCCCCACGTAATGAATTTTTCCTCATAGGTCCACAGATATCAGTATGAATGAGTTCAAGAGGCTTACTTGATGATCCTTCTTTGGCATTAAATTGTACTCTGGTCTGCTTACCAAATTGACAAGATTTGCATATGGTACTTTCCGGAAGATTGACCTTGGGAAGATCACGAACAGCTTGAACTCTGCTTGCTTTGTTGATTTGAGAGAAACTCAGATGCCCCAGCCTTCTATGCCATAGCCAATTTTCTGAAGACTTGCTTAAGTAACATTGATCTATGCCGTTTAGAACATATAGGTTGCTTGGATTCCTTTTTCCTTTTATAATGATTTTACCTGTATCAAGATCACGAACCACACATTCTTTGGAACTGAAGACCACTTCTGCTCCTTGATCACACATTTGACTAACACTTAACAGGTTATGCCTTAATCCATCCACATACATGACATCTTTAGCCTTCACCTTTTCTTTTAGAAAAAATGACCCTTTTCCTTTAATTACAGCAGGAGTATCATTTCCAAAAGTAACTTTATTTTCTTTTTCTAGAGCATTATAAGTATGAAGTTTGCTTTTGTCACCTGTCATGTGTCTTGAGCACCCACTATCGATGTACCATTGATTTTCTTCACCTTCCGCAAATAATGCTATCCCACAATTTTCAACTGGTGGTTCTTTCTTTTTCCATATTTTAGAGCTTGAGGGAACATGTTCTTTTGGCTGGATCTTGTTCCTGCATTCAGATTATTCATGGCCAAAGTTATTACAATAAGTGCATTCAACTTCACTTTGAAGAGGAGAAAAATTGTTATAGGTATTCTTCTTTGGTTCAGTATCCAACCTTTTATTTCTTTCTTCTCTTGTCATGATGGTTTTATATGCAACACATTGGATAGCTTTATGACCAAAATTGTGACAAGTGAAACATTGCCCATTGAAGTAGAAATTTCTGTGATCATGGAATCTTCTATTTGAATTTACCTGTTGGTTGTAGTGTCTTTGAAAGCTATCCCTATTAGTGTTCCTTGAATTGACATGGTCCTGCTTTCCCTGTAGAGATCCTTTATTCCCTTGCTGAGTGGATGAATGATGTAAACCACCTGTAACTGCTTTTAGATAGTTTGGTGCTGAAGTTTGAGAAGATTCTCCGGTATAACCAAGACCTGTCTTTATAAGAGGAGAACGTTGTACCTTGATGATCTCATCTAAGGTTTCAGATCCTTTAGCAAATCTAAGATTCAAGGTTTTTGCTTTCTCAACTTCTTTTCTTTGACTTACCACTTCACATTCTAGTTTTTCAATATGTTTCTTTGCTTCTTTAAGCTGCTTTTCAATGGTCTCTCTGATTATCTTTTGTTCTTCTAAGCGTAGTTTGAGTTGATTATTTTCTTCAAGAAAATCCTTTTCTTCTAGAGCATCCATAAAAGTATCCTTTTCTTCTTTTTGTTCAAATGCCATGAGAAGTCTAAGATCTTCTTCACATTCTTCCTCACTATTAGATGACTCATCACTATCTTCATTAGCATAGTAACTTTTCTTAGAGCTGGATTGGTTCTTATTCCTTCTTACTACTTCTTTTCTTTTATAAGGACATTTTGCATCATAATGACCAACTTTACCACACTCAAAACATTTGAAGGGAAGCTTACCTTTGAATCTTCCAGTACCTAGTTGGAGCTTTCTCACGAAATTTGCTTCTTCTTCATCGGATACATAGCTGGATTCTTTGACAACCTCCTTTTCCTTTCCTTTTGTAGATGCCTTAAAAGCAACTTCTCTTATTTGAGAAGGACCTCCTTGTCTCATTTCAAAAGCAGTTAGAGTACCATGTAATTGAACAATAGTAAGCGTTTGCAGATCTTGCCTTTCTTCAATAGCTGAAACTTTAGAGTCAAATTTTGAAGTCAAGGATCTTAAGACCTTTCCACCAGAGTAGTATCAGTTATGGTTTCACCCAAATTTCTCATTCGATTTACAATATCATCCAGACGAAGAAAGAAACTGGCAACACTCTCATCACTATGCATCTTCAAATTTTCATATTCAATTCTAAGAGTTTGGAGTTTTGCACTTTTACCTTTGTGTCTCCTTCATAGCTTAGAATGATTTTGTCCCATATTTCTTTTGCTGAATGTAGCTGCATTACTTTAGCAAATTCTGATTCAGACATGCTTCCTAGCAAGACATTTACTGCTTTGGCATTGGTTTCATACTTCTTCCTTTCTGCTGCATCAGTAGGAATACTTACCGGGTATTGATAACCTTCTTCCACGATTGCCCATACATCTGCACCAAGACTTTGCAGATATGCTTTTGTACGTACCTTCCAGAATATCAGATTTCTTCCATTGAATAGAGGTGGCTTTATAGACATTACTCCTTCTTGACTTCCCATTGCGATGGATCTCCTTTAAGCGATCAAGCTTCTGCACAAGGACCCGCTCTGATACCAATTGTTGGGAAAAATACTGAGAGGGGGGGGGTGAATCAGTATTTACTGCATATTCAAACTTTTTACTTTTTCATTCCTTAAAACCCATACGCTACTTTACTTCAGTAAACCAGCGTATATACGCGGATCCCATTTATGAAACTACCGTATACACAGAGATTTAGATATGTCATTAAATCTTCACTTAAACCATTCCATCATTTATTCATCAGATATTCAATAAGCAGTAAACAGGTGCAGTAAGAACAAAATAAACCATCACACAAAGCATCACACATGAACACCAGGATTTTTAGGTGGAAACCCAAATCGGGAGAAAACCACCGCTGCAGTTGCTCAGCCTTCAATATTTTATTATAGAGAAAACATCTTACAACATATGTGTTGGCGCAGACTTGACCAGCACGCAGGCACCCACCTGTGCTCGTTTACCAGCCTCTCCTAGAAGGGAGCTCCAACCCCCTGACTCGTTTACCAGCCTCTCCTGGAAGGGAGCTACGGCCCCCTGATCTCGTTTACCAGCCTCACCTGGAAGGGAGCTACAACCCCCTGACTGAAGGCTACAACCTTCATCACCCCTTCGGACCACGTTTCATCAATTTTCACACTGGATCCAACAACTTCAATAGAACAATACTTGTAGGCCACGTTTCATCATATTTCTATACTGAACCCTTTCCATACTTTTAAGCACAAACATACATCACCAACAGATACTCATCAACACAGATCAGATAGCAGAAACACAGCAGAACAGATAAGATATTTCATACCCTTTTCTTTAGCAAACCCTAGTTTGCATACGCACTTTTACTTCACTGATGTCGCGTATATACGCGCTTCCATCCACACAAACCAGCATATACCTCATTGTATATTTTATTGCGCATACACGCTTTCTCTTTGCTGAAGCCGCGTATATACGCGCTTCCTTCGTGGCGAAGTAGCGTATAGATCTTCAATCATTACAGAGCAGCATACTTCATCAGATCAGATATTCAGTTCAGATCTACCCTTTTGCTTCAGACAGATGTTCGCCTAGATGCTCGCCTCATCACAGATCTAAGCCTTCCATAATCAGATCTAGCAAATACAAGAGCAATTCAGATCTAGATCCCCTTCTTCATCATTGGTGCATCATAAATTTAGATTTATCATTCAAGTGTAACCCTTTCCATTCAGATATACTTCAGAGAGAAGTATTCATTCAAGCTCAGACATTTTGCACCCACACTCATTTTATGCACAATGAATTTGTTCTCCTTATATAGGTTTATCCTTTTTCAATACCATGAGCCCCTTTTTGCAATACCATGGGCCAAAACAATACCATGAGCCCAAAGCTACCTGGACGGGGTCAATTAGGCGGATCATTACCCAATACCATGGGTCAATTCCATGGTGGTTACCCTTGGTTTTGTACTTTTTGAGCGCTTTAGCCCATACGCGACTTGGCACGTTATTTTCCGCGTGCATACGCGACTTCCCCTAGGCCAATCCACGTATAGAAAGAGACATACTCTTTTCATCATATTTTGAGCACATTTTGAATTCCTTCTGTACACACAAGTCCATCAAGTCAAGAATAACTTCATCAGTTGGATTTCCATCAAGGGCAACACATGTCAATAGTCGCATGTCTTCATCTCCATTCAGTGGGTTGCCATCAAGGACAACACTCTGCATCATATTTCCAACAAACACATGGTTGATCATAACATTCACTGGGTTGGTGCCAAGAAACTCTTGAGATATCTCCGGGGCACAATAGACCTTGGGCTGAGATACACTGCTAGGAGCATGACACTCCTTGGTTATACTGATGCTGATTGGACTGGTAGTGTGGTGGTTCGCAAGAGAACATATGGATGCTACTTCACACATAGATTTTCTTCGGGCAAGAAATTGAAGTCAGTAGCCTTGAGCACCACTGAGGCCGAATACATTGTAACATGTATGACCTGTTGTGGAGTCACTTGGTTGTGAAAGCTCTTAGTGAGCTATTCAAGCATGTGCTAGATGCCACCATTATCCTTTGTGATAACTATAGGGGGATTCATTTGTCATAGAATCCTGTGTTTCATGATCAATCCAAGCATGTTGATGGTGGGTACCACTTTATCCGGGATATGGTACAGTGAGGCACCATAAGTCTCGATCATAGGAACTGATGAGCGGGTCACAGATATTCTCACTATGCCCTTGGGGAAGGTCATGTTCCTAACCTTCCATGAGAATATTGGAATCGTAGAACGACCCTATTCTGAGGGTCCTATTGGACGATGAGCTCTGGGAGCTATGGGAGGGCCTTGGGGATAGTTCCTCAAAGCTATAAGCACACACAAGGCTAGGCTTGCTGAACCTTGTGGTTCTTCTACCCCACTGTTATGATGATTGAGTTGGTTCGCCTCTCATTATCTGTGCCTCGTATGCATCCTACCCATTTGAGTTTCGAACTCATGGGAAGTACCTCTCATTTGGCGAATGAGGTGGGAAAAGCTAGAGACTAGTAGCAAAGACTGATGGACGCATTAGAGATTTTCGTACTCTCTATGTAGGATGGCACGGTCAAACCACTTGACCTAGGATCAATTCTAGAGAGTTTTCAGAACTCCAACTAACTTTAGGTCAGTGAAACTAACTTCGGGTTAGTATATGACTCACTTGAGTCCTAGTGATGTTTCGGACATCCAACTAACTTCGAGTTAGTATATAACTCTCTTGAGTCCTAGTGAGGTTTCAGACCTCCTACTGACTTCAGGTCAGATAAACCAACTTCAGGTTGGTATGAGACCCTTTGTGAGTCCTATAGAGGTTTTGGACCTCTGGACTGAATCTGTCAGTTGGGAATGATGCCTTTGTGAATAACCCACTTTTGTTTTGAAATAAAGAGGCCAGCAAAGCAAGTTATGGCGAGATGACGCACGATGTTTGATTGCACAGGTGGATGGAGTTCTCCCTAGTTGAGAGGGAGTGTTAAAATTGGACAACTAGGTCCAAAAGCCATGTTGTGATGCTCAGATGAAGACACCAATATTTTTATTGGGTTCCTCTTTCGAAGAGGTGCAAGATTGATCTAAAGATCATCTTGATCCGATGAGTAGAACATTTATTTTGAATTTATTTTTAATACTTTCAAAATATGTGTAGGTCGGCCTTAAGGTTTTACACCCCCAGCAGATGTGTCACACACCTTAGTGATTGATATAAATAGAGTCAAAATTGGAGGACTTTTTCACTCATCTCATCCTCACACATCATCTCCTCCTTTGATTTAGTATGAGCTCCTTGGAGGCAGTTTCAGTTCACACGTGGGAAAGAAGGACGAATACGTTGTTGCTGCCGTTTTTTGTTGTCGTTGCTACCATTGTTGTTTCCCTTGCTGCCATTTTTGTTGCCCTTGCTGCCATTGTTGTTGCTGTTGTTGTTTTCATTGCTACCGTTGCTTCCACCATTGTTGTTGTCGTTGTTGTTTCCATTGTTGTCATTGCTTTCGTTGTTGTTGGTGTTGCTGCTATTGTTGTCGTTGTTGGTGGTGTTGCTACCGTTGGGGTAGTGATGAATTTTCTAGGGTTGAATTTGAGTTGACCATGTGGCTGTTTTGAGGGTTGTTGTGACACATGCTAGGTTGGCTAACCAAGGAGAATTTTCTGGCTGAAGCATCCTCTTGACCACCGTAACGCACCACCACATTTTTTGTTTCTGGTTTGTCTTCTATAGATCCACTGGTATGTTCTGTCAGCATTTTACTTGATTGTTTATGTGATTTCTGTGGTGAAAAGTAAATTTGCATCAAGCATAGATCATCGACATAAATTTATAGTTTTCCAATTAGGTAAGGTTGCCATTTCTTTAGTGCATGTTGTATTGCCAAAATTTCATTCTCATAAATAGGTTTCTATAAATAATTTCCTTTGATTGGACGAATTTAAAAAGAAATGGGTCTTCATTCTTTCATTAAAACAACACCAATTCCATTTCTTGAGGCATCACATTCCACAATAAAGGTTTTTGTGAAGTCTAGCGTAGCTAAGACTGGTGCTAGGCACATTACCTCTTTAAGATGTTCAAAGGCCTTAGTTGCTTTAGAAGTCTAGGGAAATGCATCTTTCTTCAATAATGTTGTTAAAGGTGCTGCTATTCTCCCACAATTTTTAACAAGGTTACGATAATACCCTGTTAACCCCAAAAATTCTTGCAACTACTTTATGGTTGTGGGGACTTTCCATTCCTTAATGGCTTTCATTTTTTTAGGGTATAACTTAACACCCGCTTGAGATACAATATGACCCAGATATTCCACCTCTTGTACTCCAAAGTAACATTTGGTGGTTTCTACATATAATTGTTTCTCCTCCAATAATTTGAGCACCCTGTCAACATGTTTAACATGATCCTTCGAAGACCTGCTGTAGATTAGTATATCATCAAAAAATACTTACACAAATTTTCTGAGAAAGTGTTTTAAAATGGAATTCATCAGCCCTAGAAATGTAGAAGGTGCATTGGCAAGGCCAAAAGGCATGACTAAAAGTTCATAATCACCCTCATGAGTTTGAAATGCTGTTTTTGGAATATATTCAGTCTTCATTCTAATTTGATGATAATCTGAATGGAGATCCAACTTGGTAAAATAAATTGATCCATGTAATTCATCCAATAATTCATCAGTCATCGGAATGGGAAATTTATCTTTAATAGTGAGCTTATTGAGCTCCCTATAATCTTGACACATGTGCCATGATCCATCCTTCTTATGCACCAATACTACTGTAGCAGAGAAAGAACTTTGACTAAGTTGAATTATACCAGCCTCTAACATTTCTGCAATCATACGTTCAATTTCACTCTCTTGGACATAAGGATATTTGTAAGGCCTGATGTTTGGAGGAATACTTCCTACAATAAAATGAATAGCATGATCATGATCACGAATAGGTGGGAGTCCTTTGGGAGTTTCAAACAACTTGGAATGTTTTTCGAAGACTTTTTAGAGATCTAAAGAAATATATGATTTTGATGTTGGAACTTCTTGTGAGCATAATTGTGCAATTATGCCTCATTGTTATTTCTTGAAAATATTTTTCATGACATTATAGCTTATTATCTTTCTCGGCTTCCCTATGATAGCCCGTAATTCAAATTCCTTTCCTTCCAATTTTTTTCTATAACAAAAGATCCTAAAAATTAAAATATATTGTAACCATTGTACTCCTAGCACAACATCATAATCTCCTATTGGAATGGAAAGCATTGGATTATTCAATACATATTACCCCATGGTTAGCTTAATATTATGAAATTTTCCAGAGAAAGTTGTAGTTCATCCATTTGAAACCATCACTTGACACTTTGGTGTTGGGTATATGAAGAAATTCAATTCTTTGGCTACCTTACACTGAATAAAATTATGGGTACTACTCGAATCAATCAACACTATTACATTTTTATTCCTGATATTTCCTTCTATCTTGAGAGTTTTAGGACTGGGAATTCCTGCTAATTCATTACACGATATGGTTGAACTCATTTATTATTCCTATAGGGTTCGTTCATGGTGTACATCCTCTTCTTTTGAAGTTTCGTGTTCATTTCCTTCCTCCTCATCACAATCTATCTAAAATAATTTCTTCTTAGCACACTTATGACCTTTAGTGTATTTTCTATCACAACTATAACAAATTCCTTTTTCTCCTTTTTCTTCCAATTGTTGCGGTGTCAACCTTGTAGGTTGTGGAAGTCTAGGAGTAGAAACACTTCCATCTTTATACATGTGAGTGTTAGGCTTCCTTGTCACCATAATTTTACTTTCAATGTTTCTTGCCAACCTGAATGCATTCTCCAATGAATCAGGTTCCCAAGGTGAACCTCATGTTGGATGCTATCCTTTAAAGTCCCTATGAAGACATCAATCCTGTGTTCCTCTAGAATATCAGTTACCCTTATATTCAAATTTTGCAAGTCCTCAATGTGCTCCAACATTGATCCCTTTTGTTTGAGATTTATCAATTGGCTAAAGAAGGTGTTTATCTTTGTATCATCATAATATTCTATCATTTCCTTTGTAAAAATTGACCAAGTGACAATTTTTTTAGGAGAGAAAAGCCATCGATACCATACAAATGTATTTTTTTCTAAATATAAATTTACAATGCTTACATTTTGCGTGTTTTGCACATTATGGAGATAAAAATATTTCTCCATCTATAATATCCATGTTATAGGATCCTTCCCATCAAAATTACTCATACCGACCTTTGGAATATGGTGGGTCTTCAATCCAACATTATATTTTATGAAATCATGGTTAAATTTATTTTGCTCTCATCATGGGCTTCCTCTAATACCTTTTCACCATTAGGAATAATTTCTTGTATCAACTTTGTCAAACCTTCGTTCAAACCTTCCATGTCTACTTCTAAAGTGGAAGCCATTGTGAATTGGCCCACACCCAAAACAGTAACTGAGGTAAGAATTTTCTTAGGTGCAGCTCAATATTGGAGAAATTTTATTGCTAACTTTTCTTCCATCGCAACTCCTATGCATGTAGTGACAAGTGTGAAGAAACGCTTACAATGGGGAGGAAAAAAACAACAAGCTTTCAAAGCTTTAAAAGACAAGATCAGTTCAACTCCAGTCCTTGCATTACCAAATTTGAGACAACCATTTGAGATACAAACTGATGCTAGTGATTATGCCATGGGCACTGTTCTTTTGCATCATGGTAAGCCTATCACTTTTCATTCAAAAAAATTTAATGGTGTTGTGACTAATTATCCTACATATGAAAAAGAACTATATGCGTTGGTACAAAGTGTCAAGAAGTGGAAACACTACTTGATGGGTAAAGAGACTATTTTACATACCGATCACCAACCATTACAGTACTTGCAGTCACAAAAAAATTATAGCAATCAGGACATTTTAGGTGGATGGGATTTCTTCAATAGTTTCACTTGGTTATAAGGTACAAGAAAGGTATTTTCAATAAATTTGTAGATATGATTTCAAGACCAATCATTAGTGCATCTACTTTACTCAAAAATGATTATGTTGTACATGAGAGTTACATAGAACAATATTCACATGACATTGATTTCCAACATGTGTATGCTAGTTTGAGTTAAGGGAATCGAGTTGAAGAAAAATATTATAACATGCAT
This sequence comes from Pinus albicaulis, assembly GCA_034641835.2. Taxonomy (NCBI): domain Eukaryota; kingdom Viridiplantae; phylum Streptophyta; class Pinopsida; order Pinales; family Pinaceae; genus Pinus; species Pinus albicaulis. Next base: position 1,399,473,246 of record CM076580.1, read on the forward strand.
CACAATTTGTTGTTTCATTTGGGAAAGTTGTGTATTCCACAAGGACAGAGGCTAACTGGCATGAGAGAAGATCATTCATCTCTTATTGTTGGACACTTTGGGGTAAGAAAAACACTGGCGCATCTACAGAGGTATTGCTATTGGCCTCACATCATAGATAGTGTGTCATGTTTCATAAGAGGTTGTTCTATGTGTGCAACAAGTAAGCCTAGTAATAGGAAGCTTGGGTTGTACACGCCACTACTGGTACCATCAAGGCCATGGGAGAGTGTCTCCATGGACTTTGTTGGAGGTCTACCTATGTCAATAAAACAACATGATTATCTTTATGTAGTTGTGGGCAGATTCAGTAAAATGTGTATACTTATGCCATGTAAGAAAACCATTACTACTGAAAAAACTACTAAACTTTATTTTCAACATGTTTGTGTTCATTTTGTATTGCCAAATTATATTGTTAGTGACAGGGATTCCAGGTTGATTGGGAATTTTTGGTCAAATATATGGAGAATGATGGATACAAAGTTGAAAAATAGTACCGCTTTTTATCCACAAATAGATGGACAAACCAAGGTGGTGAACATAATTGTTGTGCATCTATTGAGAGGATATTTCAGCAAACATCCTAAGTTGTGGGATCAACAATTGCATTACATTCAGCACGCTTACAACTGGGAAAAGAAATCTTCTACACAAACATCACCTTTTGAATTATGCTTTGGTTATTTTCAAAAATCACCATTAGACTTACCTTTGGGAAGGATGTTGCAATTGATGGCCATAGTGATATTGACAAGGCTCGAAAGTTCATTGAGAAAATTCAGATTATACATCAACAAGTTCAAGAACAACTTGTGAAAAGTCAAAGAAAATACAAAGAGAGGCGTCACAAACACTGGGTTGATCACAAGTTTCAAGAGGGAGATGAGGTATGGTTGCACATTAGCAAAGAAATGCAAGGGGAAGGTAAAAGTTTCAAACCCATTCACTATGAAATATCATAAAACAAGTTGGTAATAATGCATTCCAACTTGACTTACCTTATTATATGAAAATGTATTCAGTTGTTAATGTTTAAAACTTACGTTTTTGTGAGCCACTGTTGATTGATGATCAAGGAAGTGATGTTCAACTACCTTCTATTGAATATTTCTCACTAGAATTTCTGGATGAACTCAAAGAAGATACAATTCTTGATAGGAGGACAAGAGCATCAAAGAGGGGAAGTGTTGACTACCTTCGAGTTGGGCTCAAAAGCATTAAACCAAGCAAGGAAAAATGGATGGAGCTTGGAAAGGTGAGGGAGTTGTACCCTTCTCTATTGAACATGGAATCAAGTCTTTTGAGGTCCAAAAGCTTCCCAATGGGGAGTAATGATCAGGAGTGATCAAGAGTTCATAAATTTTTCTCAAAATTCAAAATTACAGGATTGGGTCGAAACCAGGATGGTTGCATAGATATTGTCTTCGTGATTCTGACAACATGAACGATTCAAAAAAACGATGTCTTATGAGGGAGATGTCGCATTATGATCAAAAATCCAAACAAGTAAAATTGCAATAGTTTGACCAGGGTTGATTGGGATGCACAGTCAGAAAAAGGGAATATTTTGAGGAATATTCCTTTTCTCAGAATCAATCAGGGTTTGAAAAGTGTCGCTTCTTTATTGGTCGAATTATTTTGTACATTTTTTTGAGGGCCAATCAGGAGGTGCCATATGGCTATCCCTGAGGCCACCACGTGGCCCTGGAATTGCATTATAAAATTTTGGTTGGAGGCCGTAGGAATCGACTGCCACACCTCTACGGTCACACACATGTCTCTACTGCCCGAGCTACAAGTGGTTCTTAACAAATATATAATTGGACTTGTATTTAAGGTTTGTTGCATTCATAATTGTGGGTTGGGAACCACCGACGGTCCCAAATCACCAATGGTTCCCTAGAGGTTGGTCACATTTCAACGTAACTCCCACATATAACGTTACCACCACGGTCTATACAACTCACAGTCTCCACAATAGTTTTATGTTATACTTATCACATGGCAAAGGTTACCATAATACCCTCCGCGCAGTTATCGTGAAACCCATCAACCTCAACTGGAGTAAACATAATCCAACCACGATTTGTAACTTGGGTTCCACCCTATCCAAACGTTAGTGTATCCCGCGGGTTTGGGGTTGGCATGTGGCCACCCCAACTACTAATGCTAAATGAAAATAGTTAGTTTCAATAGAAGTTTGACCAGCACACCATTTTGGGTGGTAGTTTCTATTTTAACTCTAGTTAAGTGGATTTCTCCACTTTTAGTGGAGATTTTTTAGGTGTAACTAGGAAAAAGAGTAGGATACTCAATTTTCACCCATTCTGAGTGAATGAAGAGTCATTTTTGACTAATTGGAGGGTTCTGGAGCCATTGGTGTAGAGAAAACAACCATTGGATCACTATAACTACATGTATTCACAAAATTTTGAGAATAATGAAAGACGGACATGCCATTGGGAGTTGGACCAACAGATGTAGCCTAGGAGGGGTGAATTGATTCATCATTCCTCTTGTGTAAATTTCATGTGGTGACTTATTTCTCTATTTTACACTGTTGTTCAGTGTTTTTTTAAGCTTTTTTTATTCTTCTAATTCACTAAAAATCATCTACAATTCATGGAAAAAATCCTCAATCCTTAAGCAAACTAATGAGACAAGTATGCACATGTTTTATAACTGAAAAGAAAATTAGCACAAAAAACTAATACAATCATTTCAGGTCATTCATATCCCTTCCCCAGTGTTGATCGATAGAAATTTTCCTTTCTCTTTCCCCCCTTCTGTCATCCCATTATTCATTGCAAGTTGAGAAATAAGACACATTGAAGAAGCATCCCTCCCAAGAAACACCAGGAACCCTTTAACCCCATGATCTATCCTCAGGTATATTTTGATCACATACCCCTATCATATCGAGACTGCAAGATCCACAAGACAGATTCTGACTTCGACTTGTTCGATGTCCACTGCTGGCTCGAGGATAAATTCCTTGAAGAATACGATGATATAGGTCTATGGGAGACCCAATTACCTCTTTACAGCTTTCCAAAAGCCCATAGTTTCCTGGATTTCATTAGGAAATTCCAAACCTATTATGAAGTTAATCAGAGAACTACAGTCACCCCAACAGGAGAAATCTTGTTCACTATCAATGCCCAATCCATTCAGCAAGTGATGCAGTCCCTCATTCCTGAAGATGACCAAGGTAAATGAAGATGATGAGGTTGAATCTGTCATCTTCTGGGCCACCTTGCTATTAAAGGATTATAAGAAGTATACATACAAGGATTTTGTGGATTTGTTTATGCACCTAGCCATCAACACACTTAGCAGTATAGTAGAGCCTAGGATAAGTGAAGAAATCAGGAAAAAAATTCAGCTAACAGAGCAAGTGAAGACAACATATTGCTACTTGTACCAAAATTACACAGAGATTTGAGTCTATGGAAGTGAGCTAACCCATTACAAATTTCCAAAATTCCTCTCCATGAGGGTATTTGTAGTAGAGTACATAAGGAAAATAATACATGCAGGTGAACTCCACTTTGTTTCTACAAAGAAGAAGGCTCAGTTCAAGATCAAGACACACATTGGGCCTTTTATCTGTAACAGTAGAGCAGCAAGAGAGGAGGCAGAGAAGATACTGAAAGAGATGGGTTTCAACCATAGTTTCACCTATTCTTATTGTTGGGTACGTGTTATATTATTTCCACGACTAGCCCCACACACTGTACATTGCACTGGGTGCAGCAAGGGGGTCACAGGGGGGGCGGCAGCCCCCCCTGTCAGGGTTTGGGGTAGCGCCTCGGCGAAATTTTTTTGGTGTGCGAACCCACTCATAGGCAGACCCACCCATGTTTTGTGCATGAGTTTGCACATGGTTTTGGGGTATGATGGTTTTCGACCCCTGGTATTTTGTAGATCCGGTCAAGGGAACTATGATTATGTTCTAATACAGGGTTAATCGATTGGGGTTTATATATGCTTCGACATGTATATATATGTGTTGTAACACTAAAAGGAATATAATGAAAAATGAAGCTGGTCATCCCGATTTGGGATCCAGGGGAAAATCTCTGTGTTTATCTATTTTATGTTTTTTGCTCTCGCTATTGTTTATTTTCTGTTATAAGATTCGTGTGTAGATAATTTATGTTTAGGGTTAAAACCTACATTTGGTATCAGAGTTTTTTAGGCTTCAAGGGGACGCCTTTGCTGCTGAGGGTTTTTTACTTGGGCCTGAGGTAGACCATGTTCAGTGGAAGATCTGTGAGATTGATTCTTGCGATGAAATAAGATGGCGAGCAGTGGAAAGATAGAGATCAAGAAATTTAATGGTCAGAGTTTTGAGTTGTGGAAGCTCAAGATGGAGGATCTGCTGGTGGATAAAGATGAATGGATCACGATAGATCCAGGTACTAAACCAATGACAATGTCAGATGAAGATTGGAAGAAACTGGATTGGAAGGGTAAGAGCACAATACTGTTGTGTGTCTCAGATTTAGTATTGTTGAATGTATCTAGGGAAGCTACGGCGAAGAATTTGTGGGAAAAAATTGGGACTTTGTACCAATCTAATTCTTTGGCGAATATTTTTTTCCTGTAGAAAAATTTGTATAACCTGAGGATGAAGGATGGAGACTTGGTGACAGAGCATCTGAATGCCTTCAATACTGTGGTAAGTTAGTTGTCATCTATTGATATTAAAATCTCAGATGAAGATAAGTGCATTAGTTTTTTTTGTTCTCTACTAGACTCATGGGATAGTTTGGTTATTGCAATAGGTAGCAATACAACTACCTTGAATTTTGATGACATTGTCTCAGCCTTGCTGTTGGAGGAAATGAGACAGAGAAATATGCAGGGTCAAAATGGAGATGCCTTATCTGTACGAGGAAGTTCCCAAAAAAGAAACAAGAATAAGGTTTCAAGTGGGAGATCCAAATCTAGAGGGAGATCTAAATCTCCTAGAAATTTTGTAAAGGTATGCTGGAAATGCAGAAAGGAAGGAAACTAAAAAAAGGACTACAGATCTAAAGCTCCTAAGAAAGGAAAGGGATCTGATGATGCTCCTTCTGCAGAGGCAAAAACCACCTCAGATGAAGGTGGGGATGAGTATTTGGCTTCTTCTTCAAATACACATGTAGATCATGAGTCATGGTTGATTGACTCAGGTGAATCCTTTCACTTCACTCCCTATAGGGAGTGGTTCTGCGAGTATGAGAAATATGATGGTGGTGATGTATTCCTAGGGGATGATAGGAAGGCCAAAATTGTTGGGCGTGGAAAATTCAAGCTAAAGCTGCAAGGTGGAAGGATTAGAACACTTCCTAGTGTTCTGCATATTCTTGCATTGGCCAGAAATATAATTTTTGTAAGAAATATGGATGATGCAGGTGTAAAAATAGTGTTCGAGAAAGATGCATGCAAGATGGTTCGGGGAGCACTGGTATTAATGCGGGGAGTTCGGATTGGAACTCTATACAAGTTACAAGGTAGCACTGTTATTGATGGGTGTAACAGTTTTGTGGTTCCTGAAACTGGAGTGGAAAGCCTAGCCATCTTTGGAGAAAAGACCATGCTATGGCATCAAAGGCTTGGACATATTGGAGAGAAGGTCCTTAAGATACTACATAAAATGGTATGGTAGAAGGTATGTCTAATTTCTCTCTAGATTTTGACTTTTGTGTATATGGGAAGCAAAATCGAGTGATTTTTCCTTCTGGTGTTAAGAGGGCGAACAAGATATTAGAACTTGTGCACAGTGATGTGTTTGGACCTGTGTCAGTTCCATCACTGGGAAAGTATATGTACTATGTTTCATTCATAGATGATTTCTCAAGGAATACATGGATCTATTTATTCAGGAAGAAATTTGAAGTCCTTGAAAAATTTAAAGAATTTAAGGCTCTTGTGGAAAGCCAAACAGAGAAGAAGATAAAGGCGCTAAGGACAAATAATGGTGGGGAGTTCTGCAAGAAGGAATTTGAAGAGTTCTATAAGAAGTGTGGTATAGCACGACAGAATACTACTCCATACACACCTTAGAAAAATAGAGTTGCAGAAAGAATGAACAAAATGTTGATGGAAAAGGAAAGAAACATGCTGAGTGGTACCGGGTTAGAACAAGAATTCTGGGCAGAGGCAGTGGAGACTACATGCTACTTAGTTAATAGATCACCTTCATCAGTGTTGGAGGATAAGACTCCACATGAGGTATGGAATGGTAAGAAACCCTCTCTTTCACATATAAGGGTATTTGGATGTGATGCATATGTACATGTTCCAAAGGAGAAAAATACCAAGTTGATAATAAATCTTAAAGGTGCATCTTTATTGGGTATAGGGATGGTTTAAAAGGTTACAAGCTTTGGAACCCGGAAACAAGGAAGGTTGTGTACAACCGAGATGTGGTGTTTAGAGAGGTGAAATATGTTGTTAAACATGAAATCATACCAAAGGAACCTGAGAAGATAGAGTTTGAGCTAAAGGAGGATGAATTAGACTCTACAACAGAAGAAGATTCAGAAGAGGAAGAGCCATAAACTCCAGCTTTGAGAAGATTAGTTCGGGAAAGAAGGCAACCAGAAATGTATAGTCCATCTACTTTATATTCAGGTTTTTCCTTAACAATAATTGATGATGATCCCAGAACTATCAGGGAGGTAGTAGACTCAGAGGATGGAAAACTCTGGAAGGAGGCCATGGTTGATGAAATGGCATCCTTGCATAAAAATGAGGCATGGGATTTGGTGGAGTTGCCAGCTGGAAGGAAGCCCATCGTGAGAAAATGGGTGTTTAAGAAGAAGATGAATGTAGAAGGCAAGGTGGAGAAATACAAAGATCAGTTGGTAGCCAAAGGTTATTCCCAGGTGCCGGGAATTGATTTTGGTGATATTTTTTCTCCTGGTGCCAAAGTTACTTCTGTTAGATTACTTTTATCTGTTGTTGCTGCATTTTATTTTGAGATAGAATAGATGGATGTGAAGACAACATTTCTTCATGGGGATCTAGAAGAGGAGATCTACATGAAGCAAACTGAAGGATTTATGGTGAAGGGTAAGAAAGAACTAGTGTGCAGGTTGAAGAAGTCTCTGTATGGGTTAAAACAGTCACCAAGGATGTGGTATCAGAAATTTGATACCTATATATGGGGACTTGGCTTCACCAAAAGCAAGGAGGATCACTGTGTTTATTTTAAATTAATTGGTGACCGTGATATTTATTTTTTCTTGTATGTGGATGATATGTTGTTGATTGGAAATGACAAAGAAATTATCCAAGATTTGAAGACCCAACTGTTCTCCAAATTCGACATGAAGGATCTTGGTGCTGCAAACTATATTTTGGGCATGGAAATTAAGAGAGATCAGGTAAAGAGGAAGCTTTGGTTAAACCAGAGGAATTATGTCGAGACTATATTGCAGAGGTTCAATATGCAAGATAGTAAACCGGTGAATGTTCCTATTCCTATAGGTGTAAAGTTGTCTGTTGAACAGTGTCCCAAGACACAAGAAGAAGAGGAGGATATGTCCCGTGTTCCATATGAAAGTGTAGTGGGTAGCCTGATGGATGAAATGGTCTATACTAGACCAGACATTGCACATGCAGTGGGAGTATTGAGCAGGTTTATGTCAAACCCAGGGAAGGAGCATTCGACAACAGTGAAGCAAGTTTTCAGATATTTATGTGGCACTAGTGATTATTTATTTTGCTACCAGGGAAGACCAGGACTGGAAATAATGTTGGACATTCATGGTTTTGTTGATGCAGACTAGGCTGGAGATCTGGACCAAAGAAGATCGACAAGTGGGTATGTGTTTAGCCTATTTGGAGGTGCAGTTAGTTGGATGAGTAAAAGATAGTCTGTAGTGGCACTTTCAACTATAGAGGCAGAATACATAGCAGCCACTCATGCAAGCTAGGAAGCAGTTTGGTTGCAGAGATTGTGTTCAATTATGGGGTTGGTACAACAAGCCATAAGGATTGACTGTGATAGCCAAAGTGCAATTTTCTTGGCTAAGAACCCTGCATATCATTCAAAGACAAAGCACATTGATGTTCAATAGCACTTTGTTAGAGATATAGTTGAGGCTAAAAGGGTGTTGCTGGTAAAGGTGGACACTTTGAAAAATTTTGCAGATACATTGACAAAGTCTGTGAGCACTCAGAAGTTCTCTTGGTGTAGAGAAATAATGGGTGTTGAAGAATTAGCCCAATGACTAATCTCTCCTGTGGCCCCCTGTGGAAAGAAAACAACAAGTGGGAGAATGTTTGGTATGTGTTATATTCTTTCCACGACTAGCCCCACGTGCTGTACATTGCACCAGGCATAGGGGCGCCCCAGTGAAATTTTTTTGGTGTGCAGACCCACTCATAGGCGGACCCACCCATGTTTTGTGCATGAGTTTGCACATGGTTTTGGGGTATGATGGTTTTTGGCCCTTGGAATTTTGTAGATCCGATCAAGGGAACTACGATTATGTTCTAATCTAGGGTTATTGGATTGGGGTTTATGTATGCTTCGGCATGTATATATATGTGTTGTAACACTAAAAGGAATATAATGAAAAATCAAGTTGGTCGTCCCGATTTGGGATCCAGGGGAAAATCTGTGTGTTTATCTGTTTTATGTTTTATGCTCTCGCTATTGTTTATTTTCTGTTATAAGATTCGTGTGTAGATAATTTCTGTTCAGGGTTAAAACCTACACTTATGACACTGTAAGGGTTATCTCCAAGAAAATGGTGGAAAAAATATCCACACCCTATGCTCACACACATAGACCTACAATTGAGTAGTATGCCAATCAAATAGAATGGGTTACAAACACCCTCAAAGAAGATGAAGAGCAGGTGATCTCCACTTCATGCATCCAAACCCAAATCCCTCAAGAAAGGAAAGGAGTAGAAGATAAAGAGATAGGGAGAAAGAGGCTAAGAGAGGATGAGTCACCTTCAGCAACTAATACCTCTAGTAAAGAATTCAATCTAAGATATAGGAAGAGGGCTAGAATTCACATGAATATTGATCAAGGAGGAGAATCAGGGCAGCAAATAGTGATTCATATTGCAGACACCCCTAGGTCATCTGCAGTGGGTGGTTAAACGATGGCCCCTCTACATCTTCAACCACAACATCTCTATATCAGTAGGACTTGTAGACATCTACTTCTAGGCTTGCTATAGAAGGCCAAGAAAAATCAGTTTATGACATATTCAAGGAGATAAAGTTGAGAAATGGGGTATTGAAGACTAACACATACAGTCAATTCTGGAAGCAGACCCCAAGTTCACAAAGTAGGCTAATATCTACCTTTGACACTGAGAAAGGAACGATGCAGATGGAATTTCTATAAGCCTTGCTCCCATGACCCCAAGGAGAAGGAGATTACAAGAATGCATTATTCTAGTTCAATACTAAGGACATCCATCGGATTGACCAAATGTAATTACACAAGTAGACTGGAGAGATGGTGGCCTCCACCTGAAAAGTACTGCTATGAGCTTGTCAAAGCTACAGGTATCATTATCCAATGATCAATCACAACTCAAGATGGAGAAGATATCTGCCATGGCTAAAGACTCAAGGATAAAATATTTGGAAGATTTAATAGTGAAGCTTGGTTATGACCCAAAAAATGTTCAAGTTGTGGAGGAGCTTTCGAAGAAGAATAATGCTGACATAGAAGCCCTTAGGAAACAACTCAAGATGTCAGCAATAGAAGACACCTTGGACAAAGGAATTGAGGAAGATGAGTCACAGAGGGAAGATTCAATGAAGTTAATTATGGAAGAGTCCGCCCAAATCAAATAGATGAAGATCGAGATGGAGAAGCTACTGAAGGAAAAGGAAGAAGCAGCTAAAGTGGCACTCATCCCACTAGAAGCTTTCCCCATTTCATAAATTCCATTAGTCATTCTAGCAACTACTGGAGCATCCAGTGGGACAGACCAGTTGTCAAAGGCCATGGAAAGTATGACCCTACAGTCACAAGGGATCAAGAAATTGGAAGCAAAGATAGGCATCCTTAGAGATCAAAAGGATAGATCAGAAAGTGCTCATAATATAGCCAAGAAGCATATCGAGAGGTTGGAGAAGGCAGAGAAGGATTTTTCAGCCAACATCATCCTGGGCCAAATGAAGTTGATAATGTGGGGCAGTATCATAGAGGCAGTGGATAAAATTTGACATTCCATCAACATTATTTTTCAATAGAAAGAGCTGATCAATAAAGAAAAAAAATCAGGAATTAGGAAATATGCCAAGAACAACCCCTAAAATCATAAAATTCCTGAACTCCAAAACTAGCTATCAGCTTGAAGAGTTGGATGTATAGGAAAAAACAACAACCATATCATAGGTGAAAAAGGTCCTCACAAGGAGGAATTCAGTAAGGCAATTGGAGGAGAAGTTTCATGAATTGGACATGGCCATCAAAAGATTCTTGAACAAGATTGAACCCTTGGTGGAAAAAGGGTTTCCATCAATGAATTTAATTAATAACAAGTTGGTCCAAAAGGGAGACTATGTGACCAAGCTCAGAGAAGTAGCTAAGGATACCACCAAATTCACCAACATCAAAGTAAATGTGATCGGGAAATTTGTCTTCGACCTCTTAAGCAATGAAATCTTTATTCAACATGAGTTGAAGCATGTTTTCCTCACCAGACCCACTTTTAGTAAGTACATAGAGGTGGATGAAGTGTATCGATAGGTCATAGGCATGAGATGTCCAAGAAAGAAGGAGTCGGGAAAATTGTGCATGCACCAAGATTGAAGAGGCACGACAGACACATCATCATAGCCACCGATTGATTAGAAGTGCCAGCATTGTATCATCTTTACTGATCCAACAGAGGTGGCCCAAAGTAGAGCCAGATGTCAGAAGCCACCCATTTTTTCCTCTTCGCAACCATTTCAACCACCTCCAAGCCACTTTTTGGATTCACGAAGAGCTGCCTAAGTTTTGCATTGATGAAGAGCTACTAAAATTAATTCTACAGGTGGTGCTATGTCAGAGATTTTCTTTGTTTGGCCCTTGCATGGCCAAATTTGTCTAATTTTAGTTTGATTGTAATTAATGAAGTTTACTAAAGTAGATTAGGACAACCGACATAGTTTGCAATTAAATAATGCATGAATTTTCATTATCAAGGATTGGATATTGTTAGACCCTACATTGTAAGAACTACTATATTGGAGCACTACAATTTTGGAGCTAGACATCAATAATCAAAGACCGTTTACAGGATTCTTGAGTTGTGTTAAAATGGTGATGTGCTATTTCTCTGTTTTAACTGTTTCCATTTTTTTCCTTGTTGTGCATCTGTTCATCTAATTGTAAATCAGAAATTTTAGATTAATATTTACTGTCGGAGCACCTTAATTCTGTCTACATTTACAATCTGAATGTTTTATGTTGAATTTTGATTAAAGAATTCTTAACTGTTCTTTAGTCACTATAGACCTACTCATCCAACCAACAAAATCAATAAAAAAAACCAATACCACCATAATTGTAACTAGCCTAACATCATCATTCATAATATTAAAGATAAATTTAAATCATCAATAGAGAGAGCCCTCTCTGAGTCTAGGAAGGCTAGATCTTAGAATCCAAAGTAGTTTTATATTGTCTTCTATTGTTTATTCTTGCCAATCATATAAATTATAGGGCCACAACATCAAGTTCTGGAAATATTGTTTGAACTGGGAGTTTGTTACCTATAACCTTCTTTAAGCATGAAACATGGAAAACTGGGTGTAGTCAGGAAGATGCAAGAAGCTCCAATTTGTATGCCATAGTACTAATATTTTACAACACCTTGTAAGGATCATAATACTTTGGAAAAAAATTATTATCCCTCTTAGCTTGTTTGAGGGACATTTGTTTGTATCGTTGTAGCTATAAAAATACCCAGTCACCTACATCAAAATTTCTTTCGCTAGGATGTTAATATGCATGTTGTTTCATTCGATTTTGTGCCAAAGTTAGGTTATCCTTTAAGAGTTAGAGAAATTGTTTTTTATGCTCGATGTGATATTCCACCACTTGAACCTTAGATTTTTCTCTTAAATATGTTGTGATGGATGGTGGATGATATCCATAAAGTGCCATAAATTGGGTCATTTTCGCTACAGTGTGGAAGGAATTTGTATACCATCATTCAGCTAGTAGTAACTACTTGACCCGTTGTGCTTGTTTATAAGATACAAAGCAGTGAATATATCCTTCCAAACATTTGTTCACTATCTCAGTTTTCCCATCAAATTGAGGAAGATAAGATGAGCTATGAGCTAGTTCAGTACCCATACAAGAAAATAATTCCGTCCAAAAATTTCAAGTGAAAATGGGATCTCTGTCACTTAAAAAAATATTTGGGTTTCCATGTAATTTTTTAATTGTTTCCATAATTGCAGAAGCAACTGTAATGGCTTTAAATGGATGAGATAATGCACAAAAGTGTGCATACTTGGTAATTCTATCAATTACCACCATGATGAGACACTTTCATTCATACTTGGGTAAACCTATGATAAAATCCATTGATACCTCCTCCCAATGTTTAATTGGAATGGATAAAGGTTGTAGCAGACTTGGGGTCTTAATTGTATCAACTTTATTTTGTTGGAAGGCTAAAAATTTCACTACAAAATTTTGAATATCGTATTTAAGGCCATCCCAAAAAAAAAAATTCTTCACCCTGTGCTAAGTTTTTAAAAATCCTAATTGTCCTCCTAAGGGAGAGGTGTGCAGTTCCAAAAGAATATTTCATTTTAGTTGGGAATTCTTACAAAGATAAAAGTAATATTTGTACCAGAATGAATCATTTTTTCCAGCTAAATGGATCATATGTATTGGGATCTTGCAGCAAATTTTGAATGATTGTCCACACTTCTTCATCATTATTCCATTCATCCCTTGCTTTGGTTATCCAATATGGTTGGATAATAGAAATGGAACAAAGAAATGCTTCCACATTCTCATCCTTTCTTGAGAGTGAATTTGCAACAACATTTATCTTCCCTTTTTTGTAGATGATTTCAAAGTCTTAACCCAACACCTTTGTGACCTGGTTTTATTTCTCTTTGGAAGATACTCTTTTTTCCAAAAAGTATTTAAGAAAATCATGATTTTTTTTTAACTTGAAGTGTCTTCCCATTAGGTAAGGTCACCATTTATTTAGTGCATGTACTATTTCCAACATTTTCTTCTCATAAATAGGTTTATGTAAATAATTTCCTTTGATTGGATGAATTTCAAAAGAAATGGGTATTCCTTCTTGCATTAAAAAAGCACCAATTCCATTTCCTGAGGCATCACATTCCACAATAAATGTTTTTGTGAAGTCTGGTGTAGTTAAGACTGATGCTTGGCACATTGCCTCTTTAGGATGTTAAAAGGCCTTATTTGCTTATGCAGTCCAAGAAAATGAATATTTCCTTAGTAATGTTGTTAGAGGTGTTTTTATCCTCCCATAATTCTTGACAAACTTGTGATAATACCCTCTTAACCCGAGAAATCCTTGCATATGCTTTATGGTTGTGGGGATTTTCCATTCCTTAATGGATTGAAATTTGTTAGGGTCTACCTTAAAACCCTCATCAGATAAAATATAACTTAGATATTCCACCTGCTGTACTCCAAAATAACATTTGGAGGTTTTTGCATATAAGTATTTCTCCTCTAATAGTTTGAGCACCGTGTCAACATGTTGAACATGATACTTCCAAGACTAGTTTCATATTAGTATCTCATCAAAATACCAACAAAAATTTCCTAAGGAATGGTTTGAAAATGGAATTAATCAACCATTGTGTTTCGGGAAATAATACCCTAAAGTTCTTGGGTTGAAAACCTTCACAGATCAGGGTCATGCCATTCAAGAAGGACTCACTTAACCAACTTTTATATTGAAAACTAGATATTACTGTTTGTAGAGATTAACTAAAAATCCCTGGTGTTGTTGTATGTTCCATGGGGTGCAAACCCCCTGTAACACTTTTTGCTCTGAAACCTGTAAATCCACAAAGAAAGAACACAAAAACCTAGTTGTACAACATATATAGTTCCTAGATGTTAGTAAAAACCATGCATAATATCATAAAAACAATATGAAATGTTCAATTAATGATTATTACACATGTATAAAGCATCATAAACACATAAAAATTGGGAACAAGATGGCTCTTCTTATTATGAATGACACGTAAAGTAATCAAAACGTGGATAGATCACCTGAATCTTGCCACGACCTTCGAGCATACCGTGCTCTGGATCCATCCATCTCTAGCCTCGCAAGAATTATTCAAGGATGTGTGCACAATAGATGTCATATAGGTTGATGAAAATCTAAAGGAAACAATGATTTCCTAAATATACCTAGGAAGTGTAGAAGGCATGGGAATATCAGACTTGAATAGGGCTCCAACAGAGTATAATATCTATATTTTTCTCTCTCCCTTAGGCCATCCCTTTGAGGGGCTTTTATACTCCCTCAAATTAGTTTCCACATTTAGGAGCAGTTAGGCCACGGGCTGGGGTGGTTAAATTACTGGAATAACCATCAAATATGCCTCAAAAATAGGGAAAATATATATATTTTTAATAATTAAAAAGATATAAGCAGATCTCTATGAATGGAATCACGTGTACATGCAGAAAAGTCTACGCAGAGTTGCATATGGGTTTTAAGACACTTTTTTTTGTGAAAATGTTCAAGTCTAAGGGGAAAGGGTGCCCAAGGCCAAAGTGTAAATCATCAAGTACATGGAGGTGATAAATGACACTCTAATAGATGCCCCCTAATATATGAGGTCAGAAGGGGTACATGATGGTAGAAATTTATTATGTGTATAGAAATAACCTTGCAAGGACTAGAGAGGACTTCACTAGATTTCAGCCTGGCAAAAAACTAGTGAGAGAAATCAAATAGATAGCTCATGTCTGAGGCGGGTATACCATACTCAGTGAAAGAAAAGCATGTCTGCATATGAAGTATAGAGCGGATCCAAAATGTATACAAGTATAGCTAGAAATGTAAAGTACATCGTCAATCATCTGATCACTGACCAGAAGTACAAGTCAAAATCAGGTCCAAGTATCACATATAGAAGATTGACCAATGATGCTGCAATAGATATTTGATCACAAAAGTCACAACTGAATCTCCAAGTACCAAATCATAAGTGGTGGAACAAATGGTACAACACGTAACTCAGGAGCCAACATATAGGATTCTGCTATGGTGAAACTGCAACATATAAGGGTGGACAGTGTCACTGGCAGAAAACTGAAGAAGATGTCTAAGTGAACCAAATCATGCTAATGCAAACCCGAGGTCTTCACTAATCACTATGGAATAATTCTACACGATGGGAATAAATGAGTTGAATTCAACCATGTGAGAAATCGTTTTATTACTGGTCATTGATGTATACCATTAACAAATGCAAGACAACCCACTGATAATGATAATGAGTGTCAAGGTGCTCCAGTACAGTCTAGCAAGTGCGAAAAAATGAGTTGAAGTCGAACACTTGAATTAATCTACCAATCAGGAGGCAATGATGTACCCTCAATTTTGTAAGGAAGATTCTACCATTGATGACTAAAAACCCTAAAGTACTGACAAAAGGACTCTAGACCTTATTCCCAGAGCAATGAGTTGGAGTCAATGGGAAACGATTTGATGGAAGGAAGGCATTAAGGCATCCCACATCAGTATAGTGCGAGTGTAACCCGCAGGCCAAGATTTAGAAGGAATCAGATGGAGTAGAGTGAAGTAACCAACCTGAAGTACGTTTCTAGCATGCACAAGATGAAGCTATAGCACGACAGAAGCCCTCTGAACCAACCAATAATGAATGCTGACAAAGAGGCGCGATATCCACCGATATGGTCAAGTGGAAATCAAGGTACTGCACGAATCCCTAGTGTGATAATGTAAGATAATTTCGAACACAAGGAAAACCACTCAGTCAAAGACCCATAATGATGATCAAATGCTGAGCACAAGGTCACCTATCAATGATGTAAATAGGGCCAGGGTGCAACTCAAGGTTTTCTCTCAGAGAAATTTGTCGTAGTCGATAAGAGACAAACCTGCCAACAAGAAGTCAATGGAGACCTTCTCAAACCAGTAGGAACATAGGACCAAACATCTGATGTGATAGAACAAGATATTGACAAGACCGGGAAGGCCGACTGAAAAATGAGTCAAGAGACACTGTAGAAAGGCCGACTCAAGTCAAATTCCCTTGAACAAAAGCACGACTCATGTTGACTATGTAGGAGGCATGAACAAACCATCCATATGATTGGAAGATATAACCAACTGGGGGAGAACTGATGCATGTAACAAGGTTATGGCTTCTCCTAAGTCAAAAACTAAAACCATCCCAAATGAAGGAAAGACACAAATTTTTATGCTTTGTTCAAGGGTGACAAAACTGACATTGTAGCTGCCATCAAAATATGAATTAATATCATGTTCCCACTCTTTTCACACACACACACACACACACACACACACACACACATATATATTTTCATATTCAAAACCTGAAAAGGAATAAAAGAATGCTGGAGTATAATGGATAGAACGAGTTTCATGAAACAGATGCACTAGTTTCTGGTATAGGAACAATCCTATGCTCAATTCAAGGTGGTGAAAACTGGTAAGTGATACTTAGAGGAATGTTCCATCCATGGCTAACAAGGTGTCAATTCATGGTAGCTAAGTGATTGCATGGTTAACTTGTATAGAAAGTCATGGTAAAAATATGGCTTAAACATTGAGTCCAAATGAAGCTGGCTGAAGGCCAAGATAAACAAGTAGTCAATATGCAATGCAGTAATACAACTTGACAACATAAGGGAGCCTCTAGGGTAATGGCCAGAAAAATGGTAGCGAAGAAGAAGAAGAATGAAACTTCAATGTATATGTCGTGGAGGGACTAAATATGACTCTTGAGCCTAAATAAATTGCATCATGGGTGAAAAATGCTAGTGAGGAACTAAATAGGAAGCCCATGTAAAGGAAGGCTCTACCACCAAGTCATGATATAAAAATAAGCGAGTGAAATGGGTTAAGTACTCATGAAATGATGGGATCGACCCTATGGCAAGTGATCAGAATGGAGGATAGTATGCAGAATGCAACGAAAAATGGATTGCCTAACCTATATGCCAGTTCATAATCATATACCTGCCATGACAGGTCAGCGGTCATGGATTCGAATTAAAACCAGAAAAAATTCTCGAATTCAGCAACATGTTCCTGAAAAAATACCTTGCCCAATACTTACAGGCAACATGGTTATACAGCCTTGGATAGATTTGAAAAAATAAGCACAAAGGAATTTTGAAAAAAAATTCAAAATCTGGGTATAAATACACCATTTACCTCATATTTGGGTCATTTTCACATTGCGGAAGTGGAGAAGGAGCTTTTGGGGAAAAAATTCCTTTTCTCAAAACCAGAGAAATCAGCCATCAAATCGCGCCAAATCAGCCAGGTAAGATCTAAATTCATCTTTGTTATCAATTTCCATTTTAAGATAAAAATTTAGAAATTTTACCGTAGGAAATATTTGTTTTGATGAAACCCTCTGCACATATGTGGGTTCCTGTGGACGAACCTACATATGATATGCGACTGTGTATAAACAAATCTGTGTATGCGCAAATCGAGAATTTAAAAATTGAACCTAATCAATGATTTAATGAATTTTCTTAGGATGTCTATTAGATGGAGGGAGCGTGAAAATAGTGCCATTGACAATGAAGTGATGGAAGATCAAAATTCGCTCGATATACTTCAAAACTGTGGATTGCTCAAGTTCTTTAAAATGGAAAACATGAGACGTAAAGTCTGATTGCTTCAGATTTTGGTATATCACTGGGAGCCGGAAGAAGACTACTTTATTATAGATCAAATGCCACTACACATATAAGTGGAAGACATATATTTCATCACTAGACTCTCTCGAAGAGGAGATCCAGTAGATTTGCACGGAAAGCCTTTGGGAGGGCTTATTTTGGAAGATTACGTCCAAGTCTATTGAGTAGAGGAGTCTAAAAAAGTGGGTACACAAATACCAATTAAGGATGTGAAATAAATATATATGAAAATTCTCCTTTTCACCATTGGCAGAGTAGCAGGATATGCTTCTTGACATCAAGCTTCGAGGAAACAAATATGCATTGCAGTAGAATTTTTGATTCACCTCTTTGATTGGTGTAGAACATTGCTGAGAAACATGAAAAGACAATTGACTTCAGTTCGAAAGGAAAAAACTAAAATTTTTTGGTATGGAACTATCTTGCTGACATTCTTCTTTGAGAGGATTCCAGGGCTTCGGCCCAAAATCATCTCAACCATCAGGAGCCCCAGAGATCCAAGAATAGTCCAGTGGGATGATCTGATGAAGAGATTGGGGGGAAGTGAAGTTCCCCAAACCACTTGGGATGACGAGTTCTTCTAATGGTGGGAGGAACAAGTTATTACCGTGGAAGATTATCCCTATGTTGGGATGGATTTTCATGGTGATCCAGATCTAGTCCTTCCACCTGGTGCAACATGGGGTGAAATCGGTGAGATTGAAATTTTTTATTTTTGATTATATGATTTTTTGTTGATTTTTTCAAAATATGATAATGAAAAAAATGTTTTTGATTGAACTAAAATGACTTACAAGATTATTGATAATCACAATGCAGATATGGGACCAGTCAGACCTGAGGGATACCCAAGGCATAAGCACCACAAAGGTGAGGTGGATGCTGAAGACCCTGGTAGGACCCTCCATGCTGTCCAGAGGAAGTTGGAGAGTTTGACTCGCCATGTGCCTATGTCTGCAGTAGAGGATCTACCAGAGGCTATCCAGAGACGGGTAGTCGGAGTACCATGAGACTGGGTGTGGTTATTCCACTGTGTAGCGACTACTATCATGTTCTATAGGAAAAAAAATGTTGGGCAGGGACCACATGATTAGATTTATAGATTTTACGGATGACTGTAATATATTTTTGATACTGAACATGATCGAGCATAAGCCAAATTTTGTAGGATAGATGGGTCCATATTTTGTATATTTTTGAACACTCTGAATATATATATATATATATATATATATATATATATATATATATATATATATATATACAATGATTTATATGATGTGATGACTCAAATGTGTGAAAAATGAATGATGTATTTGGTATATTGATTAAAATGTTGAATGATGAATATGACAATCAATTGCCTGATTAGCCAATAAGTCTGCCATCCAATTTTCAGCTCGAGGAATGTGAATGAATGTTATAAATTGAAATGATCTTTGTAAGAAGTGTACCCTAAAAAACAATCGGTGCAAAAATGGGTCTCAAACTTGATATGTGTTATTCAACTGCGAAACCACCAGCTGGGAGTCCAAGAAAACTACTAACGAATCAACACCCAAGGATATTTCTTCCGATAGTAGATAAACCACTGCAGTGTATTCTGCTACATTGTTTGAAGAAGGACTAATGTAGACAACTCTTGAAACCAACAACTAACCAGATGGATAATGAAGTACCCAAGCCGCGGAAGCCAAGTTCTGGGTATGTCTACTAGCACCATCGATGAAACCAAAATGACTCATGACATCCAACACAACCTGCCAAAGTAGATCAAATGCATCAAAATCACACCAAAAATCGTAAACTTAGATATCTACAAATATATATATATATATATATATATATATATATAAATATATATATATATATATATATATATATATATATACAAAAAGCAGGATGCTAGGCCAAAGCCTAGGCATAATAATTTTTCAAATAGAGCCCATTTATGGGCTCCAATAACTCATTTCCGTCAAAATCAATCAAGGCATAAGATTCTTTCTTGAGAACCTTTTTAACAATGAAGGGGACATACCACATAGATTTAAAATTTCCTTCTCCCAGGGCATCCTTCTCTTGGGCATAAACCAAGACAAGGTCTCCTTCAGAAAAAACCCTAGGTTTGACCACTTTATCATACTGAACCTTTATCAGTTTCTTATGTGCCTCATTCATCTTTGCAGCATCCCGACACTGCTCATCGATATGTTCCAAGTGAATGAGACATTCTTTGAGACTGTAAGTGTCAGGAAGAAGCTGTACAGCTAACTTAAGATAAGGAATTTCACACTCGATGGGAAATATATATTCCAACCCATAAGTCAGTTGAAATGGAGTAAAATTGGTTGCAGTTTTGACTTACCTTCGGTATGCCCAAAGCACAGGATACAACATAATGTGCCAATTGGATCGAGCTTTCTCAATTTTCCGTTGAAGAATTGTATTCAAGGATTTGTTTATGGCTTCCACTTGCCCATTGGCCTGAGGATAATATGGAGATGAGTGCTCCTCCCAGAAACCTAATTTCAAAGCCAATTTAGCCATTATGCTGTTCTGAAAGTGACTGCTATGATCAGTGACAATCTCTTTGGGAATACCAAAGCGAGAAATGACCTGATTGAAGAGGAAAAGAGTTGTTGTCTCACCATCATTCACAAAATTAGGCATAGCCTCGCCCCACATTGTGAAGTAGTCGAAGGCTATAATAATGTTCTTGTGACCTTTAGCCGAAGGCATGTTACAATTAGTGTAATCAATACCCCACTTTGTAAAGGGGTCGATAGTGATGATAGGAAAGAGGGGAGCTGGATGAGTGTGCATCTTTCGAGTATAAACCTGACATGGATGACACCTTTTGACCGATTCCATACAATATTTGAAAATTTAAGGCCAAAAGTATCCTCCACGCAAGATTTTTTGGGTTGTAACAAGCCCAGATAAATGACCACCACAAGCTCCATTGTGGCAATCATTCAGCACAATCTCATATTCTTATAGAGTTAAGCATCGTCTAAGGATTGAATCAACCCCGCGATGATATAAAGTGTCACCAATGATCAAGTAAATTTTAGCTAGGTGACATAACTTATGGCACCCATCTTTCAAAAAAGTCGAGGGAAACTTCACAGTCTGGAGATATACTATGAGATCCCCATACCAAGGATCCTGTGAAGAAATGAGAAAAAGATGTTCATCCAGGAAGGATTCATCATAAACAATCTCTTCTCCACAGCGCAACTCAGAAATTAATTATGTAAAACCAATTATTTCTTGGACTTCGTAGACATAAACTCAAGACAAAATTCCTGCAAAATCAAAATCCATCTATTTTATTTTCCCCTGGTCACTCGCCTACTGAGAAGAAACTGAAATGGATTGATTGCTACCAAAACATAGCTTTTTCGAAGAAGAATGTAATGTGTGGGCCGCTGCACAGCATGGACAGCTACTAAAGAAAGCTTCTCTATTGGAGAGTACCAGAGTTCAGGGCCTACTAAGCCTCGACTATGCTAGTATCTAACATGCTCTGAAAGAGCATCATCTTCCTGAACCAAAACCATACCAATGGTATATTATGCTGCCGCAAGATACAAGAGAAAATCCCTACTATAATCAGGTGGAATTAGTAAAGGAGAATAGTTCAATGCTTTTTTCAAAGCATCGAATGAGCGCTGAGCAAAGTCATCCCAAAATAATGGAACTCCTTTCTTTAATAATTTCATAAATCCTTTTGTAATATCAACATAATTTACGATAAATCTCTGCAGAAAATTAGCTTTTCCTTACAGACTTTGAAGTTGACGAATTGAAAACGGGGGAGGCAACTGAATTATTGCCTCAACCTTGAAGGGATCTACCCGAATCCCTTCCGTAGACACAATAAATCCCAACAACTGACCGAATGTGACCGTGAAAACACACTTGTTCGGATTCAACCAGATTTTGTAATGACAACATCATTCAAATACTTGATGGAGGTGAAAAGGATGATCAATTATCTTGCGAGAATGAGAAACTAAATCATCCAAGTACGCCTCGATAATATGTCTGATGTCATGGAAGGCATAAGACATAGCCCGCTGAAAAGTAGATCCAACATTTTTAAGGCCAAAAGGCATTTTCTTGTAAGCAAAGGTACCCCAGGGACAAATAAATGCAGTCTTATGCTGATCTTCAGGACGGATAGTAATTTGATTATATCTAGAGAAACTATACAGGAAGGAGAAAATATCATTCCCCGCACACTCATCGATAATCTGATCTATAAGTGGTGTTGTGTAGTTATCTTTAGGACATGCCTTATTTAGGTCCCTGAAATTGATGCAAACTCAAATTGTTCCTTTTTTCTTATCCACAGGAACTGGATTCGAAACCCACTCTATCAAAGGAAAAGGAAAAATGAATCCCGCCTTAAGCAACTTCTCCACCTCAGCTTTGATAGTTGTTGCCTTCCTAGGGTTGACCGGATGAATCTTTTTCCTGACAAGCTTAGAATTTTTGTAGACCTTGATCTCATGCTAGATAATAGATGGATCTATACCAGGCGTTTCCTCATAAGACCAAGCAAACACATCCCTAAACTCTGGAAATAGATCAGTGTAAACTTGAACCTCTTCAGGGGAACATTAAGCTCTGATGAAAACATTCTATATAATGCTGGGATCTTTGGTAATTTTCACCGGAATAGTAGGAGAAATCACAGCCATGTTCTCTTCATCAAAAACCTATGCTGGTGCTAAAGGGTTCAGGATTGGGTGAACAGGACCAGAAGACCAAGGGCTAGGAAAACTTGATTCAACTTCAGTCAAATCTAGTAGAAAGTAAGAATGATGATGCAAATTATCCCACGGTCTCTCTACACCAGTCATAGCTTCGAGGATGGCCTCTTCAGATGGAAGAGTGGTATCAAGGCAATCCTATGCCGAAGAGGAACTAAGAGTCCAAGCCGAAGCCACATCTCCATTCAATTCCTTCGGTGAAAGAGAAACTCGAATGGATTCTGTAGAGTCAACAATAGAGCTATAAGTAATCTTAGTTGTAGACATTGGAAATTCCATTCCACCCACTTGACCTTTTGCTAATGTGGAGGTAGTAGAAGGTAAGGTCCAAGGGTCCGAAAAATAATGAGTTCTGAAAAAATCTCTTCTAATAAGAGCCCTGGAGGATGAAATCGCATTGATATGAACCGAAGGAGGCAGAATATCAAAAGTACCCATCA
Organism: Pinus albicaulis; assembly: GCA_034641835.2. NCBI lineage: Eukaryota > Viridiplantae > Streptophyta > Pinopsida > Pinales > Pinaceae > Pinus > Pinus albicaulis. The sequence goes on from CM076580.1 coordinate 1,399,496,423, forward strand.
AAGAAGAATACATTCCAACCCCCAAATTCTCAACAGGTGCCTTGGTATCCTTCACCAAAGGAATGGTTGAGTCATAATATGCATTTTGATCTATAGGAGAACAATCCAGTTCATCAATTGTGACAATTCTCCCTTCGCGAGGGAAACAAATAATACAAAATAACGATGATGCAATAAGATCCATCTCATAGATCCAGTTTCACCCCAACAGAAGGTTATATTCTAAGATTGCATCAACTATCTCAACTTTGATATTAATATATTTCCCCCCAACACAAATGAGAAAAGCTAGAACAATACCATATCGCCTGTGAGAATGACTGTCAAATACAATCAAAAGAGTGGCTGAAGGAACGGCTGTAGGAGATCCAATACCCTTCCAGCATGCAAGATACATTATGCACGTGGAAGAACCTTCATCAATGACAGTTTGAAAGATATTGAATTTTTGATAACTCGATCTAATATGGAAATCCATATGATGAGGGAGTCTCTCTTTAAAATTAGACATATCAAATGTAATCATAAGAGAGTTCACTGGATATACAACCCTGATAGCAGTGAGCAAAGCACTTTGCTGAGTAGAACAAGACTGGAGCACCACTAATGCAGACATGGCACAAGGACTCTGAGCCAGATCTTTTACAATGGAGTAGTTCTGGGTGGCCTTAGCATTTGGATTAATCATCATACATTTTGAAGATTCCTTCGGCATCCGAGGTATAGGCTCAACAGTAGGCTTCATAATATGTAGTGGTTCAACACTATTAGGAGTACCCTTAGCTTTTGAAGACTTAGCTTTGCCATAATCACGAGATCTCGTAGCGATATTTGAGTGAGAACTCATCATGTATATGTTTGACGTATTTTCCTCTTCCTGGCTTCCCCTAGAGGGAGTCCCAGTATTTTGATTTGCACTAGTAATTAATTGTTGCCCTTGGGGAAAAGGGTTTGTCAGCACAACCTGGGAACTAGAAGAACCCTCTTGAGATAACAAGCGCTGCACATCTTGAATTTTAGGGAAAAGGCGTGTAAGATGGTCTTCAGTGCACAAATTGCATGGAAGCTTCACTTTCCTTTTATTATCCTTTTGACCCTTTCCAACATGATCGTTGGTTTTTTTTCATTCCCCTTCCCATCCTTGCCTTTCTTCTTGTTATTCCATCCTTTATTCTTCCCATTCGATTGTTGATTTCCTTTGGGTTTAGAATTCTAGACAACATTAATTGCCAAGGACTGGGAAGGAGGTGACACTGAAGGCACAACCTGACCAGAAGAAGCAAATTGTATAGACAAATATTGAAATTGACTAAGCAGGTTAGTTGCACCGCTATCGATCAAACTAATAAGCCCATCACCATGAGGACTAGGTTTAGTTTTGGATAAATCCAATTTGGAGTGAGGAGCATCTGGTAAAATTTTATTGAGGACTCCAAACTAAGAATAAATCAGTTCTAATTACTAAGCCATGAAAATAGCTCGCTCTTTAGAAAATACCCCTGAAAGGGATACATCTTTAGAAATATCTAGCTGCAAAGACTTAAAAAACCATTCAAGAAGCAATTCATTTGGAATATGGGTTTTAATGAGCCTATTCCTTCTTCGCCATTCCTGAATATGATCAGAAATGTGAGTTGCCTTATCCTGCTAAAAATTGGCCAGGAGTTCAGTCTCGGCGTCATAACAGACAGGCAACTAAAAATGGTTTAAGAACATGGTAGCCAACTCTCCAAAAGTGGAAAAACTACCCCTAGTTAACTCAATATACCACTTAGTTGCATTTCCAGTTAAGGTGCATTGAAATAACCTCAACCTAATATAATCGTCAATCAGGGAGTTGGATGAACACCAGAAATGGAAAGTGGTGATATGATTTGCCAGATCCTCTCCATTCTTCCCTTCAAACTTTGGAATGTCTTCGGGGAGTTTGGTGGGGACCGGAGGCCATCCTAGACTATACCGAATTGGATTGTTAGTCAATTTCTACAAATATGGAAATTTTAACATTACCAGAAATGGTAAGTGGGGAGGATCCATGGAATTCCATCCTCCATAGGAAGGATTCCCAATATTATGAAAAGAACAACCTACATTTACTGAGGCACCAGGTTGCCAAATTTTGTTCATAGAGAATGATGGGCCATAGGAAAATCCTTGTGACCCAACATTTGGAGAAGGACACCCCCTCCCCTCACCCCCCCATCATAGAGTTACTATAAACAAGACCACTTCCTCCCACTGAGGTAGTGAATGGAGAGAAAACCCCTTGATAAGGCTTCCAATAATTTTCAAACAGAGAAAAAGCTTGAGAAGTACTCGATGAAGGGAAAGGAACATTCCCTTGATTACTAGCGAGAAACAATTCCCTACTCCCAATGCTATAAAAAGAAGGTTCCAACCTGTAAGGGTATTAGAACTTTGACCTCTAGACCATGGATTGAAACCTTGAGTCTTAGAAGAAAAAGGTAAAGATCCTACAGAGAGGGTTGAATGAGGGATGTTCCCACTTCCAAAGGGGAACCCTTGAAATGAAGTTGCTCCACTAGCCATAGAGGGTATGGGTTCAGATGTAGCTAAAGTAGCAGAAAAGGATAAAGAAGGAATCCTACTAGTGGGAATTCAAAAAGAAAAGGGACTAGATTTTGAAGCATGTGCTTGGGTGTTACCAGAGAAAAGAACAATAGCACTAGAAGTGATAGTAGATATAACAATAATGCCCCCACCTTCTACTGAAAGAGGGGTCTGAACACTTGTAGTGCTCATAGCCGAAGCTGTGTTTCTAGTCACGGCCATCAAAAGGTGCGAATATGATGGATAAGGAATTTTGGGTCTTTGAGACTCGAGTCCGATGTATTGAATGATGAAAGGATAACTAGTAGGAATAGGAGATGTAAGAGACTCGGGAAGCTGAGGGGCTTCCTCTACTTATACTTATTCTACTGAAAATAAAACTCCTGAGATGAGTGAAGCAGTCCTCTCTGAACTAACACCAACACCAGAACCACCCACAGAAACAACAAGGCCTGACGGAGGATCTCTCTCCACTACATGTGAATCCACTAGGTGAAAATCACCCTCCAAATTACTCCTATGCCTTCTTGAAGAAGGCTCGACACTCAAGGGGGACAACCCATGAAGCCTCCTCGATTGATGATGTGATCAGTCAGCCACTTTAAGAGATTTATTTTAGACTCAAAAAATATATGAAGCTAAGAAATATAGGAGAAAAGAGCACATATAGCTAGACAAGAAGCTCTTAGGTATTTCTGCATTGAGTGATGAGGACCGCACACCAAAATACAAGAAAGCGAAATAATAGGACCTCCTGAAAGTAGTTTGGGGTAATCATGACCCAGGCCTACTAGCGAAGGTAACAAAAATAGTTACACTGACCTCCTAATAATAGCCTTTGTTGGTACAAGTCCACAAGCTTCGCAAGGGAACCCTCTAGAAGTACTGATGGAAGTGATACAACTTCTGCCATAGGTATCATGGTTACTTCGCCCCACAGTCACCTGTGTGGTCCCTAGGATAGGCAACTAGGGGCACCAATCCGTATCGGCAGCCGGGTGGAACGATCTTAGGTCAAGATTCACCAAATAGGAGAGGGGGTATCTCTCTTATCTGCTTATTAATAAACTTCTATGTTTAACAGTTTGAGCAGCCTTGGAGAGTTAAATCTCCACTCACCTAATCCAAGGCCCTACAACGTAGCTAGTTGGTGTATAATTAATGAAAATAATACAAAAACTACTAGTTTCTTATAATTATATCACTTATTTTAGATTGGTTTTTATTTACATGAAGGGTGCACAGAAGTGAAACTAATGGTGTTTGTATGACACAAAAGAAACCAATGAAATCCAAATTACATGCAAATGCAATGATTTTCTTTTGATGAATAGTGATTTCTACACAGGTTCTACGAAACTAACAGATAAAAATTTTTTTTTTTTATTTTCAGAGAATCACACTTCACACAATTCAGAAAGTTATGAAAAAGAATTAAAAAGTTCAAATGCACTTAATGCAAACTACCAATGATATGCAAATCCTAAGATGCTAACTTTAAAGAAGAATAATAAGTCTCTAGAAACACAAAGGTTCAATCACTTTTTGACAGTCGACAAGGTTAGTTCCAAATCAAAACTCCTATGTATAAAAACGCCAAAATTCACTTGACATAAAAGAGAGAAATCAAGAGAAGATTTCCTTCCAAATTAAGCCAAGAACCGAAGACTAGAAATTTAACCAAAAGCTTCAAAAGAAGGAAAGAAACTGTAAACAAACTGAAAGTAAAAATCGATGGAAAATGCAAAATGTTTTTGGGCTTTTCAGCTTATGAAAGAAGGAAAAGAGATTTCAAGAAGACAAATAAAAACTATCCAACAACTGAAATCAAGAAAACACGAATTCCAATCAAAGGCTTCAAAGTACTCAAGCCAACCATGCTACTTTCGTAGTAGGACTTATATGAGCAAAAAGAAACAAGAAACTCAATGAATCAACTTAGTATAATAGCACAATGTTGCAGCGAACAACAAATCAAAAAATTGAAAATATATCCTTCAAAATTCGCAACAAGACAAGTCTACGAAATCAAGAAAACCATAATACATCAAGACGGAAAAAATCAAATGTGAAGCAATGCATAAGGCCAAGAAGAGAAAATAAGCAAAGGCTCATTGTTCTAAATGTTTAGGACAACCAATAATCTTCAGGGAAATATCTTTTTGCTCAAGCCACAATTGCAAACACACAAAACAAGGATTTCACCAAATGGCTAGGTGTTCATACAATCAAGAGAGAAGCAGAGACAAAATCACTCTAAACACAGTCCAAAGACCTTCAAGATACTACAGGAATATATCAACATAGACACACAAGACCACAGGGGCTAGACCTAAAAATTTCAAATTTTCCCAAGCATATGTGCTTTTTGAGTGAGAAACAAGTGTGCATATGCGACTGTAACAAAGGAAATTCGCATATACATAGGTCCCTTTGGAAAAAACAACATGTATACGCAACTATGCAAAGAAAAAACTGCGTATGAAAATAAAGATAAGTAAAAAGAAAAAATTCAAGCCTGATCAAGAGACTAGGTCTTCTGTCTGACTAAAGAAAGACTTGCTAGACTGCAAAAAGTGATAAAACTATTGGGAACCTACAAGACAGATAAAACAACCCAAACGGGAAATCACAAGAATGTGATCCCCAGTGGAGTCACCATTTCTGTTTCGAGAAATAACACCCTCAAAGTCTTGGGTTGACAACCTTTATAGATCAGGGGCATGCCATTCAAGAAGGACTCACTTAACCAAATTTTGTACTGAAAACTAGATACTACTGGTTGCATAACTTACCCGAAAATACCTTGTTTGATGTAGATCCCGCGGGGTACAAACCCCTCCAACACTTTCTGCTCCAAAACCTGTAAATCCACAAAGAATGAACACAAAAACCTAGTTGTAAAACATATATAGTTCCTAGATACCAGTGAAAACCATGCATAATATCATAAAAACAATATGAAATGTTCAATTAATGATTATTACAAATTTATAAAGCATCATAAACATGTAAAAATTGGGAACAAGATGGCTCTTCTTATTATGAATGACATGTACAGTAATCAAAACGTGGAGAGATCACCTAAATCCTGCCACGACCTTTGAGCATACCGTGCTTTGGATCCTTCCAGCCCTAGCCTCGCAAGAATTCTTCTAAGAGGTGTGCACAATATATGTCATATAGGGTGATGAACATCTCAAGGAAATAATGGTTTCCGGAATATACCTGGGATGTACAGGAGGCACGGGAATATCAGACCTGAATAGGGATCCAATAGAGTATAATATCTATATTTTTCTCTCTCCCTTAGGCCATCTCTTTGATTGGCTTTTATACTCCCTCAAATTAATTTCTACAGTTAGGAGCAGTTAGGCCATGGGCTGGGATGGTTAAATTACTGGAATAACCACCAAACCCTCCTCAAAAATAGGGAATATATATATATTTTTAATAATTAAAAAGGTATACATAGATCTCTATGAATGGACTTGCGTGTATACACAGAAAATTGTGGGCAGAGTCACGTATGGGTTTTAAGACACTAATTTTTGTGAAAATGTTCAAGTATGAGGGGAAAGGGTGCCCAAGGCCAAAGTGTAAATCATGAAGTACATGAAGGTGATAAATGACACTATAAGACATTGAGATGTAGAAGGTGCATTGATAAGGCCAAAATATTGACCGAAAATTCATAATGACCCTCATGAGTTCTAAATGTTGTTTTTAGAATGCCTTTAGTCTTCATTCCAATTTGATGATATCCTAAACAAAGATCCAACATGGTGAAATAAATTTCTCCATGTAATTCATCCAAAAATTCATCAATGATAGGAATGGGAAATTTATCTTTAATAGTGAACTTGTTGTGCTCCCTATAATCCGAACACATGTTCCATCATCCATCCTTCTTGTGCACCAATACTATTGGAGAAAGAAAGAACTTTGATAAGGTTGAATTATACCATCCTCTATAATTTCTACAATCATACTTTCAATTTATCCCTTTTGGGCATAGGGATATCTATAAGGTCTGATGTTTGGAGGAACACTTCATGGAATCAAATGAATAACATGATCATGATCACAAATAGGTGGGAGGCCTTTGGGAGTATCAAACAACTTGGAATGATTTTCCAAGACTTTTTGTGGGTCTGGAGAAATAGATGATTTCAATGTTTGAAACTCTAGTGAGCATAGTTGTGCAATTATGCCTCATTTTTTTTTTTGTTTAGAAGCTTTTTCATGCCATTAGAGGTGATTATATTTCTTGGTTTCCCTATGATACCATTTAATTCAACTTCCTTTCCTTCCCAAAAATATTTCCATAAATGTTCTTGAAAATTTAAAGCTGTCATACCTAAAGATTATAACCATTGAACTCCTAGTACAACATCAACACCACCCATTGGAATGGAAAGCATTGGGAAATTGAATACATATTCCCGCATTGTTAGCTTCATATTATGGCACTTTCCAATGAAATTTATAGTTCCTCCATTTGCAACCATCACTTGACACTCTGGTGCTGGATATAGTAAGCAATTCAATTCCTTGGCTATCTTACAATGAATAAAATTATGGGTACTATCTGAATCAGTCAACGCTATTACCTTTTTCATTTTATATGTCCTTATATGTTGAGAGTTTGAGGAGTGGTAATTGCTGCCAATGCATTAAAAGATATGGTCACATTCATATCTTCTTTCTATAAGTTCGGTTCCTGATGTATATCCTCTTCTTTTGAAGTTTATTGTTCCTTTTATTCCTCCTCTCCACAATATATGTAGAATAATTTCTTTTTAACACAGTAATGAACTTTAGTGTATTTTATACCACTACTTTAACAAATCATTTTTCTCTTTTTTCTTCCAATTGTTGTGGTGTCAACCTTGTAGTTTGTGGAAGGCTATGAGTAGCAACACTTCCATCTTTATAGTTGTGAGTGGTAGGCTTCGTTGTTGCCATCATTTTTCTTTCAATTTTTCTTGCAACCTGAATGCCTTCTCTAATGAATCGTGTTCCAAAATGATAACCTCATGTTCGATGTTATCGTTTAAAGTACCTATGAAGACATCAATCATATTCTCTTATAGAATACCATTTAACCTTATATTAAATTTTTTAAATTCCTCAACGTGTTCCACCATTGAACCCTTTTGTTTGAGAGTTATCAATTGGCTAAAGAAGGTGTTGCTTTTTGTAACCTCATAATGTACTATCATCTCCTTTGTAAAAATTTACCAAGTGAAAGTAGTTTATGAGAAGAAATCCATCGATACCATACAAATTGATTAGGTTATAAAAATAAATTTGCAATGTGTACCTTTTGTGTGTTTTGTACATTATGGAGATCAAAATATTTCTCCATCTATAGTATCCATGTTACCAGATCCTCGACATAAAACTTCCTCATATCGATATTTGGAATATGGTGGGTCTTAAATTAGAGTCTATGAAATCATGATTAACATTTATTTTTTTCTCATCATGAGTTTCATTTACTACATTTTCTCCATTAGGAATCATTTCTTGTAACAAAATTTTCAAACATTCCATGTTTTCTTTTAGACCATTCTTCATTTATTCCATGTTTTCTTTCATTTTTTCTTCTATACCATCGATCTTAACTTCCACGTCATTTTTCAAACCATCCATATTAGCTTCCATTTCATTCTTGGTTACTCTTTGCGAGATTGAAATTTGTTTCATTTGGTCTTATAATTTTGAGATATCATGTTGCACTTCTTCCTCTTCATGTGTCATAATAGAGATTTATGAGGGCTTAATGGGTGTGGAATTATTTTTGAGAGAAATTTTATAACCTAATACTGATAGCAATGCTTCAATATTCCCTTGGAATCAATTCAAACTGATTTTTCAAACAAAAGCTATGCAATTTTTAAAAATTACACACTTATTTATTTATTTTTAGGGGCATGATGTTGAACATGATTTATCTCTGTGATTTCAGATCCCCAATATTTTAACATCGGCCTTGTAGTATCCCTCTGAGTCTTCTTTCCAATGCCATAGGTCAGACGTAATTTGGATTATTCAAGATAAAGTTATTCCCGATTTCCCACAATGTCCTAATTATGGACTAGGTCAGTAGAGAAAACTTGTATGACATTACACATGTCACTATTTCGACCTTTGGCCCTAAAATTGATACAAAAGAAATAGAATTATTTGCATCTTTTGATACATTTCACAAAATTAAAAATTGATGCGTTTAACAAAAGTTATAATGATTTTCCCTCAGTCACCTGTTTCAAATGAAATTATGGAGCTTGCAAAAATCCTAACTTCCTTAGATCATATCTTTGAAAATCTAGTGAAACAAGATCTGAAATTAGTACACGAGATTCACCACTATTTAGAATCCACATGAATTCAATTTCAACTTCTGAAGATTTGTAAAAAAAAAGTTATAACGAAAATTCTAAGATGTCTTGTTTGAAGAAGCGAAACCCTCGAATTCAAAGCTGTGATACCAAATGTTATGAAACCAACTCACAAAATGGAAGAAAATATAGATCAACGACATAGAAATCAACATCTTCGAGGGGAAAGCTCCTTTACGTTACATAAATGAAGAATTATTGGATTATACAAAAGACAAAACCTACTTTCTATATATAGGAGTCTAAGGGGTCACAATATAATGAGAGCCTACATAACAATAATAATGTAAGGGCACAACAATAATAATAGTGGGCTTCTATGGGGAATTATAATAACAATATGGGGACTACATGGGCGCAAAAATAACAATAATGGGGCTACACTATCATTAACAATGAGGAATACACTATTATTATAGGTACCTAACATTGAGACCGTATATCGATCACTTGAGTATGCACAAATGACACTCTCAATCAAAAGTATCGAATCATTATAGATGCTTAATATATAACTCCTCCTCAATAAAGCCATTGAGGAATGTTGTTTTCAAATTTATCTGGTGGATCTTTCACCCCATATATGCAGCCAGATAAATAACTGATATGATGGATGAGTACCTTGCTACAAGAGAAAAGGCCTCCTCATAGTCAATCCCTTCAACCTGAGAGTACCCTTTAGCCACTAATTTATCCTTTTGTTTTTCTATGATTTCGTTTTCTACCTAATTTACCTTGAAGATCCATATCAAACCCACAACTAATTTATCTTCTGGTCTTGGGACCACTTCCCAAACATTCTTCTTTACAATTAATTTGTACTCCTCCACCATTGCATCAACCCATATAGGTTACTCTACTTCTTCCTCGAAAGAGGATGGATCAGTCTCCACAAGCTTGGTCATTAGAGCCATGTAGCTAGTGTACCGATCTGGTGACCTTCTCTAATTTCACTGCTTAGAAGGAGCACCCACATTCCCCCTCACATACTATAGAATTCTCTTAGCTTCCCTAGTCATTTTCCTACCTTCTCTAGATGGTAATGCTTGAGTGGTTGTCTCCACTCTTTTCTCCTCAATTTGTGGCTGCTCCACAAGTTCTTGAGGTTCCTCCTTTAGAGCTAAGTGTTGAATTTTGCAACAATAAATAGTGAAATTGGCATCCGGAGACATTATCTTTGATCCTAGTGAAAAATAAGCACCTAAACTAGGTGGGCCAACACATGCTACTTTTAGGTGTATGTCTATTTTTAGAATGGTGAGCATATTCTAAAATTAGCAAGATGTTGATTCTATATGGTTGATAAAATTCTATCTTTGGATGAATTTCTATTTTTAGAAGATGGGCGAATTTTATTTATAGATTTCCAATCTAAAAATAAAATGCATGTCGATTATTATTATCCCTTAATATTAATCAGACAATAAATAGTAACTTATTCTCTTGGAGCACTTTATTTCAGTGAATAGATGTGGCACATCAGTTGGATGAAGGAATTATGAAATTCCTAGGGTGGTTGGTGACTCATGCATGGAGGACTTAGTTATAACTGATTGTGGCAAGTTGTAACAGAGTTTGAAGAGTAGTTATGTGAGTTGTTATCTAGTTTAACTCACTTCAGTGAGTTAAAATCAGTTGTGCTAGTTGTAACTAAACATACACTAGTGAAATATGAGTGAATTAATTATTTAATTAATTCAAAAATAGTGTCTTACTTGCAACTGAACAAATATAACATTTAACTACTTGCATGGCAGATCTAGTGGAGACCCAGTGGAGAGATAGGTAAAAGGGTGAGATGGACTATTTGTTGTGACTATAGTGGAGCATTAAATGGATCTACACAGACATTGGAGTTTCCTATGAGTATTGTGTAGTCAAGGCAAGGTAAGTTAGAATTCATTTAGGGTTCTTCTTCAACAGGGATTGCGCAGTGGATGCAGGTTGTTAGGAGGCAAGAAATTGGTGCATAGATATGCAAATTTGTACAAGATAGTGTGAGATGATTGTATACTGTAGTTAGAGCTTTATGAGCTGAGCTTTGTATGAGATTGTTTCATGATACATTGATATACATAATATATGATACTTGGGGTTTTTAGCTTTCATATTTCCCGGTAAAACATCTTGTTATGTGTGAATGATTTTGCTTCATATGTGTTTTTTCAATTGGCGATTTAATTTCCGTAAAGAATTAAGTGGACAGATTTTGTATTTAACATAAGATTAATTTGTTAGATCGGGAGGATCCATAAATACATTATTGTGTTTATAAATTTCTACACTAAGAGCTCCTCCTCTGGTGGGATATGAAGCTCCCTCTCAATAGAGCACTGCATCGCTTTCTCGTCATCAAATTTTACATCCCTTTGAACAAGTTCCATTATGAGGGATGGGAAGTACACACGGTGTTTGTGGAGAGCTTCTGTGAAACCTGAAAATACCCCAAACTCTGTTGTTAGCTCTAATTTCTTCCTTGAATCTTTGGAGACATGGAAGTAGATAGAGGCTTCAAACATATTGAAGTTTGACACATTCAAATTTCTCCCTGAGAAATCCTCCTCTGGTGTAATCACACCCACAATTCGATGAGGACTTCAGTTTTGCAAATAGATTGTTGTTTTGCATGCTTCAGTCCACAAGTGTAGAGGTAGGATTTGATCTTGACACATCGACCTTGCGCTCCCACAATGCTACGATTATTTCTCTCCGCCACCCCATTGTGTTTTGGGTTCTGGGGTGATGTTAACTCTCATCGAATTCCTTCTTTTGCACAAAAAAATTAAACTGATTCGACACGTTGTCACCTCCATTATCGCTCCCAGGAGCCTTCACCTTATTTCTTGTATCTTTCTCAGCCAATGCCTTGAATTATACAAATTTGGATAATTTCTATTAATAATTCTCCGTGAAAATGATCCAACACTTCGATGAGAAGTAATCAATAAAAATGACAATATATGTGCCTGGAAATGGAGGTTATTGAGAAAGGTCCATAGACATCAAAGTGGATCCTTTCCAAGATTGCATGTGCTTTCTTTTCCCAATCGGGGAATGTGGATTTTGTGTACTTCCCCAAATTACATCCTCTGCATAAATCATGTTGCTCAAGTGCTTCTTTTGTGAGGCTTGTGGTTATTTATTGCATGATCTTCAAAGTGCCATGATGAAAATGGCCAAGTATTTTATGCCAAATTTCACTGACACCGTGGCTCTGCACCTTCTACATTTTTTTCTCAATTCAACATAATCCTCGACATATAGCTTGTACATGATCACACGAACCCCAATATGCTTCACCTCTCCCATGTCTATGTTTCTCAGGAATTCCATTCCTTTGCTAAAGATCACATCATAAGAATGGTCTTCCAAAAATACAAAAAAGACGATATTTTTCTTTAGGCCAACAATGAACATGACATCCTTGAGCCTGAGGGGGGAGCTAAAATCCCTCTAAAAGGTGGATGTACTATCTCAATCACATTGTACCCTCCATCATCCCCCAAATAAATGTGCATCTACAGGTATTTCTCCTCCATGTCACTCAAACAATCTCTATTCATTGCCATGTGGAACAATGCACCTGAGCCCAAGTACCACACACTACCTAACATTGTGCTAGCCATGCATGCAATGAGGGTAAAGTAAAGCTCGAACTATGAAGTTTAGGCTCCACCTAATTCTCCTTTTGAGATTTTTTTTATTGTCTTCTTGTGTGAAAACTTCGCGGTATAATGCCCAATTCATAACAATGGGAGAATTTAATTTTTGACAAATATTTCTTCTTTCCCAATTGAATATATTTTGGATTGGATTGGAATTTATTCCCTTTTCCCTTCTTTTCATTTCCATCCAATGAAAATTTTTCTTCATTCTCTCCCTTGGATGAAGTCAAATCTCTGGTATTTCACCTTATTTCCTCTCATACCAAATTGTATCATATGCACTCCCAATTCGGTAGTTTCTCCCTCCCATTCACTGAATCTTGATAGTTGTGAAAAATCTTGGGAAAACCCAAAAGGGATAGGCTTACCAATTATTCTTCGGGGACATTAGCATCAACCTTGCCAATTTCATCATAACCCTATGTGAACCTGCTTAGATACTAAGGAATTGTGTCATTCTTTTGCATCTTGATACTTTGAAGTTTATCAGCCCATGTGGTGTAGAGCAGTCAGTGATGGGGTGTGTTGTTAAGGCACTCTGTATGCAAGGTCACCAGTTTGAAACCCATGGGTGGGATGGGAGGAGAAAAAAATGGAAAGATTAGGATTAGTTTAAACTACCCCCCCCAAAAAAAGATACTTCAAAGTTTATCCTTGAGCACCAGCTTCCTGTGGTCATTCTATCAGTGCTTTCCACATTACGAACAAAGTTATTTTCCATGTATATTTAAGACAATGTGATCTTTTATGCCTTCTAATATGATTGTCATCGCTTTGGCTACATATTTCTTCCACTGAGCATAGTTTTGGGAATCAGATTCTGGTGGTTAAGAAATATTTGTCTTGATGTATTCGACCATTCCATTTTCATCCAATACCGCATCCAAGCAATCCTTTCATGAAACAAAATTTGAGGTTTCTTCCAAGTAATACTCTAGCCTTAGTCCATTGACAACCATCTTCTTAGTTCTAAAGAAAACCTACAACACTGATCTCGAAATTCGAACCTCCGAGAAATAACTTTGAATTTTTTCTCCGTTGTGAATCCATCTTTGATACCATGCAGAAATTATGTTTTAGATTTGAAACTACCAATGAAGTTTTAATCAAAATAAGAACACACAAACCTACTCTACTTCTCTCCGTAAATTAATTCATAATCTAGAACAAAAATTTCTGACATGGAATAAGAAATAACACACATGAAAGTATATTTATCGGGGGAAAGAAATCTACTAAGAACCCCAATTCCTCTTTCATTAATCAAATTAATATATATGCATTACAATTTCTTTTCTCAACCGATCTCAGCCTCCAAGTCCACAACCTATATATCTACTAAATAAAGGCCTCTAACCCAAGCTATTCAATTTATCCCTTAGCTTGAGGTCCTATTTCCTTTTGTTGTTCCTTGAGGAATTAGGCCCTTATTATTCAGGAAATTCCTCAAATTGAATTGTCCAAATTCTTAGGCTCATCATCTGACTGCAATCAACACCTATACACTCAAGACTAGTCTACAACTAATGTTACACTACCTTGGAATCTCCACCCAGCCAGGGGAACTTAATTTCTCTACATGCACTAGCTATTTTGGGTTGATTGATCAATTAACTATATGATCACTGAGTTTGACTGAAGTCCCATTGCACAACTTAACCCTCCACTAGTTCTTCCAACAATTGGAATTACTTTGACTAAAAAAAAACTTATATAATTTACCTTGATTGCTACAAATTAGAAATCACACATGCTTAAATAAACTCTAACTCCTCCAACTTGAATTTATTGAGTAAAATGCTTGACACATGCCATGTCACTCAAGTTAACATCATCCAAGTTTTCTGTTGATGTGGAAATTTTAATTTTTTTAATTTAATTAAGGCAAAATCAAGTTTAGAATTTGTTGCTGCATTTTTCAACATATAGTTGGTTTGAAAAATTCTCTCTAGTAGTAATCACCATACTGACTCACTTTCTATCTGAGTTAAGACATATGGATTCACCCAAGGTCAAATTGGAAATGGCTCAGTTCGAGGAGAATATATCAACTTCTTTTAGTGGCTTAACAACTACCTTTTCATGGAAAGCACTGCAGGGATTTGTAGCCCACTATCTAGGTGGTTTTACACCTTCATGGTAAGCAACACAATGGATCAAATTACATTTTCTTTATGGTTTAACAACTAGGTAGCAAGAACCAATTGGTTTCACAGCCTCATGACAAGCACCACAATTAATTATTTCCTAAATGGAGCTCCAAAATGATCCTGTAGGATTAAACACTTAATCTAATGGAATTCATACATGAGATGAATGGAATAACACCCTTAGCTTTTGAACATTGGATCTCGGATACTTCAGACTAGCACATTCATTACTTCCATTTCAGGTGCTTCCTTGCTTTTCTCTACAATGTTACTTCTTCTCACTTTTTCTCTCGTTCATCTCCTTCCATGTGTTCAACACTTTTTTTTGCATCAATTCTTTAACCACTCTTGAAATCTCTCTTCCTTTACACCTCTAATTATTTTTACCTACAACTTATGTTTTTCTTGTCACATTCTGTAAGGAAGGGACATAGGGATGGACATTGTCCTTGCCCATGCTTCCCATTCCATAATTTTTAAGGTTTTCATCACAAGACAAACCTTGGGTTGGGTGATATTTAAGGACATTAAATGAGGGTGGTATGGGCCTAATCATGGCACACTATAGGAAACCAAAAAACAATGAAACAGGTACTGTAGTAGGAATTCAAAAACCTTACACAAGCCTTCCCATCATAGATTTAGATCCATATGTCCCTCCCCTCAACTAATCATCAATTTATTTTCAAATAAACTTACACGTGCATAATTCATGTAGTTTTATTTACATGCACCAGGTGTTATGAAAAAAGGTTGTGACAAAATTGAAAAACAAACAAAATTCATGGGTGTACCAAGGGAGTCAAATAATATAGTAATGGAATAGAACTAAAAATGAGGTTCTCATATATGGATGATTAGTATCAATGGTTGTGTGATTAGAAGCACCAAATGAACTTTATATGTGTGTGTGTGTGTGTGTGTGTGTATTAATAATTTATTTTATTAATTTCAACGTTACCATCGTGTACAAAGATATCTTTTGGTAATAATCACATAGAAAATAATTACTAATGCTTTCATAGATTAGTCAAGTTTGATTCAAATTTTAACAAAATGTAGGATGGTATGTAATTACATTGGGTAAAAAATTGCATGCCTCAGTTGTAAATCCATCAATTAGATGTTCATTCTTTTCAAACAAAAACCTTTATTTTATAACAAAATATATAAACCTACTTAGGTGCTTCTTACATTTATTGATGTATTGTTGTGCTTATAGTTTAAGGATTCCCAATAATGCATGTTATCATACAAAAAAGGAAAAATTATCCATTGTACCTACATAAGGCACACACTGAGTGCTCCTTTGATAGGAGAAAATTGACATATTTTTGTATCTTTTTAAACAAAAGTTAATGTTGGATAAAAAATATTTAAACCTTGTTAATTGGGTATAGCTTGAATGATTGGTAGGAATGATTGTTATTCTCCACACCCATGTTCTATTCCCATCAGTGACATGTTGAACTCTTAATGATTATGTTGTCATAATGATTTCAAACTCTATAATGCATTGTAGCTATTAACACACCAATACAATCAAATGTTAGTGATGAATTGTTCAATTTTAGAAAAATTGTATATGTTACACTATTTTATGGCTGCAATAGTGTTTTTCCATACAATTAAGTGTATTGGTTAGTTTTTTATTTTTTCTAAAATAAAAAATCATATTTTATAACAAAATATCTAAACATAATAAAAATTCTTAGATATAAATGCACCAATACACTTCCGAAATAGCAATACATTCTAGTGTGTTATCATAAAAATGTTTTCTAATTCACCTATATAAGGAATTCAATAGTGATTCTTCTATCAGAGCTCACTAATACATTTTGGTAATTTCTTCACTAAAAATTCATTATTGTATGGAAAAAAAAGTTTAAACCTCAATTAACATATTCTAGACAATAATGCATCATTATGATTGTAAGTTGTAATGCACCATTAAAATATGTTGAAAATCAAAAAAGCCAAATTTTTAATTAAGGATTAGCTATAACCATTTTTAGTGTGTGTTATTCAAGACATTGATGCACCATAAATATCAGTGCATTGATGTGCTTAATACAATTTAAGAACACCAACAACAACAACAGCAAAAAAAAAACTATTCTAAAACCTCTAACCACCTATGCACTATAAGAGGACAATGGAGAAATTTCTAAGGGGTTCTACAAAAATATGAATCTTGTGTGATCAATAAAACAATGTCAACAGGTTAAAATTTTGTCCAAAAGGTATTCACTCTAAAAATAATCATCTAATATCCAAATTAAACTCTAAAAATATTAAAATTAATTTCAAGAGGGATTCTTGATTCCATATCAGACTCTTCTTTCTTCTTTTTTTTTTGGTCCTCCTCTATTCATTTATTTATTTATTTAATTTCTTTTTCTTTTAATATTACTTAATCTTCTATAATTTTATTAATCATTTTATTTTCTTCAATAAAAATAATCATTTATTTTATTATTTTTCTTATATTTGGATTCTCATTAAAAAAAAAAAAAAAATTATTAAACTTATTCTAGTAAACATTCTATTTCTTTCTGTCTTTTGTTAACCCTTGTAATATTATTGATTTTTTTAACCTTCATACTTTAATTTAATTAATGAAGATTTATATAATTAAAATAAATAAAAGCTAAATTTATAATTAAATATTATTTTTATTATTTAATAAATTATTTATTATTGGCTAATTCCTAATTCTAAACCTAATTTTATTTTATTTTATTTTTATAATATTATAAAATATATATATATATATATATAACAACTACTTTATAATGAATAATATTTTAATAACTAATTCCTAACAATTAATTTATAATATTATTTTAATTAACTTAATAACTAATTTACTAATGACTAATTCCCAATAGTTAGATTTGGGCCTGATGTATCTTTGCTATTTATTTTTTAGAATTGATTAATTTTTTCACCTTTATCTTGAAAATAAACCACATTAGCTGATTTTAAACATCCAAATCCTATTAACATAATTAAAAACATTATTATTTACAATATTATCTATTCTTAAAATAAATTCATAATCCCGTAAATTTGAATTTGAATTATATAATTATCTTAAGAAATTATATATAATCATATTTTTATATCATTAAAAAAATATAAACGGTATCTTCACCATGACAACTAATTCCTTATAACACATTGAAAACCCTCTCAATTGATAGAGCCAAGTGAACAACAGTCTTATAAACACCGTTTCCCACATTAAAAACCCTCTCAATTCTCCCTAACACACAGAAAACCCCCTCAATTGATAGAGTCAAGCCAACAACAATATGATAAACACCGTTTTTTTTCAATCCATTTAAAAATATCAAATTTGGGTAACTAAATACATGACAACCATTTTGGGAACATATGACGTTCCTTAGACTAGTGACTAAATTTCCAATTGCTTTCATGTTTAATGCTTAGATTTCATGGTTCTCCATGAAATCTATTAATTTAGAGCATGCCAAATGGTATGATACGCCGTTCTCATCAATCCATTTATTGGTAGATTTGATCCTGTGGAAACGTGAATTGTCATGATGGCACCACAAGATACCTCGTACTAATGATTTAATTTTGAGTTCTTTTCAATTTTAATCCCTATTTTCGCATTTCACATGGTGGTTTCTAACGAGAAGTATGGTTAGAATTTCACATTCAAATTATTTAAATGGTGTCAAGGTGTTAGGTTAGCTCGAGGTTTCAATCAATCACATGAAAGGTTTTTGCATATGCATAACTATTCATAATTATTGGAATGTCCGACCTGAAAAATCAGGATTCAATAAATACGTTCATGCTTTATTTAATATGATATTTTTTTAATGGTTAAAAATTTGATATATGGCTTTTGGTTTTGAAAAATTTATCTGCAAGACTACGGTTATGATTTGGAAATGTTAATAGAAGTATCGATGATGTTAAAAAAATCTGACATTAATTTCAGGTGTATTAAATTTAGTGAGGGAAATCTTTTAATAAATCAACCATAGTTTATTTTCTTTTAATGATATTTTATAGAAAATAAAAAATAAATTTTATTGGTATAGGATGGTATAGTATAAGATCAAAGAGATGAAAGGACAAAATATTCACCATATTATTGTTAGACACTGATGAGATGGAAACTAATGATAACAGAGTTTTTTTGGATAATATATTTGCTAAAATATTGTTTTCCTTGTATGTATGAAGAATTGCACATCATCATAATGCTTTTGTAGCTAGGGGATTTTAGGACCCTCAAGTAAGCTCTTCCATTGAACCAATGCAGAAGGAATTTTGAATCCCCATATAATATGAATATTTTCACCTGCTTCCAGAAAACAATCCTCATGGCACACCATATAGCAAGGAGTTCAACTATAGAATTTGTCATAGTCTAACTAGACTTCTTTTTCGCCTTGAAAATCATGAAAATTCTGGTAAGACTTCAAGAAAATCTGGCAGGGATTTTGTAAATCTACGTTATAACTATCAAACTTTAATATTTTGGGTGCCCTAGAGGTTTTTTGATGGTGTTGAATCCATTTTCACCATAAAAATCATGATTCAAACATTGTTACTGTAAGATTTCTTAATTTTTTTTGGCCCGGATTTTGACAAATTTTGGTCGTCCAGGCAATTCCTTCGTCTCCTTAGACAACTCCATAGAATTTGAGTCCTAGCCAATACCTAATCATCAAATTTCGGGGGAAGAAAATGACTATATTGACACCACAAAGATCGTTATGGCTAGCTCCATCAGCCCCTATTATATATATATATATATATATATATATATATATATATATATATATATATATATATGAGTGTGTGTGCCTGAAAAAATTAATAAATGCACAAAAAAAACTAAAAGAATCCATAGAAAAACACAGGACACGAGAAAGAAACAAAGAAGGAGAGAAAAACAAAAATGAAGGGGCCTAAGAACAATCCCTTTATTCTTAGGCCCCTTCCTTTTTGTTTTTCTCCCCTCTTTTGTTTCCTTCTCATGTCCTAGTTGTGTTTTTCTATGGTTTCTTTTATTTTATTTTTTACATTTATTAAGTTCTCCACATTTAATTTTTTTTAACTAAATTTAATTTTATATTATTTTTTCTCAACTTTAACTTTCTAACTACAAATTTTGTGTTTTTTCTATTATGTTTTTTTTTATATAATTTATTTTAGTCAAGTTTCTCTTTTATATATTATTATTTATTAAGAATTTTCTAAATTTTTCTTTTTAATTTCTTTTATATATTTATTATTTTATGAATGACTATAGCTTAATTTTCCTATTATAATAAAATAATATAAGAATATTAATGTAGATTTGATATTTTTTTTAATATTATTTTTTTATTTCCTTATTTGTTATTTTAATTAATTTATTTTTCTTTTTTTTTGGAAATTTCTAATTTATTAATTAAATTAATTTTTATCTTATTAAAATGATAATAATAGTAGTAATTCTTTCTAGATGTTTTTTTTAATAGAAAGAATAAATAAATATTAGATATTTAATATAATGCACTGCGAAAACCTCTCAATACTTAAATACAAAGAGTGAATGGAGCTCTACTTGAATGGTGCATGTGGCACAATACTATTGGGGTAAACTCTAGAGTTAAGCGTGCTTGAGCCAGAGGTGATCTGGGATGCGTGACCTCCCCAGAAGTCCTGGTTACAGGGTGCAAGCCCTATAAGTGATGATTGGTGCAAGCTCTGGAAGTGATGATTGAGGCTATTTGATTCATTTCACTAGTTTCAATTCCACTTCTTCACCCTTGTGAGCATCACCTGATGTAATGAGTGCTAAGTGTACTATTCAAAAATCATTAGAAATGAGTGAGTTAAGACTACCTCTCATGGAAATGGTCATAGATGAAAGACTTACTTAACACAGTTGAATCCCAAGAAATGATACCTCTCAATACTTAAATAAATAAACAATTAAAAATTAGATTATTTTAGTAGAAATTCTTTCGGTAAAAATCACATGTAAAAGAACGTGGTCCCTTTTACATGTGATTTTTACCGAAAGAATTTCTACTAAATTATATTATGGATCACAGAAGCCTAGATTCCAAAAATTAGATTATTAATTTATTAAATAATAAATTGTTTATTACGTCATATGGTGTTTTTCTTTGAAAACAACTCCTCTAGCTTTTCTTGAAAACAACTCCTCTAGCTGCCACTCTGTACTAGTTTTCACCATTAGATAGAATGTTAGACGATTGAAGATTTTTAAGCCATCAAATTACTTAATAGTTAAGAAAAAACAAATAGTTAAATTACTTATTGTTAAACCGTTTCTTCATGTTCTAACAATTTCTTGATAATTTCTTCATAAAAAATTTCTCTTGAAAGCATTAGTCTATTCGTTCATGATCACTTATTCCAGACACGCCAATACTTTTATTAAAGAGAGAGCTCTTATATTAGAAAATTTGAGCACTCACTTAAATTAAGTTGCAGATAGGCACCAAGTCCATTGAAGCCAATAGTAAGACCTTGATTGAAGGACTATAGTTACGGGGCTCAGAAGGAAGAGTTATACATTGTATCTAGTGGATTTTCCAATAAGGGATATGGAATGGAACAATCGGCCCAATCACCACTTGTGAAAAGAAGGAGGTGCTTATTTACTACATAGCAAATTTTCACATGTCAAGGTAATTAAGAGTGTCCAAATTCTAATTTCCAATTGATTTTTTTTTTTAAAGTGATAACACATTTTTTCAAGTATTCAATTCATTTTAATGTATTCAATTCATTTTTAGACTATTTGGAAAGTAATGGTAAATTTTTTTTTTTTTCGTATTTAATTCATTTTGGGAGATATGTACTTCAAACAGAATGCCAAAATTTGCCATATGCTAAATTTCCGAATGCAAAGGTAATTAGTAGTGTGCCCAAATACTAATTTCCATATGAATTATTTAATAATGGAGTTATGATTTATTATTGCATGTAAATTATCAAATAAAGTGGATTAATACGTGACTCGATACAGCATCGCCTCAGAGATTGACACCGAAAGAACATAACAGATATCTCAGAAACCCTTCGGGATCAGCGAGATGGAATATTTATACAATGAGATTTTGTAGTAATGGAGGAAGAACATATGTGTTGTTTTAATTTTTATACAGTAATCTTATTAATTTAAATATTTTTGTTTTTATTAAATACATTTTTAAATATCGTTGTGTTTTTAAATAGATTTTTTTCATGGATTTTTTTTATTTTTAATATAAAAAAAGTTATTAGAAGTCTGACTAATTATTAAATTGTAATACGCAATAAAAATAATAAATGTTGTTGTTAATATTTTAATTGGGAATTTGACTAATTATTAAATTGTAATTTTTAATATCTTTTTATATATAGAATAATAAATATTATTTTTAATATTTTTTTAATTTGGTAAGTAAATAATTAATAATTAAGATTATAAATGTATATTTTAAATAATGTTTACAAATTATTTATATATAATTTTATTTAAAATAGATAGGGTTGTTAATATGAAATCTATTTTAAAATTCAGTTTATATATTATATAATTTATGTAATTAGGTATATAGATCAATACCTAAATTGTAAACTTCTTCCTTCTTGCTTTCATATATATTTCTGCATGTAAATATCTCTTTTTCATATATATATATTTATGCATGTCCTATGTCTTATGTTTTTCATTTTCACCTCCCAAGGTTGCATAATTTTATTTAGTTGAACAGTTTGAAAATATACTAAGAATATGTGTACACATGAATCCATGGAGTAACCATTCTTTGTTCACAATAAAATATATGTACCTAAGAATCCATGGAGTACCATTACTTTGTTCACAATAAAATAAATGTACCCAAAAGTCCATGGAGTACCATTACTTTATTCCAAATAACCATATTGAGAATCGATCTCTATATTGGGTGATACTATTTTGAACATTGTAGGTTGATGAAAAGCTATATATATATATATATATATATATATATATATATGTCTATTTTTTTCCTTCTATTTCATATTGAAATATATTTTTATTATAAATATTCTTTTTAATGTTATTTATTAATTTTATGGGTATGTTAGCCCCCTATAAATTTCTTGACAAGCAAGCAGGGGGCTAAATTGTTTTTGAGCCTTCAAGGAATGCGTCTCTCCCGAGGACACATAATCCTTGAAAGCTCTTTCATACCCTCTGCCCTTTGGTTATTCTCCTCTGTTTTTCCATCCAAAAAGTCCCACGGATTGAAAAAAATTGTGCTCCAAAAAGCCTACATTTGCCCCTTGTATCCCTGCAAAATGCCCCTTTTTAATCTTCTTTCCCCTTGTCAAATTTCCCCTCTTACCCTCTAAATCCCTCCCCTAGTCCTCCTAAAGCATCCTTAAATCCCCTCTAAACCATACACACACCCCTGGTGTAGTTTTTTTCCCCCTTCTTCCCCCTATCGTTACCCTTTATTGGCCTGAAAATGCATTAAAATGGGCCAAATAACCATATTTTTCATATATACAAGGCCCAGCCCCTTTCGGCCAGCCCCCTTTAGCTTTTTTCACCACATGACCTCGACGCTAGAACCAGGCGCCAAGGTGAAAGGCGCTTATCGCAGGCGGATATCAGGCGCCATATTAGCCGTCGATCTGTTTATATCGAACGATCTACGCAAAACAACGCAACGCCCATAGCCCACTCCGTTTTCCGCCCCGATCACACATCAACCATCCGTTTAAACTGCAAATCAACGGTCAGAAGTTCACCTACCTCGGTGGTCCCCACACACTGTTCAAAAACCACCCATTTCTATCGCACCACGTTTGGAGATTGAGCGGTATTTTCCATTTCACAGCGATTCCATTCATCGCATGCCACGTGTCTTGGGAACTATTTGAAAACTGCCCCTCCATCTCACGTTAAAATTCGGTTGGAGACTCGACGTGATATCGCTATACACCATCTGATCTATGGTCATCCATCCAACGGTGATCACGCCGCGAAGATGCACGGGAGTTAGCCAAAGCAAACCGTACCCTTGGCCCACTGTCCATCGCCCTCCACTACATTTCCAGCCGTTGATCTCCTCCGGAGATCGGACGGTCCAGATTTAAAGTCAGCCCCGCCATTGCCTGGTCCCGCCACATCACCACTCCACGTGTTTTCATCACTCTTCCATCCATCCCCTATATAATTTGTTCAAAGGTCAAATTTTAAATGATTTACGTTAAATTTTCCACCTCTCCAACTTCCACTGTCTCCTGCATTTTCCACCATGGTCCTGCACTATTCCGGCATCTCACCATTCTGTGCGTCCATTCTTGTCGACCCCGCTACATTCACCATCCCCAATGCATGGTTTTCTTAATTTTTTTTCATGTTTTGCAGGGTTACAGGTGGGCGGAAAATCGCCGTGATCCATATGCACTATTGTAGTGGCACAGTGCACGGAAGGAGCTGAATTTAGAGCTTGATATTACAGGAAAATGTCCGGAAGGGTGTCTGAACATAAATTTCATCAAAGGACAGAGTTTAAACTCTGAAAAACCTCTCTGGTGCCATTAAAGCTTAGATTGCATAAACAAAGACAGTACTGGAGCAGCAGAGAGTTCAAGGCACGTAATAGAAGATTTTGAGCCTTTTTCAGGGATTTAGAAGGCAAAGGTACCAGTTCAAAGACATCATGGATCACATGGAAGGCCCAGCGCACATAAAATAATACTATCAGGGTTTCACATCAACAGCATGTCCTTTCCACAAAGGAAAAAGTGCCCATACTATCTCCATTCTATACCGTATTCTCGAGGAGATTCTAGCCCTAACAACAGTCCTATGCTATCAGAAGCATTTGTTACACAGTATGGCAAACCTTAGCATCATTACTCTACCTTTTTATTTAGTTCACCAGAGTTTTACAACAAATACATCAAAGACATACCTGGAGTAAATGGAAGCTTGACTAAGACCACTCTTTCATCCAAAGAGTACCAGAGATAAATGCTCAAAATTTAAAACAGAACGAGGCCTTGGCTCTCTTCCTCTTCTGAGTTTTAATGCTGCATTTAATTTTTCACCTACCTTCTCCACTCCACTTGAGCTATAAATTCATGAAGGAACTCATTGTAAAGGTTGTTGATCGGTTATCAGAGAAATTACAAGCTGTTTTTTTTTGAGACATAGTCTCTGTGTAAAGTTGTAAGATAGGCCGAAGAAGATGTTTTCAAACTGAATATTCAGCTATTGGTAATGTTGTACTTGACTGGTGTTGCTTTTTAAATATGACAAGCACATTTCTTTGGATCCTGATCTAAAGCAGCGATGATGTTTTTCTATCTCTGTATTTTTTTTTAACTTGCAGTTCATTGCATTTCATTTCTACTGGCTCGCATCAGAAATCTGGCATAGGATTTACCCTTGTTAGGTACCCTATGTTTCTGCTCTCGTTGCCTTTGATGTTTTCTACTAAATGTGTTATCTAAGGTTTGATTTCAGTTAACTTAACCAGTGTAGTGGATGTCATTTCCTGCTATCTGATGTATGAATTAAATGAATCTGGTCTTAGATGTTCTTGTTAGGATTTAATTGAATGAATTGGGAACACTGGGAGGTCTAGAACTCTGTCTCTATCTCATTAGGATCATTTTTAGTTAATTGAACCTTTCTAAGATCCCTCAAGCTGGAGGCCGAAGCATTGAAAATTCAAAGTCTCTCTCTGATCTCAGGTCTTTAACTTTGTGTTCTAAATCTTTATTGTTTACTCCTCTCTTACCATTTCATGCCACACTATCATCTTCAAGATCCAATGCTTTAGATGACTAGCCCAACTGAAAGTTTGTACATTGAATAGCGAGTAAACCCTTTCCTGACTCCATTGCCCAATGGTCTTGAATGTTCCCTGGAATATCTCTCCTTTGCCTAAAATCCTCTTTGCTAATCCTTGTCTTATA
Source organism: Pinus albicaulis (assembly GCA_034641835.2). Taxonomy (NCBI): domain Eukaryota; kingdom Viridiplantae; phylum Streptophyta; class Pinopsida; order Pinales; family Pinaceae; genus Pinus; species Pinus albicaulis. The sequence goes on from CM076580.1 coordinate 1,399,522,193, forward strand.
TTGAACCCTTCTTTCCTGATTACCAACAACCAAACAAACAATCAAACAAACAAACTCAGAGCCTTATAACTAGCCTAACATCTTTAACATTGAGCTTAAAAGACATATACCTTTGACATATCATAGAGAGATTCCTCTCTGGACCCAGGAGGGCTAGATCCTGAGGTCTGAAAGTGGTTCTGATGTTGTCTCAACTTTTGGTCTTGCCAATCTAGCCAAAACATGGGAACCCCAACATGGTAAAATAATTTATATGATAAATGCTTTTTTTTTAAACATCTATTATGTACTTCATTGAAATTGAATTTGAGTGGGGAAGAATTAATTTTTTCTTGTGAACCACCCAACATAGCCCAATTGACAATTTTTATAGTAAAGTTATTTTTAGATTATATTAAATTTTTATTTAAGGTATAAACTATTTAGTTAGAGAATGAAGAAAATGTATGCCCCACTTGACAAATTATATGATAAAGTTATTTTCATATTATATTAACTTTTTATGTAAGGTAAAATTATTTAATAAGAGAATGAGGAAAATGTTACATTTCATTTTATGTTAAATTATGAAATATATCATGATAATTTTGTTGAATTAAAAGGTTAACATAATTGGTAATGTCCACATGTAAAAAAAATTTGTTTAACACCTATTTTGCTATAAATATCATAAAAATTAATTTTAATTTCAATAATAAAAATGTCTATATAAATCTATTAATTATTTCCACTTGAACTTTTAAATTTATCCTTCTTCTAAATATGTGAAACTTTAACTTTAACCTTGGTCTTTAACTTTTCTCTTCTCCAACTTTAACTTTTCTCATTTCTATAATACTTTCAAAAATTTATATAAATTTAATCATTTGAAACTTTTTACTATCCTTTTAGCTTTCCAATACATTATTTTGGGTCAATTAAAGTCATTCAAATTGGCTAATTCATTTTTTATTTATATTAATTATACATATAAAAAATATGAAATATTTACTCACAGTGTTGATAAATATCATTATTATAAAGTGTGCATAAATAATGATTTGACACTTCATTTATATAATATGTTTTTTCTTTACTATCTAATGATTTGATAATTATTTGGTTTCTTAATTATAGTTATTTTATTTTATTTTTCTATATATGTAATTTATGTAATTTTTAAAATGTATTATTATTATTTGGAAGTTTCTACATGCATGAATTCAATATCTATGAGGACCATAATAACATTTGTCTCAACAACCCTAACCAAATATTACTATTTTGAAGATTATGTTATTTGAAATTAAATTTTGAATTTTACTATTCCCATTTTCTCGGTGTGGTTGTGTGAGCTCAATTACCAAGCTTGACTGAGAAGCTCCAAGGAAAAACTTTGAGGGCATTGAGAGTATTTTTTTTTTGTAAGCTTGGTAGTTCCTTTCATTTTTCACTTTTTTCTCTTCTTTTTTTTTTTTACTCATTTTTCATCAACATGTCGAGATACATCACCCTGATCGGGGAAGGGAATTGAACTTGTGATGAGTGCTATAACAACCCGCCTCATCACCATTTAACCAAGACCCCATAGACTATGAGGGCGTTGAGAGTATTGAATTCATGACCTTTCAATAGAAAATACAAGGACTAGACCAATTTCAAAAATCTTTGAGGGTGTTGAGAGTATTGAACCCATGAACTTTCAATAGAAAAGACAAGGACTCGACCAATTTCAAAAAAAAATTGGGATAGAATATTATTACTTTAATTACATAAATATGTGTCTAATTATATATAAAAATATCATATTATTTTTATTTAGAATTTCAATGTGATTGAAACAATATTTCGTGAAACAAAAAGAAACACTAAAAATAAAAAGTCATTTGTGAAATGATGATGATGATAAAAACAACAATAATAATGGTGACAATGATGATGATGGTGGAAACCTCACTATATGTTAGAAAATATGTTATTTTACATTAAATGTTGAATATTATTAATTTAATTACATAGATATGTGGCTAATTTTAAACATAGAACAACATATTATTTGTATATAGAATTCCAATGTTATTCCAATAACACTGCATGAAACAAAAGGAAATGATGCAAAGAATATTTCATTTGTGGAATGATGATGATGATCATAACAACAATAATAGTGATGACATTGAACAACAATGAATAAGAAGAGAACGTAATGATGATGATGCTGATGATGGAAAAAATGATGAAAATAATGCTTTGACCTTAAGAAGGTAAGAAAGTACTTAGATTTCTTTACAGTATTTTTTTTTACAATATTTTTCTATGTGCTCAAAAAACATTAAGAGATGCATACCAAGATTTTCATAGTTTAATTGCATTATAATGCTAGGAAGGTTTATAGTATGACAAATCTTTTAAAATTGAGATCTAAAATGGCTATATGCTAAACATTTTAGGAGAAAAAAATTTCATATTTAACCCTCTTAATGTCACTAATTTGAAAAATTCCTTCATCCAATGGTATTCCAAAATTGTCCAATGTCCAATTTCATTATAGAGCTTATAAGAATTTTCTCTTATTTTAATAATTTTAATATAGATTAGGAATAATCACCTCCTTATAAGAACAATTATATCCACATGGGCCAAATGAAAAAACTCTTACACCTAGGGATCTTATTTTTTGATTTAGGGATTTTGTGTGATTGTTTGTTTGTGAACCCAAATGAGCATTTTTTTTATTCTAGGTTTTGTATGATTATGTATTTTATTAGTATCCATATGACCATATTTCATTTCATCTGCGGATTCTTATTCACCAATTCAATTTTGGATCTCAGTCTTTTTGTGTATGATCCAACTAAGATGGAGTTTGTTCAGTCACTCTGCCTGCTAAATTTGTTACTCCCCTTATTGATTTTGGGCACATACTTTCCCTTCTTGGGTTCCAACTTACAAAAGAATAGGTAGAGGATTTGATGGTTGGAGATGGAATGATCATTGTTGGGACTAACACATTGATAAAGCTATTCAGAAATCAAATAGTCTCAAGTCCTCGAGTCCTAGATTTGGGGACAAGAATATTACATGAAACAAAAAAAAAATGCTATAAAGAAAAAGTCATTTGTGAAATGACGATGATGTAGATAAAAACAACAATACTAATGATGGCAATGGCAATGACAACAATAAATAATAAGAACACATGATGGTTATGATGATGATGATGATGATGATGATGATGTAGGAAACAATGATGGGAGCAGTGCATGGACCTTAAGAAGGTGAGAGAGTACATAGCTTTCTTCACAATTTTTTTATTTTCTTGGAAAGAAATAAGAGAAGAATTCCAAGATCTTCATATTTTTATTGAGATATAATGTTAAGAAGTTAGTAGTGTTACAAATCTTTTGAAATTAAGATCTAATATGAGAATATGCTAGACATTATTTTATGCTACATTAAATGTTGAATATTATTACCTTAATTACATAAATATGTGGCTAATTTTAAACATTAAAAAACACATATTATTTTTGTTTAGAATTACTATGTTATTCCAATAATATTTCATGAAACACAAATAAATGCTACAAATAAAAATTCATTTGTGAAATGACGATGATGATGATGGAAACAATGATGAAAATAATGGTACCTTCGAACTTAAGATCGTAAGCGAGTACTTAGATTTCTTCAGAATATTATTTATGTGCTCAAAAAGAATTTATATACGAATTCGAAGCTTGCCATAGTTTAATTGAGTTATAATGTGAGGAACGTTGGTAGTATGACAAATATTTTGAAATTGAGATCTAAAATGGCCATATGCTAAACATTTTAAGAGAAACTACTTTTCATCTTTAACCCAATTAATGCCATTAATTTGTTTCATATAGTGGTATTCAAGAACTATCCGATACCCAATTTCATTATGAAGCTGATGAGAATTTGTTCTTATTTTAGCAATGCTAATCTTTTTAATTTACATTAGGTCAAAATAAGGAAATTTTAATAGTATGGATTAGGAATAATCAACTCCTTATAGGGACAGTTATATACGCATGGTCCAAATGACAAATTTATTACATGTGGGGATCTCAGTTTTGTATTTGGGGATTTTGTGTGGTTTTTTTTCTGGGAACCCAAATGAACGTATCTTTTATTCTTGGTTTTGTAAATTTTATTTTCTCATTCGTGCATAAATCGCCATATCTCATTTCATTTGAAAATTATTCTTCACTAATTAAGTTATGGATATTATTGTTGTTGCATGTGATGCAACTAACGTGGTGGTCGTATTGAAGTCCAACAAGAAATTGTAGAACCTACACTAGTGTGGGACCAGGGGGTCCAAGCAGCACCTACACTAGCGTGGGACCACAAGTCTTAGCAGCAGCTACACTGGTGTGGGCTAATTTTAGTGCATGTCTATTTTAGTTATCCCTTAATTAAGATGGAAAATAAAATGTAATCTAATATCAAAATAATTTTTAATAGTTAACTAAGTGTGAAAAACTCAGTTAACTCATGAATTTCGAGTTGAGGGTAGTTGGTGGGGCATGCAGAGTAATTCTATTTGTAACAGAGTTGGAAGTGTAGTTGTGCATTAGTAAATGTAGATTGCAATCAGTTTAACTCAGTTAAGTGAGTTAAAGTAAGTTGTGCTAGTTGTAACTACTAGATACACCAGTGAGAGATCAAGATAATTAAATATTATTTACTTCACAATTAGTGATATCACATGCAACTGAGGATTTACTATTATTAGTTGCATGCATGTCAGTTCTAGTGGAGACCCAATTGAGATCTAGGTGAAAGGATGTTGACTATCGGTTGTAGGATTATTGGGTTGCACCCATGCAACCAAACACCCATTATATTTCCCATGATCCTTGTGCAGTAAAGAAAGACAAAAATTCCTAAAGATTAGGGATTGCATTCCACATGAATTACGGAAGGAAGGCAGGTTGTTTAGAGGCTAAGAATTTTCGAAGTCTTAGTCAATTTTGTCCAGGACAATGTGAGACAATTAGCTGAGTACAGGAGTCTCTTGTGAGAAGTGTTGTACGTAATTGTTTCATGTATCCATTCCGAATATATAATGTTTTTGAGAAGAAAAATTTCCTTAGGAAATTATCTGTGTTGTGGTTTCATTGATTCTTCTTTGCTTCATGTGATTAGCGATTGTGTTTTTAATTCTCCAATTGATTTGTAGAAGTGATTCAGTATCTAGATTTAGTACATTGTTAGATCAGACTGAATCCATGATATGCATAGTTTTTTTATAATTTTTACATGGTATCAAAGCATAGGAAATGAAAGTAGTGGAGGAGGAGCTGATTTTGTGACTGAATAGAAATCAAATATGCAGAAGACTTTCTTGGTGATACAGCTGATTCAGGATCGAAATGGCTTTCAATGGCTTGAGATTGGAGTATGCACTCGAGGGAATATATAACTATATTTCTTGGAAAGACAGGATTGAGGTAGTACTCAAAGACAATGAATTGAAGGAATTCATTGGCAATAATGTTCCTAAACCCATTGTGACAGATGCTGCAAATATTGATGCATGGAAAAATAAAGTGGCAAAGGCGAGGAGGATCTTACTAGAGGGATTATGAGACCACATTTTCTCAAGTCTCCATGGCGAGGCGACAATATATGCTATGTGGAAATATTTTATAGATCTATTTCAAAGCAGCAGTGGCCATATGAAATTGGCACTGAAAGATAAAATCAAGATGATCAAGATGGAGAAAGACGACTCCATGCCAAAATATTTAACAAAGTTTGTCCAATGTCGGGATGAGCTGGCAAGCATTGGAATTACTATCGTTGATGATGATTTGGTGAGCCTAGGTATTCTAGGACTTCCGAAGAGTTGGCATAGTTATCAGGACTCTGTCAATAGAAGGGAAAATTTTCTAGATTGGGAATGAATTTGGTCGGATTTGGTGAAAGAGAAGTTTAGACGGAATACCAGAGATGGATCTTCATCTAAGAACGAAAATGAAGAAGATTGTGCTTTGGCTGCCAAGGCGAAGTAGGGGAAAGCAAATAAGTTCTATTCAAAATATGAGTCCAAAGATGGCAAGAAGCATGACATGTCTAGATTGAAGTGTTTTCAGTGTCACGAGAATGGGAATTATGCTACTAACTGTCCGCAAAAGAAGAAGAACAAGAAGGCTTAAGGATATGCAGTTGGTGATGCTTTGGCCTTGCCATTTTAGATTTAATTCTCGCTCATTTAATGAATGGTGTCAATTGTAATGGGATAAATGTGGTATTTGGATAATGATGCATCCTTTCACATGACAGGAGACAAGGAACTTTTTAGTAGCTTGGAGGAGAAGGACATCTAGATGCATATTGAAATGGGTGATGACGGGCGATATAGTGCTACCAGGATTGGCACCATTACCTTCCAAAGACAGTCCGGTAAACCCTTTCAATTATAATGTGTAATGCATGTACCAGGCTTGAAGAAAAATTTGGTCTCAGTTGCAATGTTGGAGGATAAAGCTATGATGTTGTTTTTAGTGAAGGAAAATATTTCTTGAGACAAAAAACAAATAGGACAAGCCAATAAGATTGGGATTCAAGTTAATAATATCTATAAAATAGATGTAGATGGCTACGCAACATTGATGGGTAAGGCGAACAAATTTTTGAGTCGAGATGAGGGTGAATTATGGCATAGGAGATTGGGTCATCTTCAACACGGAGCCTTAGATGTCATTTAGTAGATTTCTACGGGTCTTACCAAGGGTACACTTGCGCCTTCTAAGGAAATAATAAAATAATAAATAAACCAATAAAATAATATTTATGAATTTTCAATTCACTTTTTTTACCAAAATCAATGTAACCATGGTTAAATTCAATTCAAAAGTTGTACCAAAATAAAAATAATAAAAAAATTGTATTGATGTGACTATAAATAAGAATGATATTTTCAAGAAAAAGTCGTTACCATTGCACAACTAATGCATTTGTCCTTTGTACTTAACTAACTTAAAATAAGATATAAATATAAATTCGTAAATTCTTAATTATAGAATATACTATTAGTTAAAATTTATATTATTTAAATTATATAATAACATGTAATTAATATACTATATAAAAATAATATAATATATTATATTGTTTTCTGTATGAATTTTATATTACACATTGAATTGATTTGATTTATAAAAAAATATTTGAAAATGTACAAATATAATATTTATTGAAAAGTGTGTAAATACATGAAGATTATGTAGGGATATGCATTGTTTCTTTCAAAAAATATAAAATGACAATAATAATATTTTATTCAAAAAGTGTGAAATGACATTTATTCTGAGTACTTTACTTTATGACTTTAAAAGTACTTAGAGCACTACCATGGTTAACCATGAGTTTTTATCCACCATTGATAAGGTGACAAGTAAGTACCTTTAACTCAAACAATGCCACCTCGACCATTATGGATGATGTCATCCCCTAAAATGTGATTGGTTCTCATAAAGCGAATTTTGATTGTACATTTTTCTTAGGAGGCCCATTTTAGACCTCAAAATTCCTCTAATGACTGAAACTCCCCACAACTATTGGGTGTATTTTCCAAAAAACAAAATGACTATTGTGCGATGAGATATAAAATCTTATGAGAAATCCATGCGATTGTACCTAGAGAGGGAGCTATATTTTCATGCACAGGAGGAACTCTTGGTTCCTAAGGATGAGTCCCAAGATGTGGAGCAACCACATGCATAGGATCATGGAGTGGAAGAAAACACTCATGCAGAGTCATCCATCATAAATGGTAGAAGGTACACCACAAAAGCTAATAGATTGATACTTGATGCAACAGAGAATGTAGGAGCCCCTACTTCACAGTGCAGACAGAGACAATCTCCAGACATGTTTACTGGATACATGGCTCTTATGAGCAAGTGTATTGTGATAGAACCATATTCCTTTTAGGAGGTAGTGCAACAACTAATTTGGGTTAATGCAATGATAGAGGAGTAGGACTCCATTGTCAAGAATAGTGCATGGTAGATTCTCCCAAGACCGGTCGTTAGATCAGTGGTTGGATCTAGATGGATCTACAAGGTAAAGTAAGATGATGATGGGAGTGTGGAGAAGTACAAGGCTAGATTTGTGGCCTGGGGGTTCTCAAAGATTGAGGGGATTGACTATGATGACACTTTTTCACTAGTTGCAAGGTACTCTTCCATTAGATCCATCCTTGCACTCTCGCAAATGGGATGGCTCATTTATTTGATGGATGTGAAAAATGCGTTTCTCAATGGAGTTATTGAGGAAGAAGTGTAAAGAGAGAAACCAAAAGGTTTTGATATCTTCAACAGTGATTCACATGTGTGTCGACTCAAGAGGGCACTATATGGGTTGAAGCAAGCACCTCATTCATAGCACACTCAGATTGACAGCTATTTCACTGGACTAGGCTTCACCAAAAGTGAAGTTGATGCAAAATTTTACCAGATTGTGGTTGAAGGTAAGCTATTGATTATTGTACTTTATGTTGATTATCTAATTTTGACTGGTAATTAGCAGCTTGTACACTCATGCAAGGAGGATATTGCTAGGGAGTTCGAAATGAATGACATGGGACTCCTTCATTATTTTCTTGGCTTGTAAATATGGCATCGGGATGGTGAAATTTTGTTTTCTCAAGGAAAGTATGTCAAAGAGATACTGGGTAATTTTCACATGGAAAGCTGCAAACCCATGGACACTCCTCTTCCAAGAAATTAGAGGAAAGAGGATGCTAGTTCTGGAGAGTTAGTGGATGCTACTATCTACAGGGAGTTTGTTGGTTCACTATGTACTTAGTGAACACCATACCAGACATTTTCTATGTAGTTAACCAGCTGAGTCAAGCTATGGTTAAGCCTACCAAGCTCTTTTGGAAGGAGGAGGAGAATATCTTGAGATACCTAAGGGGCACATCAGAGTATGGATTATGGTACAGATGAACAAATGGATTGAAGCTTCAAGGCTTCATGGATGAATATTGGACAGACAGTCCATCAGACAGAAAGAAAATTTCAGGAGGGACCTTCAACATATGATTGACAACAGTGTCTTGGTACATCAGGAAGCAGTGATTTGTTACACTCAGCTAAGTGGAGGTGGAGTACATGGCAACAAGTAAAGCTACATGTGAGGCCATCTGGATGAGAAAGATTTCGGTTGGTTTATTTGGTTCTTAGGTGGATTCGATAGTGATACATTGTGAAGCCCAACAAGAAATTGCAGGACCTACACTAGTGTAGGACCAGAAGGTCCAAGAAACACCTATACTAGTGTGGGACCATAGGTATTAGCAGCACCTACATTGGTGTGGGCTAAATTTGGTGCATGTCTATTTTAGTTATCCCTTAATTAGGATGGAAAATAAAATGTAATCTAATCTCAAAATAAATTGTAATAGATAATTGAGTGTGATAAACTTAGTTAACTCATGAATTTTGATTTGAGGGTAGTTGGTGAGGTGTGTAGAGTAATTCTAGCTGTAATAAAGTTCGAAGTGTAGTGGTGCATTAGTTAATGTACGTTCTAATCAGTTTAACTCAGTTAAGTGAGTTAAAGTCAGTTATGATAGTTGTAACTGTTAGATACACTAGTGAGAGATCAAGTGAATTAAATATTATTTAATTCACAATCAGTGATCCCACATGCAACTGAGGATTTACTATTCTTATCTGCATGCATGTGTAACACCCCTAGTTTATGTTTTTCTTTCAAAGTTAGAATTTGAACTTTAATCCTAAGGGGAGTGGACCCCAAATGGACAAGTAAATTATGGAGGTAATTAAATATTTGATTATGAAAATTAAATAAAATAATTTTGTGCAGATTGACCAATGAGAATTGTGAGATCACTTGCTAAATCCAAGAGGATAGAGGCAAATAATTCCCAAAAATCTTTCAAAAATCCTTGAAAGAATTTATTTCCAAATCAGATTTTGAAGAAAATCTAGTTTCCCCAATGATGTGGAGAGTAGTTGGGAAGAGGTAAAAATCTAGGAAAAGCAGAAAGCAACTTTAAAAGTCCCTAAATAAGGAAGCCTAGGAAAATGGGAAGAAAAGCATCCTAATGTTTTGGACGCAGAATTAGAAATAGGCTTTGGGGAGCAAAAGCTTAAATAAGCTATTCTTGAACAGATTAGAGGTTGGTCTGTTCTGGAGGTGGTCTCAGCTCGGGGGTGAGTTCTGGAGATAGAGGGACTCTACGGTTGGGAGGACTGGTCAATTACCCAGGTGGTATGCTCACAGTAATTATAAACAATTGAAAATTTAATTTTGATGTGGCAGACTATAGTTACCCATGTATATTTTATTTCTGAATTATAGTAGTGTTCCATACATTTACAGAGCTAAGGAGGGATTTAACCCTCTCAGTTCTACATGGTTGTAGGAACTAGAAAAATGAGGAAAAATCATCCAGAAGCTCTAAACCAACCTTTGGTTTAAATCTGGAGATTTATAGTACCTCATAGTTTAGGATTTTGTAACTTGAATCTGCTTTTTTTAATAATAGGATTACAGCAGTGGACACTAGAGATAATTGAATTATATGGGTAGCAAGGAATTTATTAAAATTACTGAGTAAAGTACAGACTTGTAGACTTCCAAAATAGCAATACATGCCTATCTATAAGCTGCATGCTATAGTAAAGACAGATTTGAAAAAGCATAGATTTTAATGTTTTATACAATTTCAGCTAATGAAGAGACCTAGCTAACTATGATTACCAAATCTGCAAAAAATTGTAGTATGAGAAAATATATATATATCGAATGTGTGAAAAGTTGTGAAGGTTAACACCTATTTCATTCCTCAGATTTATGTAATGTTTAGAAGTGTAGTCAAATACTACATAGATTGAAGTTGTTATGATAAGAACAATTATAAATAGGTGAAAATAGTATAGTTGGCTACTATAATGAAAACCCAAACTACAGAGAGATTCCTAGTGGATGTATAGAATACAATTGAACATATAAACCCTGTAGAAATGGAAAGTTCTCAGGTACCGAGAAATTGCAGACTTAAAAAAAACTCCTACAACAGAGAAACTTATAGTCAATTATCCTAATATCCTGAGGAGGAATCAAGAAGTAGAAATAAGGCTGGTAAGTTTATCACTTTCTTCATTGTCCTCAGGAAATTCACTATGGAAAAGAAAAATATAGTATGGAGTGGTCAAAAATAAAAAAATCGAGCTGAAGGAGAGAGTTATTATACATATACATATATATATCAAAGGCTGAAGCCACTTATAAAATAGGCTCGCATAGTCCATAATGACATTCCAGAACTTAATTGTTCAGAAAATTCTATCATCTGAATAATGTTAATAGTCCCAGTCTCTGGCTGAAATTAACGCTACAAAAATAAAAAGAAGGTAGTCCATCCTTGTGAGAAAACTGTGAAATAAATTAAACAAGAATTGGAGGCAAACATCATTGCCGACAGGAGATAGACGCCAACCTGTGACCATGAAAAATAAGTGGTTACAATAGTCCTATCACAAGGATAAGTATGAAATCTTCAATAACCTATTCGTGAGGTAAGTAGCGTACCGGAAAAAGCATTGTGGGAAACAAGTTAATATGTATGAATACAATTGGATAATGATGTCCATAAGAGGTTATGACAACGAACCAGGGTTCTACTTACCCAGAAATTATAGGAAGAAACGGGTCCCTTCTGATGTTTATCTGAGAGACATCGAGATGAATTAGTTACATGTATACACAGCGTAGAAACTTAACCATTCTAGAATTCAATACTTTACAAAGTATTACCTCCAAAGTGGTATTTAAATCTGCGCAGGAGAATAATACATGTGTAACACGAAACCTCTACATATATTACAAAATGTCAATTATATGCTCACAGACGTGTATGAAACAAATATAAAACAAAACTGAACATAAATTAGAAACATAATCTCTTAACCTCGAGTGAGAGAAATCTCATAACCTCGAAAGAGAGAACCAGGGTAAATTGAGACGAAAAGAAATATAAATGTGTCGACCTGGGTGGAATGACATCAGAACAAAAAAACGAAACAAAATCATAGTTACTTCTAAATAGGTGACGCTATGTCATCTCATATAGAAACCATACGAATCGACATCGGCCACTAGGCAAAGTTGTATTACAGACACAGGCCGAAGTAATGAAGATTAAATATATATTGATAAAAAAAAAAACAAAACTCAGGAAACGTCGTGAACTTTCATTTCAGGGTTAATAATACACACTGCTCAATCCAAGTAGGCAGCACACCAAGATACAAAATACGAAATCATCAAACCACTGAATACTTCGACTAAAACAAGAACGTGAATAACGCGACCAATATACTAGCGTAACCACAATTTAAAACCTGAAGAGAATTCTGTGTCATTCCCCAAGATTTGAGAAGGACTTAACCATTAACAAAAAGGGGAAGGATATAACATGAATTTTACCTGAATGATAAATCTCACGGCGTTAGGAGGATTGATGCCATCTTGTATAACCAAACACAGAAGTGAATCTGTGAGACTTCGGCGTTCATGGAGAGAAATTGTTACCAGTTCCAAATGCGAGTTGCAGATTGAAAAATCAAACTTATAGTGTAGCCAAACCCTAAGTTAGCATGGATCTCCGCCGTCCACATGGAGGGCGATGCCCACACTCAGACAAGACCAGAGAGACAAGTACCTCAGGAAAAATTCAAGAACGTTGAAACACGAGCGATAATATTGGCAAAACGATCTCATAGTATGCATTCTTATCAAGAATTATACGAAGCACATGAAAGACCACGCATAACTTAATTCTTCCAAATAAAAGTCGTCGAAAGTACAATGTAAACTTTATGAGGAGTGAACGGAGGTTCTTCTATCAAGACATAGCAATTAAACCAGTGAGTAAATAGAAGTGAACAAGTACTGAAGCCGTAGCCTTGCTCAGATGCGCAATCGAGTTCTCATGGGTATCAACGAAACCATGACAAGATGTAATGGTTACAATAATATCGACATCTATTGAATTTGAAAGATTAATAGATATAACTTCGCATGAGGAATATAAACGATACCATAGTGATATGTATAATAATCAACCCCATAGTGATTCGTAATTCAATCATGAGTGAAAGAAGATCCAGTAAGCGATCTATGAAGTACACATTATCTTATATCATACTTGGTAGTATTGAGATATTAACCAAAGTATTGTCAATTCATATCATTTGTGGTGGCATCTAGGTATTAGCACAAGTATTATGTTTAGTGCTTCGTGTTGAAATAGCAACCCACGCTTTTACAATATATATATATATATATATATATATAAGAGTTAACTAAAACCATAAGTGGCCAAACTAAAAGAGATATTCTAGAAAAGAGAGGGGTATCGTGCCATGACACAACAAACATTTGTATGAGTGAAGTTCATACAATTACACATAGTTGAAAAACAAAATTTTTTTTGTGGGTGTGAAATTGAGGGACATGATAGCATGTCAGTTCCAGTGGAGACCCAATTGAGATATAGGTGAAATGGATGTTGAATATCATTTGTAGGATTATGAAACCAAGCACCCATTGGATTTCCCATGATCCCTGCGCAGTCAAGGAAGGCCAAAATTGCTAAATAATAGGGATTGCATTCCATTTGAATTGCACAAGAAAAGAAGGCTTTTTAGAGGCTGAAAATTGGCGAAGTGTTTGTCATTTTTGGCCGGGACAGTGTGAGACAATTAGCTGAGTACATGAGGTTCTTGTGAGAATATTTGTATATAATTGTTTCATGTATCCATTATGAATATACAATAGAAGATAGTGGGGTTTTGAGAAACAAGCTTTCCCCAGGAAATTATGTATGTTGTGGTTTGATTGATTCTTCTTTGCTTCATGTGATTGACGATTGTGTTTTTAATTCCGCAATTGATTTGAATAAGTGATTCAGTATCTAAATTTAGTACATTGTTATATCGGATTGATAATTGTTTTATAATTTCTAAATTTCATTCAACCATTCTTCTTGTACAATTCTATCACTCCCCTTATTGATTTTGGGTGTGTATTTTACCTTCATACATTCTAGCTTGCAGAAGAACATGGAGAGGATTTGATGGTTGGAGATGGCAGGTTCATTACTGGGAATGACACATTAATAATTTCCTCAAAATATTGAAAATTCCCCTGAATCTATGGGATTTGGCATTCATGGTAACTTAGAATTTGTGATTTATGACCCAATGAAGTTTGTTTTTGCACCTCAGAGGAAAATAATTTCTTATACTTCCTTTTGGAAGAAGGATTTCCTTAAGCAGGTTGGAATTTTAGTCCTAATGATTTAAATTTGGTTTAATCAACATTGGTGATGAAACATGGAGGCACTTGATAGTCCAAGGATTCCTTTGAGACTAAAGTTTCACTACAAGGAGAGGAGTGCATCTTCTTCTAGTAGTTCATTGAAAATTAAGAGGGTTCATAAGGAGAATGACTGAAGTGTGGAGTCGTCAAACAATTTGGAGAGTATTAAGGGCTTCCAAAGGAAAATAGAGGAGGATGAATAAGTATCCAATACTCCAGTTCAATCTGAACTTGAACTTTCATGTAAATAAGAGGATTTTTTGTAGATGTTGGAGAAACTTAACAGAAAATGAACAATAAATTGAGGACACATCCTCCAAAATTTCCTAATAATTTAAAATTTGTTAGATATATAATACCTAAACGGGAATGGGAATCTCAGGACCTGGAAACCATGAAGGGGAAAGAAAAGTTAAGAATGAATATCTAGAGTGTAGCACTAGTGCACTGCTAATGGAATATTATGAAGGGAAGGAAAACAATGTCGGTGTCTATTAGTTTGTGCCTAGAAATGAGCATTGGTGTTTAAAGGAAAATCTCAGTGTAACTATTCAATAAGAGATAGATGCAAAGGAACCCATTAAGTTTGTGGTTTGGAAGGGGACACAAAATTTCACACACTGAAAAAGGTGCATAAATAAAGCATTTATGCTCATCAAAATGAAACTCAAAAGGTAAGAAATTAGATTAGAAGTGAAACTTCTGAAATAAAAGAAATAAAATTTTAATTTAACTATTCCAAAAGTGGTATATAAAGAAACTATCCCTTCACTTCCAATTGTTTTCCACAAGAAAATCCAACAGCGTATGGACATAATTTTTCCTAACGTGATGCCTGAGGAAATCATTCACGCACGTTTCATTAAGGTCTAGAAGGAAAATTACCAGCTCTTGGACATAAGGTTTCATCCGAAACATGATAAAGGGAAGGAGAAAATGACTCTTTCATAGTTCAAGGAGAATATATTGCACATTACGAAAAAAAAAATGATAATACAGAGTGAAAGAAACATGTTAAATATTATACATCGAGTATGCTAGATGGTGAGAGTACAACTCAATATGAATTTAAAGAAGTTCATGTTTGTAGTGAAAATGAGAGAAGAGGGGATGGATATTTGTTTTTTCCATCATTAAAGGATCCATTATCAAGCATGAATATTCTTAGTGATCTAGACCCTTGAATTTGTGGTTTTGAAGGGGACACAAAATTTTCACACACTGAAAAAGGTGCATAAAGAAATCATTTACACTCATAAAAATGAAATTCATGAGTTAATCCATCCTAGATCAGTGAAACTTCTGAAAGAAAAGAAACAAAATTTGAATTTCACTATTCTAAAAGTGGTATATAAAGAAACTAACCCTTCACATCCATTTTTTTCCACAAGAAAAGCCAGCAGCATATGGACATAATTTTTCCTAAAGTGATGCATGATGAAATCATTCATGCACATTCCATTGAGGTCTAGAAGGAAAAGTACCAGCTCTTGGACATAAGGTTTCCTCCTAAACATGATAAAGGGAAGGAGAAAATAACTCTTTCATAGTTCAAGGAGTATATGTCGCATATTTCCAAAAAAATTGATAATACAAAGTGAAAGAAACATGCTAAAGAATATACATCGAGTAAGTTAGATGGCTAGAGTACAACTCAATATGAATTTAAAGAAGCTCATGTTTCTAGTGTAATGAGAGAAGAGGGGAGGGATATTTGATTTTTCTAATATTAAAGGATCCCTTATTGAGAATTCATATTCTTAGTGATTTGGATGAAAAGAAACGTATGAAACAAAACCCATCATATATGGAAGGGGTGTGGTGACAACATACAACTAATATGCAAAGTTTAATTTTTCTAGTCAACATGAGATAAATAGGGGAAAATTGATTAATTGTGCACATTTAAAGGAGTTAGTTCCAATTGTTTGTATCAACGTCAATCACACAGAATAAAGGATACATGGTGAAGAAAATTTATCAGCCTTACAATATTCCTTGAAAATATATAATGTTGAATGTGTGGAATCTAGTTTCCCTGATATATATGAGAAGTGCAATGAAAAATCATGGAATTTGAAAATGTCAAGAAGCCTATCTCAAGTGTTACGCATTTAGGTCTGAAGCACATCGAATAAGAAACGCAGGAAACATGGAATTATTAAGAAGAGATAATTCTTTACAAGTAGAAGTTGTTGAAAAGGCTAAAGAGGACCAAGTAGAAAAATAAAAAATGGAAGACTCTTCACATACTAGGTCAATCGAGGATTTTGGAATCCATATGAGTTGCGTTAGCTCACTGATTCAATCATGCATTGAAAAAGAGATAGAAAATAGTGATATAGAGAAAATGTATTTGACATAAAAATGAAAAAGCCAAAATTTTAACCTGAGAGAGAGCTATCGGAGGAAAAACATTCTAGTTTTATGGGAGAGTCAGAGTTCCATGAGTAGTATTAGAGGAATTAAAAAATGTGAATTTGATAGAATGAATTCATTTCCTAGAAGGGTGAAGTCTACCCAACCTAGTCATAAAAACCAAGTGCATCCTTCACATAACAAAAAAATAAGCATGTAGATTTTCTCATCTACAGGTCATGAGTAATTTGACCCAATTGTGTCATAAATTATGAAAAAGGACAACTTACATTCAATCAATAACAAATAAGTTTTTCCAAAATAATCACCAAGATGGTTATTTTTATTTGAGGTATAGTAGTTCAATAAACATAATTCTCCACCCCTTATTTTGGAGGAGTTGGAGATGAGAAATTTCCTACTACCTCATCCATTGATAAATCCCACATAAGAAAATATAAAGGGATTCCTTATATGTTTTCTTTTTAACATTTAATTTCTCTGCTCTTTTTTTTTTCTAATAGTTTCTTTACCTCGCCCTTAAGTTCAATAACTCATAAATCACTAGAAAAAAATACACTTAACTAGTTCATCGGTTGAATAAAAATGATATTTCTAATACGGTTTGTTATTTAAAAGATCAAGAAAATAATTTCCTTTCAAAACCAAAATGTACTATAACTAGTGAAGGAAGTTATTACATTTAAAAATTTCTACCATTCTTCTCACTTCAAAATTTGATTATTACTTTTTTTTTTATGGGAAAATAAACATTTTTTTAAAGGCACTAAGGAATGAAGTCATTTCCTACAAAGGTAAAGTCTGAACAACCTAGTCATAAAGATCAAGTGAATCCTTCATGTCACAAAAAAGTGAGCATGTAGATTAAAATTTTCTACCATTCTTCTCACTCGAAAATTTGATTTTTGATTTTTGTTTGATGGGAAAATAAATGATTTTTAAAAGGAAATAAGGTCTCAAATTATGATCCTTAAATGAGGGACTAGATTCCCTGATTACGAGTTGATTTTTTTCTTAGTTTTGGGTCTTGATGATGTGTGTTATTATGACTCAGTTGTAGAGATTGAAAGTAGTGGAATATTACTAGTTCAAAGAGGAATTATGGAAAGATGATTGTAGATAATTTACTAATAAAATTTATCTGCCCTAATATTTAATAAGCATTCCCAAGGGTTAAAAAAGGTCCAAATGTCCCTTATCCATAAAAATTGGTGATTAATGTGACTTTATACTCTATTTTCAAATGCCAGATTGAGATGGATAGCATAAATATTACAATTATATACTATAGTTAACCTTCTTAGTAGTATTTTATGATTTAAAACCTCTTATAATGACAAAATACTATTCCATTAAAGCATTCCAGCTGTAAATAAAAGTCAAAGTTCCATAAGTAGTATGGGAGGAATTCAACATTAGGAATGTGATAGAAGCATGTAATTCCTAGAGGGGTGAATTCTTCCAAACCTGGTTATAAAAACCAAATACATCCTTCATGCAGAAAAAAATAAGCTTGCATATTTCCTCATATAGAGGTCCTAGGTACTTTGGCCCAACTGTCTCATCCATTATGAAAAATTGCAACATACATTCAATCGATAACAAATAAGTTGTTCCATAACAATCATCAAGATGGATATTTTGATTTGAGGTCTAGTAGTTCACTAAAGATAATTATCCAACCCTTATTCTCAAGGAGTTGGAGCTAGAAAAGTTCCGTCACCCTCATCAATTGAAGAAGGCCCAGATGAGAAAATATGAATAAATTTCTCAATGTGAAATCCATTTGACATCCAGAAGTTGGAGTTGGGAAAGTTACTACCACCTCATCAATTGAAGAAGGCCCACATGATAAAATATGAAGAGATTTATCAATGTGTAATTAATTTGGTATCCAGTCTGTTATCACTATAAAAAATTTTTCCAAACTTGGACAGTTTGCCTTGTTCCTAGTCATGGTTTTTAGATAGGTGTTAAGTCATTTTAAGTTTTTAAGGGTTAAGTACTAGGGTTAGAGTCTCATTTTCATTCACATACTAAAGTCCAACAACCTTATTTCATACCTTGAGAGTCTCATACCATGTTTAGAGAGTCAAGTTTTAAACCATTTAAAAAAAAAATTGATTAAGTCACGAAACCACATTTTCATAGCATGGACAGTGTTAAAAACTGCTTTTGCGCTACAAAAATGCTACTCTTTTCGTAGCGTAAAAACCTAAAATTACATTAGGCATGCTACGAAATCGTGGATTCATAGCAAGTCTTTTCAAAGTATCAAATCCATCAAATTCCGTTAACCCTTCATGATTAGGTGTTAGCCACGAGTCTTTTCTCACACATGCAACCATTCATAGCCATCATGACATTCATTAGAGGTCATTTATCTTAGTCATTTTAAAATTTGAAAGGGGCTAGTTTTTGGTTTTATTGTCTCATGCAAGAAACACATGATGCATACCCTTTTCCGAATGGTAATCTCATGGTAAGAAAAAACCAAAGCTTCTCTCATTCATCAAGCGAGGCAGTGTCCCTAATCAAGTGAGGCAGTTTACTTTGAAATCAAGCGAGGCTGATTATTACTTTCAAGCGAGGTAGTTTACTCTAAAATCAAGTCAGGCTAATTATTACTTTTAAGTGAGGTAGTGTCCCTAATCAACCGAGATAGTTTACTCTGAAATCAAGCGAGGATATTGGTTACAGGTTTTCAAGAAGCAAACAGGAATTTCAAGGAAAGGATGACAGGGGAAAGAAAGAACCACAGGTTAGGCCACTGTTTAAGGATGGAGCCTGAAAGCATAGAGGTTCTAACCAAGGACAAATCAGTTGAGGAGGCCTTCAAGAAGACAGGATGTTGGAAATTATATGGAAAAATTCAAGGAGGTCATAATCAAGTGACAAAAGAGTTTTCTCTTCATTTCACAGGTTCAAATACAAAAGTTGGAGTCTTAAAATTGCCAATTTCCCCTGAGATCATATCATTAGTGACAGAGATTCCAAGGGGAGAAGAAATATGGTTTAAAAATTTTAGGTTTGAGATGGAACCTTGTAAAATATTTCTGAAGGCATGGTTTGTAGAGACAGACTTAACTAAAGCAGTGTCAAGAAGCTACATCAAGAACACATATGCCAACCTGCTCTGCAACATTCAAAGGTATTTCACCTGTGAGGGAATATACCATAAGGTGTATTCTTATCATTTCAAACTCCTGTTGCATTTTACTGGAATGATTTCTTTGGATTTTCCTTTATTCTTGTTTCAAATTTTAGCTAAGATGGCATATAAAGTGAAAATGAAAGCTCAATACTATGAAACTTCACTTTTCCATCATGGTCTAGTTAAATTGATAGTTTTACATGAACTTCATAGGATAAACAGAGAATGGTCTACATTTTTATTTTTGTGTGGATTTGGGGTGGAAACACAAGAAACAGTTATTAGCCCTAAGGCCAAAGAAAAATCACCATCAGAAACCAGTGATCCTATGGAGAGAAGATCAAAAATATTTGTCAAGTTGAAACCTAGAAAGCAAGTGAAAAATCCAGAAATCAAAACATCAGTGATCATTCAAGAGACCCCTCAACCTACACAAAAGAGGACAACTTAAGCTAAGGAAACAGTACAGGAATAGTCAACCAGCAAATCAGCCCAGAAAAGATTGACTAAAAGTCAAATAGCAAAGGAAAGGGGCAAAACAATGGTTTTAGAAGAAATTCCAGGTTTAAAGGGTAATTTGAATGATGTTTTACAGGGCATTGATATTGAAGAATCTCCTTTAGTTTAGGCAGAATTTATAAAATTGGATGAAGGGAAATATAAGAATATGAAATCTTCCAAAAAGCTGGATTTTGATGATGAAATTTCATAGTTTGTGTTCAAGCCCAGAAGGCCTTTAACTAGACAATCAAAGAAGTTGCAAGAGCTGGATATGCAGTTAGATAAAGTAGGGGAAGTTTCCAAAGTTTTTGAAGAGCCCATAGACCTATCATCACCAATGCCTGAAGGTGACAAAACCAGAGTTTTCAACACTCAAAGAGAAAAGAGCAGTTATGAAAAAATTAAAGAAAAGTTGAGACTGGCTAATCTTGAAGTGGCTAAGATTAAGAAGAAAGCAAGAAAACATGCTATTGAGAAGACAAAATTCAACAGAATAAGGGCTCTGTGGGAGGTTGAAAGAGTTTCAAAACCTGAAACAGTTAGCAGTGAAGTTGAATACTTTACCTAGATTGTCCCTGCAATCAAAGAGGCAAGATTTATGAGAATGATAAATGTTAAATTGAGGGCTACTAACAGGAGACTGAAGAGGAATATTTAAGATCTTGAAATTCAATTGACAAAGTCTAAAGGTCAGCTATAGCAAAGATAGAACAAGAGTAGAAAGTGACAAATCCTTAATACAATCTTGTTTTTGAGAAGGACATCACTTTTTGAGGACATTTAAAAGTTGACTTATTTTGATTGTTAAGGTCTATAGACATCATGGAAATCATTAAAAGGTGAAAATATTCTTAAATTCTGAAAATTGTGAAAAAACTATGTAAAATAGACATACACAGAAGTTTCGTAGTGCGCTACGAAACTGTTGTAGGTGCATTTTTCAATATTTTTATAATGGTTTTGAGAGGTAAAAACACTTGGTTTCTGAATTTTGTTGCTGGTGGTGGATGGAAAGGGCTCATAGATGAAATTTCAGGTGTCAAAGAAAAAGAAAGTGGATGGTTAAGAGATTTTTACAAAGATACATATTCTGCGCTACAAAAACAACTGCTATTTTCGTAGCGAAGCCATATCATCTCTCTTTATACTTTTTCAAAGGCTTAATTTTTTTACAGATGGAAAGGCATGGTTCCATGGAAATGATAACACATGTCACTTATCTCAAAAATTCAATATTTCCAGCAAAAGGGTTCGAAGATCATCAATGAAGGTAAAAGCTAAATTACAGGAAACGTGTTCCCTGTTTTGTAGGGAAAATAAGACATGAATCAGCATGATTGCATAACAAGATTAAAGGCATCATAAAGGTTTAAGATATGGAGAAATAGTTGTCAGAGATATTATTTAAGTCTTAGATAAGGTTTTTTTAGACATAATAAGGAGTTTTACTCCTATTTGTACTAGGGCTTCTAGAAGAGACAGTTAACTGTCAAATGTAATTAAGTCTGTTTTAGGAGCAGATAGGTGTCAAACTTAGAAATTTGAATTATCTTCAAGATGGATAAGAGAATCCAAGATTGTAATAATGACTCTATAAGAAACATGAATTCGAATTGCTAAAGGTTGGAAATTTTCATTAACAAGCAAACTATGTTATTATAGCAGACAGGTGAGTTTTCATCTTAATACAGATATTGGCTTTACTACTCAGGATTCAGAAAGAGTTTTTGGTGTTTGATCTTCCTATGGCTTTCCTCATCTACCTATTTGCAGTGGTATGAACATGTTTTACTTAGAATTCATTGGAAAATGCTCTAATTTTCTTCATATGTTTGTAAACTGTGTTTTATTCATTGTGTTACTGTTTTCCTGATACATCTAAAACTCTGAAATTCTTTGACTTCCATGTTAAGCTAATTTTGATGTTTTTTTGAAACATACCTTGACTCCATAGCCCAATAGATTTTTTTTTATCAGTAATTCAACAAGTAATACACTTTTATCCAATTTATTCCTAGAGTTAGCTATCTAATCCTTAATTCAAAATCTTAAACCTATTGAGAGAGCCCTCTCAGGTTGAGGAGGCTAAGCCTCAACTAAAAGTCTGGTTTGAAATAGTTACTCAGAGTCTACTTGATCAACAACCTATCAGGGTCAGATTTTGTGATAACACAGGCACTCTTCTCTTTTTTGTCTACCAGTCTCTTTATCTATGCCCTTAAGTTCAGTAAATCATAAAGCACACTAGACAAAACACACTTACCTATTTCAATCAATTGAATAAAAATGGTCTTTCTGAAGGGTTTCTTGGAGATGAATATATTATTTAAAATATCAAGAAACCAAGTTTCTTTCAAAATCAAAATTTATTATCACCATGGAAGGGAGTTATCACATTTAAAAGTAGCTACCATTCTTCTCACTAGCATACTTGTTTGTTTCTCTTTTATTGGTGGAATTGTTTTTTGAATTTCTTCTTAGAAAAATGCCAGTAAAGAAACAAAATTGCATAAAACTTTAGCCTATTTATTTTATGCTACTCTTTCCTATGCTACTAGCTTACAACTTTTTCTTTGCAACATGTGGTGCAATTGCTATTTTTAATTATTTTGTAGACTCACTATAACATACCATTTTTATTATATTATTTATCTTAGTGACTCTTAGGATTTTACTATTCCAACTCCACTATAAGTGTTTGATCTACTGATATTTCTCTCCATCTTTGTCTTGATGATGAACCTTAGTAGCTGTTCAAAAAGTGCCAACATTATCAACAAGATATTTTCTTACTACTTTATTTTATTTTTTATTAATTTATTTTTTAAAAAGGTATACGTTATTCTAATTTTTGCTAACTCTATTTTTTTATTAATTTGTTTTTAATAGGTATATTTTATTTTAATTTTATTAGTTTATTTTTAATAGAGTGTATATTAAATTTTATTTTAACTTAAAATTTATTATTATTATTATTATTATTATTTAATTTAAAAGAATTAATTTACATATAATAAATTTAAATTTAAGATGATTTATATTTATTTTATATGATGATGATGATTAATGTTTATTAAAATTATAATAGTTATTTCTATATGTCAAATCCATATTGAATATTAAAATAATTACATTTTTTTTAAATATGAAATTATTTATAAATAAATAAACAATATTTCATTTATAATCAACATTATTTTTTTTATTAATTTTTTTTCCCAAGTATTACCTATAAAATTTTAAACTCAATCAAATAAACTCAGGATTTTTTTTAAATAACATGAAAATCAGATAGTCAAGTCCCACTAGCACAACTGGTTGAGGATGGGCCTCGTTAGCAAGGCGACCTAGGATCAAACCTCATGGGTGTGGTTGTGCCATGTGCTAGGGCTAGGAGACATGCTAAAAAAATCATGTTAGCTAAAGTTTGGTGTGGCTCAGGTCGGGTGTGATCCTTGGGTGACTTTGACGGCTTCGATGCCCATAGGTCATAGGTCAAGCTTGGAATATCGCAGACAACTTGGAAAACAAACAAAAAACATGAAAATCAGATAAATAGATATATAGTTAAAAAAATTATTATAAATATTAAATTTGTATATGTTTATTAATTAATTTTTTTTTTTTGTATATCTAAAATATATATATATATATATATATATATATATATATATATAGACACACACACAATATAATAAATTGAATTCATTTCATTTATTGCTTTCTTTTCTTAATTCATAATATCTTATGCTTTTTTATTATTAATTTTTTATTTCATGGAAACTATAATATCTTTCTCAAATTAAGTTGTAAAACACTTTTGAAGACAAAAATATGTTCAATTTTATATAATAATATTTTTCATTTTACATAATAATTAATATTATATTCATATATACAAACCTATTAATTATGTTGAAGAATACACACTAGTCTAGATTCATCTTAACCCACAATCTATCAAGCTTGAAAGGGATCAAATCTCAAGGTGAAAATATTTCCTCAAGTTTTTCATTCTCGAGAGGTTTGATCATTCTTGACTCTTGATAGACATGGTGTTAAGAAGGATCTAGGTTGGTTTATGTTGTGCATGATCAAAAAACAATTTTTGAACATATAATTATTTTGATCATTTTATATATGCTAAATATGTTTAAGTTTAATTTGGTTATTCTTATTTTAAATTTGCTTAGTTACCTTATCTTGTTGAGATGATAGATATTGTTAATAACTTGAATGATGAAAAATGAGGAGAATTTTCTTTTTGAATCCAATGTGCCAATGTAATGATGTTGATTGATAGAAAAGGTGACTAATAAGAACGTACTCAATTACAAATATACTTCATTGTCATCATTCTCAAACTATTTTCTTCTACGGTTCTTATTGTCACACCTATAGTTTTGCCATTTTTTCATATCGATCATATGAAAATGCTAGTTAAAATTGTAGGTCATTGAAATCTTTAACTCGAGCTATTGTAGTAAATGCCATACCTTGTCTCTCTTGCTCTCCAATATTAATAGTAGCTTTCTCTGAATTCAATCATTGTGACATATGAAGTGTTAAGACTCACATAATTTTCAATGGTATTTCTTTTATATTACCTTGTTTGAATGTAAAGTCACTAACAATGTTGAATCATGGAAATCATGGATAATAAGAATGTAATGAATTAAAAATAATTTACAATTTCAAGAATCAAACATTTCAAGTAAGTGAACTTTTTATTTAAGATGAAAATTAAAGTGTTTTTATCTATGGTTGAATAATTATAACACATAAATCAATGCATGTCGTCAATAATTTTTTTGTGCTCACACTGAAATCAATGCACATTGTTTTTATTTTTCTAAGGAAAAACTGTAGTTTCATTTACGAATTTAAAAAAAAAATACATTTTGTAAATACACATATGAGTGTGTATTCATGATGTATTTTCCCTAATCCAAACAGTGGCCATGAAGAAAATACTGTATTTTCCAAAAAATGTATACATAATTACATCAAACACCCCTAGAGGCCCTCTCAAAGTGCTCAATTAAAATAAAAACAAAACAAAATAGCTATACTTATAATAAAACTAAAAAAAATAGAGTTTCAACCTTATTGGCTACAAAAGTAGGTTCAAAATCTAACACCATGACATACAAATAAAGAAAAAGAATAGTGATAAAATATGAACTATATATGTGTCTATGCACCAAATTCATCCATAAAATAGGAACTATGTCTATGCCTATGCACCAAAGCCCACAATCCAACTGAAGGCTTCCTTAGGTAATATGTTTGTTCCCTATTATGATCCTTGAAAAAATGAGTCTAAGAAAAATAAACATAAGAAATCTTTATTCTCTCTAAAACCTCCAAAATATGGCTAACGTGTAAACTGCAACATTTTTAAATTTCATTAACCCTAATGATAACCAACAAAGAATACCAAACAAAATATAAGTGGCCTAGGAATAAAGGTATAGGACCCATGAACTCCTGATCTTCTAAATAGGGACAATGGATGGAATATCAATAGTTCATGGGTCCCATCCCTTTATTCTTAGGCCCCTCCTTTTTGTTTTTCTCCCCTCTTTTGTTTCCTTCTCATGTCCTAGTTGTGTTTTTCTATGGTTTCTTTTATTTTTGGTGCATTTACTAAGTTCTCTGTGTTTAATTTTTTAATTTTTTTTTAATTTTATATTATTTTTTTCTCAACTTTAACTTTCTAACTACAATTTTGTGTTTTTTCTATTATATTGTTGTTTATAATTTATTTTAGGGATTTTTTTTTGTTTTATATATTGTTATTTATTAAGAATTCTCCAAATTTGTCTTTTTAATTTCTTTTATAACATTTATTATTTTAAGAATGATTATAGCCTAATTTTCCTATTATAATAAAATAATATAAGATTATTAATGTATATTTAGATATTTGTTTCTATGGTATTTTTTTATTCTCTTTTTTGTTATTTTGGTTAATTTATTTCTTTTATTTTTTTTGTAAATTTCTAATTTATTAATTAAATCAATTTTTATCTTATTAAGATCATAATAATAGTAGAAATCGTTTCTATATGTTTCTTTAAATAAAAACAATAAATAAACATTAGATATATAATATAACGTACTGCAAAATCCCCTCAATACAAAGAGTGAAGGGACCTCTACTTGAATGGCGCATGCGGCACAATACTTGCTAAGGTTTTGCAAATGGGGTAGCAAGCTATGTGGGATTGATCATGGGGAAAAATCCATACTTAAGCGCGCTTGAGCTAGAGGCAATCTAGGATGGGTGACCTCCCGGGAAGTCTTGGTTACCGAGTACAAGCCCCAGAAGTGATGATCGACAGCCTGTGATTCATTTCAATAGTTTCAAGCCCACTTCTTCACCCTTGTGAGCATCACCCAATGCAATGAGTGCTAAGTGGACTATTCAAAAATCATGAGAAATCAGTGAGTTGCAGCTACCTCTCATGGAAATGGTCATAGATGAATGACTTACTTAACACAGGTGAATCCCAAAAAACGATATCTAATATAATGCACTGCAGAAGCCTCAATACTTAAATAAATAAACAATTAAATAAATAAATTATTAATTTATTAAATAATAAATTATTTATTTTAATTATTTTTTAGACTCACTATAACGTACCATTATTATTTATTTTGAATTATATCGAGAAAAGAAACCCTAGGATGGCGTTCACGGTTGCTGAAGAGACTAGCTTCCACCAGAGCGATTTAGGGAGCTAGACAAATTTCTACTTGCAAATTCCTGGAGCCTTGCTAAGTCTCAGTTACGTCTCCCCTACCGTTGTCTCATTCTAGATGTCTACGCTTATGGCTCCCCTGCCACCGTCACATTCTTGTTGTGTCCTGTCACTCATGGCGACCACCGGTCTACAGGGTCTGCTATCCCTCGTAGCTTCTTTCTTGCTAATGGCTGCATCAGATTCAAGGGAGATTTAAACAAACTTTTACCAAGAATTCACTTCTCCCTTCCAACTATGGGTAGATACAAATGCCCTTCCAACTGTGGACAAAAACAAATGCCTGATCTAGAGCCAGAGGCTCCTCAAGGTGCTACTACGGAGGTAAAGGGAGATGCGGTTGCCCCTGACGCTGAACCCTGATGAGATCAGTGCCATTTGCCACCACTACTGTGTGAAAATCCCTCCTTGTTTTATGACCTGCGACAGTAGTGTCTTTTGGATCTGAATGCGAATAGTACAGAGAGGCCTTCTCATCCTTACTTTTCTTTTCAAATCTAGATCTCTCTTCTTTCAAGCAAATCCTAGTTGCTATGGGTCCATTCAATTGACAGCGTTCAGATGCTCATGCATACCCTTGAGCACAAGTTGGGAATACCCTCAGCTCTTCAACGACTTCTTTATGGAGGTAAACAACTTGAAGCCTCTCTCTCTCTATCATACTATAACATTGAAAGAGATGCTACTTTAGTTTTATCCCTTCGTATGAGAGGAGGGGTTGTTGGAAACTCTTCTTCTACTCCAGCCTTCTCTTATAAAGACACGGTACATGCACAACCCAGGAAATTTGGCCCTTCTTCTAAAGCCCCAAAACCTTTTCTGGTTGATAAATTAGAGTATGTTCCCTCTATAGAAATTTCTCATCCAGATCTGGCAGAAGATCTTCAAAAATATGCAGAAACCGCTATCATATGTAGATTCAATGGCCTTTGGCCCCGTACCAAGGATATTTATGATTGGATCTATTCCAATTGGACCCACAACTGCAAAGTCGGCTTTTGTTCAAAAGGATTTTTCATAGTCCTGTTTGATCATATCACGGATTATCACAAGGCCCAAAATAAAGGCCTGTGGTTTTGGGGAATGGAAGGGTTGTTCAGTACTCCCTGGTTCCTGGATTTCGACACAACCATAGCAGTGATTACTAGAACTTTGGTTTAGGTTAGGCTACCCAATCTATCGGCTCACCTATGGCACCTTTCTGTCTATTGAGGAATAGGAAACACCCTGGGTCGCTTTATAATGGCAGACTATGATTGAGAGTACCATCGATTATACACATATGCCAAAATATGTGTGGAGGTTGACATTAACAAAGGTTTTCTCAACCAGATTATTCTCAAAATAGGAGACTTCGTATGGACATAGATCCTAGATTATGAGAACACAACTTTCCGATGCCGACATTGTCACCAAATTGGGCATCTTTAGAAATCCTTCCCCATATTCCTTGCAAAAAAAAAGGAAAACATTCCTCCATCCAAATCCAAAATATGGACACCATGCAGACCGCCGCCTATGGATGATACTAAAGCTCCAAGTTCAGATGATGAATAGATAGATGAGGAAATGGAACAGGCTCAACATTCTAATAGCTTGTCTTCTGCCACACCTGGGGATCCTCCAGACACGATGAACTCCCAGAAACGTACTCATGATTCCTCCTCTTCTGATACAGATAAGGAGACTCCTCCCACTGCTACAACCAGTCTACAAGTGGCTCTAACCCATCCTCGCCAAGCTGGATGGATAAAATTCATCAAGAAGAAAGGAAAAAAACTTCGCTTAGAGGCTTCTGCCCATTCTGGGTAGATTTCAGTTTTTTCCATCATTCTCCCTTGATCATTGTTTGTTTCTCCTCCTCTTCACGGGACCGAGGTGGATAGTTCATCCTTTCCGGTTGGCCAATTTCTAGTCTCTCTTGTTCGTAATTTGGCCTTGTACCATATTTTCTGTTAATAGAATTATTCATATTCAGGGAAAAAAAAACCGTACCATTATTATTATATTATTTAGCTTAGTGACTCTTAGGATTTTAGTGTTTGATCTCCAATATAAGTGTTTGATCTGTTGATATCACAACCATATTTTTCTTGATGATGAACCTTAGTAGGAGTTCGAAAAGCGTCAACATTATCAACAAGATTTTTGCTTAATACTTTATTTTATTTTTTAAAAAGATTTATGTTATTCTAATTTTTATTAACTCTAATTTTTGTTTTAATAGGTATATTTTATTTTAATTTTATTAGTTTATTTTTAATAGAGTATATATTCAAATTTATTTTAACATAAAATTTAGTATTATTATTTTTAATTTAAAATAATTAATTTCCATATAATAAATTTAAAGTTAAGATGAAGTTATATTTATTTTATATGATGATGATTAATGCTTATTAAAATTATAATTAATTTTTTCTATATGTCAACTCCATATTATATATTCAAAAAATTGCATTTTTTTAAATATAAAATTATTTATAAATAAATAAACAATATTTCATTTATCATCAACATTTTTTTTTGTTAATTATTTTTTTCCCAATTATTACCTATAAACTTTTAAACTTAATCAAATATAGTTAGGAATTTTTTTAAATAACATGAAAATCAGATAGTCAAGTCTCACTAGCACAACCAGTTGAGGATGGACCTCATCAACAAGGTGACCCAAGATCAAACCTCGCAAGGGTAGTTGTGCCATGTGCTAGGGGTAGGAGACATGCTAAAAGAATCATGTCAGCTAAGGGTTGGTGTGGCCCACACCGAGTGTGATCCTCAGGTGACTTTGACAGCTTAGATGCCCTTGGGTTGCGACTCCTCAGGCCAGAGGTCAATCTTGGAGGATCGCAAACAACTTGACAAACAAAAAAAAAATCATGAAAATTAGATAGATAGATATATAGCTAAAAAAAATTATAAATATTAAATTTGTATATGTTTATTAATTAAATTTAAATATAAAGTTTTGAAATATAATGATTACAAATAAATTATTATTTTAATATCGGGGTAGTCGAACGTATATATAAAATGACTTTTTTCACGACATTTTTTTGATTAATTTTAATGCAAATCAGGCTGATATTTTTAAAAACTTGAGTTTAAGTTGTTTAATATGTAGATTTGAGTGTCCCAAGGGGTTTTTTAGAGCATCGAATTCATTTACGCATTCAAAAATACATTGTAAAAAATAAAAAAATCACATTATTTCATGAAATTGATTTGCTCAAAAAAAAATATTTTGTCTATAAGTTAGACTAGGTCTTTCAATATATAAATAAAATGAATCTTAATTTATAACTATTATTTATGATTTACATATATTTCACATATATTATTATTTATAATTATATGTTTATTAATTAGATTTATTATATATATATATATATATATATATATATATATATATATATATATATATATATATATATATATATATAATTGAATTCAATCAATTTATTATTATTTTTATTGATATTTCCTTATGTTTTTTTATTATTAATATTTTTTTCATGGAAAATATAATATATTTCTCATATTAAGTTGTAAAACACTTCTTAAAACAAAAATATGTTCAATTTTATATAATAATATTTGTAATTTTACATAATATTTAATATTAAATTCATAAATACAAACCTATTAATTATGTTGAAGAATAAGCACTAGTCTAGATTCATCTTAACCGAATATTTATCAAGCATCGAGAGGGATAAAATCTCTCAAGGTAAAAATATTTCCTCAAGTTTTGCAAATAAAAAATGAGGTTTGCATCTTGAGAGGTTTGTTCATTCTTGACGCTTGATAGACATGATGTTAAGATTGGATAGGTTGGTTTCAGTTGTGCATATTCACACAAAATTTGTTGAACATATAATTATTTTGATCATTTTAAATATGCTAAATATGTTTAAGATTAATTTGGTTATTTTAATTTTAAATTTTCTCAGTTACCTTAGCCTGTTGAGATGATAGATATTGTTAATGACTTGAATGATGAAAAATTAGGGAAAAAAAGTTTGAATCAAAAGTGCCAATGTAACGATGTTGAATAATAGAACATGTGACTAACAAGAATGTAGTCAATTACAAATATTATTCATTTTGATCAATCTCAAACTATTTTATTCTACTGTTCTTATTGTCACACCTGTAGTTTTGAAATTTTTTCATATCGATCATATGAAACTAATTGTTGAAATTGTAGGTCATTCAAGTCTTTAACACAAGTTATAGTAGTAAATGTCATACCTTCTCTCTCTTTCTCTCCAATATTAATAGTAGCTTACTCCAAATTCAATCACTGTGACATATGAAGTGTTAAGTCCGACATAAGTTTCAATTGTAGTTCTTTTCTATTACCTTTTTTGAATGCAAAGTGACTAACAATGTTGAATGATGGAAAACATGGATAATAATAATGTAATCAATTACAAGTAGTTTAAAATTTCAAGAATCAAACATTTCAAGTAAGTGAACATTTTATTTAATATGAAAATTCAAGTATTTTATCTATGGTTGAATTATTATAACACATAAATCCATGCATGTCATTAATAATTTTTTTGATCTTACACTGAAATCAATGCTCATTATTTTTCTTTTTTGAGGAAAAATCGTAATTCATTAACAAATTTTAAAAAAATTACATTTTTTAAATACACATGTGAGTGTGTATTCATGATGGATTTTCCTTGATCTAAATACTGGCCATGAAGAAAACACTATATTTTCCAAAAAATATATACATAATTACATCAAACACCCCTAGAGGCCCTCTCATAGTGCTCAATTAAAAGAAAAAAAAAATGGTAGCTATACATATAATTAGACTAAAAAAAAAAATAGAGTTTCAACCTTATTGGTTACAATTGTAGGTTCAAAACTTGGCACCATGATATACAAATAAAGAAAAAAAATAGTGGGAAAATAGAAAATATGTATGTTCCTATGAACTAAATTCATCCATAAAATAGGAACTATGTTTGTGCCTATGCACCAAAGCCCCCAATCCACCAACTGGCTTCCTTAGGTAATATGTTTGTTTCTCTATTGTGATCCTTGAAAAAATGAGTATAAGAAAAATAAACATAAGAAATCTCGATTCTCTCTAAAACCTCCAAAATATGTCTAAGGTGTAAATTGTGACATTTTTAAATTTCATTAACCCTAATGATGACCAAAAAATAATCACCAAACACTTGGATTTTATCACATCTCTTCTCTTGAGAAAAAACCAGGAAGGAACGATAATATAACAATTGACACTTATTGTTTATGCCCCTCTCTAACCCCATGCTAACTTTATAAAAATGTGGATAAAAAAATAAGAGAATGAAACCACCACCACAATTGAATATTTCCCCCTACTCAGTCCCATCAAAATACCCCTTATTGATGGGATTTATTAGGCTCCTTTGGGATCACAAGCCTATGCTTGGAAGAAACATATGGCCGAGGAAAGTGAGAGAGAAAGGTAATTTATTCGGTTTCTAGCTGCTCTAGAGAGGATGGTTTATTTTGGAAAATATATTTGTTTCTAGCTAACCAAATGCCCCAAAAAATAAGCAGAGGAAAATATTTATATGATCTATTAATTCTTCTTTGTACCCGAGATCGCAAATTTTCCTCAGTACATGGACCTTTCGAAGACATCCTTTCACAAACACTAGACTACACAAGTTCTAGATCTGAAAACAAAAAGGAAATTACCAAATAGATGAAAAATGGATTCAAAATTTGATTTAAATAAGGAGCACCATCCAGGGCCAATATTGTGACGCCAATGCAAATTATCCGAAGTAGCAACCTTTATTTCCAAGAGAAACAACATGAAAATGCACGCTTTAGCCAAGAATTTTACTTTCCAGACCCCTATCCATCACCACTCCCCAACCTCATGAACAATTATCACATTCAAATGTATATACCCCATATTTTGAGGTGTAAATGCACATAAAAGAGTAGCCCATACCAGTTCATCACCATTATAGGAGAGCCTGATATCAGACACAACAATGGCTTCAAGAAATGCCTTCCAATGCCCATGAAATTCTTGATCAGTTTGTAAGTATTTGATGGAAATCCATACTTGACACCATTTAAAGGTCAAATATGGGAACTTTATATGAGCTAGTCTTGTAATTCTTGTATCTTTGAGTGAATCTATAGGTACTTGAGGAAATAGATGGGCATGCCCACAACTTGGCTAAGGGTCCTGACCCATCCTAACTTTAAACCCATCTCCAATATTCCAATCCAATCCTAAACAAATGATATCCATTGAATGAATAATAACCTAACAAATTACCAAGATATTAACACATGTTTTTTTCCCTCAATCTCAACCACTCCTCTAGATACCACCCAACTCCACAAGCTATGAGTAGATAAGAGTCTTGACCCACATTTGGTTTCCAGAGCTTTCGAGAACCAAAATATATTTTTGAGACCCCATCCACCTATAAATTTGGGCATCGCTGTAGACTTCCATTTAACCCAGAGGAGAAAAAATGATCCTAAGAACTAGCCCATAAAAATTTCAAACAGGCTCGTCTAGCACTTCAAAGCACTCCCTCGGGGATCTAGGCCACTGAAATCCAAAAAAATATAAATTCTTTAAGAACAAATTTAACTAAAACAAGCCTCCATGTCCTTGATAACCACTATCGACTCCATCCCTTTAATATTTAATCAATCTTTTTTATTAACGATGATTGATATTCCTTCATGTAATAATTTGGTTTTAGGTGGAAACCTGGATATTTTAAGCCTGCATTAATTTCTATAAGGGGAAAGGGAAAAGTGTTCTAGTGATTCAACAATTCGTGACCTATAAGATTCTAGGAAGTAATAGAGTATTTACTATCATTGATCACCATGCTTATAAATTTACCAAACAGGTCAATAGTCTCCTAATTTAGTCACAACACTACAACCACAATTAAATAAAATTAGGATATCATCAAAAAAAAAAATATGAGTAATTTCTAGAGAATTAATAATAATTAATCTCTAAAATTCGCCTCGGCTCTCATCAGGCGAATGAAACCTCACGAAAAAAATAAATAAACACTAAAGGAGATAGGGGGCATCCTTTTCTCAAATCTCTTTAAGCATGGAAAATATGGGATGTAAACATGTTTATAATAACAACAAAGGATTCAGATTGAATGCAACCCATCACCCCATTCAAAAAATCAATCTGGAAACCTGGGTGAGTTAAGAGGAGTCTAACATATATCTATCTCACACGATTAGAAGCCTTAGATAGCATAAATTTTGTGATATATTATTTTAATATTAGGGTTTTGATGCTACGTAAATCCTTGTTGACACATGTGGGCCACCCCAATTACTTCATGAATTTGTATTCATTCAAGGAAGCTGAATTGTTCCTTCAACATAGAATTTGACAACATTTGCTTTAATCTTCTGGTGATAAATTTGGAGATAACATTGTATATATTTTTGCAAAGTGAAATAGGATGGAATTACTTAAAGTAACTCAGTTCCAATAAGTTCATAACACCATTCAAGGAACTCAATTCCCCATCCATCTAAGCTAGTAATTTTTTCTTTCTAAAATCTATCGAGGACAACCTTCAATTATTCATCCAATACATCCTTCTCCAAATATATATTATCTTCATCCTCCACGAACCTGGGAAATAAATGAGTAACCTTGATTACTTCAGCTATGTTATCCCTACCAAACTCATTGAATTTTTTTTAAAAATAAGCACAACCGAGAGAAGAAAATCCCTAAAAATTTGAGACCTCCCTTCCCTCTTCATCTTGAAGGCTCCATATTGTGCTAGAAATATTTATTCAAATGTGAATGCCTAGAATAATTTGGTGTTTTCATCCCCACTTTCAAGCCATATGGATCTACTTTTAAATTTTCACACTACTTGAGCCCAAAAAATGGCCTTCCTATGGGACTCCAGACGAAAAAACATGTCTCTAGATTTGGGATTCAGGAATCCCCCATCCTTAGAATTAGAGAATGAGAGAATTTCACTTTCATTTATTCTTAGCCTAGTCCAGAACCAAACTCTTGTCCTATTTGATATTATCCTTAAAATTATGGGAAACATATATTCCATAGTTGGGAGTATAAGAGGACCAAACCTCCTTGAATAAGTTTACAAACTCATCATATTTTATTGAGGACAAATTTAGTTGAAAATGTAATCTAGGCTTGGGACTGGTATTTTTAATCTCCAACAAAATGCGTGAGTGGTAAAACTCACCCACAAATTGAATCCACTGATGGATATTATTGAAACATTCCACTACTAAGAATATATCAATCCTTTTAGAAAATCTCTCATGGACTAAACGATGTTTTTGACAGAAATGTTTTAGTTTTGAAGGTTTAATATCTGACAGATTCTTATCCATAAGTTTTCTAACAAGAAAATAAAAAAATGTTTTCATCTCTGGCTCTTGGACCCCGAGACTCAGTAGAACCCAAAAAAAAAAATTAAATCCCAACAAATGATCAAATTATTAGCCTCCAAAACCTTTAAACCAAAAAAGTGGTTCCGTAATTCGAAAAGTTGTTCACAAGACCCATAAATTTTAATACAAATAAGTGACTCCCCTAGTTTTGAGGAAACAATTTCAAGCCCCAACCTACATTTAGCGCTCTAAAAATTAAGAATATAATTCCATAGGACCTTCACAAGGCCCATAAAGATTAATACAAATGAGAGATTCCCGTAGTTCCCAATAAAAAAAATTCAAGACCTAACTTAGATTTAACTCCTTAGAAATTTAAATGGAAACATTTTGAGTGTTTTAATCTACGACGCTATCTCCTAAATTACCACAAACATCTGAGGCAATAAAACACCATCCTCATAGAATTGACTCTAGGGCCTTAAATAGTTTCTCGACAACCCCTAAGGTTTACCGGAAGAAAATAACATTTGTACCCTCAAATTTGACCATTCCCTTCAAATAAACTTTTTTGGAGGCACTTTCCAAGTCTCTACAGTTGAAAGAAAAAAAAATCATTGATAAACCATGTCCTGGGTGTTCAATGATCTGAGCACCCCAATTATTTATAACTTCCTACTAGCATCAAAATCATCTTTGGATCTCTCTTTGGCCATGAATAAATATGATTTAACCTACTATATTACTAAATGACAACCCTATTTGGCTTAAAACCATAAATGGGCCTTTAGAAAGGGGGGAAATCTGATGAGAATGGAGGTTATAAATAATATCACCAACATTAGATTCCTCGAGAAACCAAATACAATAGAGGAAATGGAGGCTTTCGAAGATGACAAAGCTAAGGAAAGAGAGGTAATGAGATATATGACTTGAGTAGATGAAACCCTAGATAAAAAATGTGACATGAAAGTCCACAACACCCCAAACCATTTATTACAATCAAACACTAGACTCAAAAAATAAATAGCAAGGGCAAAAACAAAAGGAAGGAGAGAGGGATAACTTGGAGGATGTGAAACTAGTGAAGACATCCCACTAGGATCCTTAGGAGAAAGCTCAACATCCCACTAGGAGCCTAAGGAGAAAGCTCAACATCCTCAAATCATTCATCAGATGACGACCCTAAACCTGATAAGGCAAAAGTAGGTGGAATATCCATCTCAATATTGTTCAACCTATAGTTCACTAACCCTTCCTTTTATCATGCCCTCAAGTATGATAACTGATCCATCTTCCCCGCCCCTGCCCCCCCCCCCTCTTGTGCCAAGAATTTTTTGAAAGGAAGAGTGATATGGTCGACAGTGTGCCCATATTTATGGTCGTGTTTGCACCTAAAAGACACCCCTTAATTATGAAAAATTTGAGATCTCTCATAGCCTATGATAATATTATTGGTAGATGTTATGAGTAACTTCATATTTTTGACTATGTCAACACACACTATTGATCTAATTACTTTGAAATTAATGTACATCATGCATCTAATTACATAAAATTAGAAATTAACGTCTACATGGAAATCAATGAATATAGTGAAAGAAATAAAATAGGATTATGAATCAAAATCTACAATAGAATAAATACATCTAACGCAGGAAATCAAATAAGATTATAAATCAACATTTACAATGAAATCAATGCATCTAGTACAAACAATCAAATAGGACTATAAATCAATGTCTACATTGAAATCAATGCATCTAGTACAAGAAATCAAATAGGATTATGAATCAACA
The DNA here is from genome assembly GCA_034641835.2 of Pinus albicaulis. Lineage (NCBI taxonomy): Eukaryota > Viridiplantae > Streptophyta > Pinopsida > Pinales > Pinaceae > Pinus > Pinus albicaulis. The sequence goes on from CM076580.1 coordinate 1,399,559,584, forward strand.
ACTACATTGAAGTCAATGCATCTAGTGCAATCAATCAAATAGGATTAGGAATGACTATTTGCATTGAAATAAATGCATCTATTTAAGTGAAAAACTAAAATATTAATGGTTTTCTAAATCCAACCTCTTTTACCCTTTTTTAAAGCATTACTTCATCTTCCTCTATGGTTAACAATTTCAGTATTATATAATACTATGTAACACTTGTATTTATATTTTTGTGCCTTTGTCTTCTTTACTCTCCCTCTCCCTTAGATATCTCTCTCTCTCTCTCCCCACCACCGGCGCACACCATCTATATATATATATGTGTGTGTGTGTGTGTGTGTGTGTGTGTGTGTGTGTGTGTGTGTATATACATATATATGTATACATATATATATATACATATATATATGTGTGTGTGTGTGTGTGTGTGTGTGTGTGTGTGTGTGTGTGTGTATACATACATCCATACATATATATATATATATATATATATATATATATATATATATATATATATATATATATATATATATATATATATATATATAACCGTCCATATATCCTTCTTTGTTTATATTTCTCAGCCCCCCAAACACACACACATGCACTCTCTCTCTCCATATATATTTGTCTTTGCCTCCCTTCCTCTCTCTTTTTCTCTCTTCTTCCCTCTCTCCCCCCTCCATCTATTTCTCTATCTCCCTTTTCCTTTCCTTTTTTTTTCTCTCCATCTCACCCCCAAAATATAAACACTCTCTTTACATATCTATCTCTCTCTCTCTCTCCATCCCACTTCCTCTCCCCTTTCTCTCTCTCTTCCCCTTATCTCTTTTTTTCTCCCCTCTCTCCTAATCTCCTCTCTTACTCACTCACTCTCAATCTCTTACTTGTCACTTCTCTCTTTCTCCACCTTTATATCTCTATGTATTTCTTCTTCCCTCCCTCTCTCTCCCCCTCCAATTCCTTCTCTCTCTCAATTCCTCTCCCTATTCCTTCCTCTCACTCCCTTTCTCTCCCACCTCCCTTATCTCCCCCCTTTATCTCTTTCTCTCTCTTCCTGCCTACCATCCAAATCTGTCACTATGTCCCTCCCTCTCTCTCTCTCTCTCCCCCATATTTGTGTCTCCCTCTTTCTCTCCTCCCCTTCTCTACCCCTCTCTCTCCTCTCCTTCTATCTCTCTTCTCTCCTCTCCTCTCTCCCTCGCTCTCTCTCTATCTCTCACTTATCACTCTCTCTCTTTTTCCACATATATCTCCATATGTATGTGTTCTTCCATCCCTCTCTTTCCCCTTCGAAATCCATATCTCCCTCCCTCCTCTCTCCTTATCTCTCCCCTCCTCTCTCTCTTTCCCTCTCGCTCCCACCTCCATCCATATGATTGAGAATTTTCAATCTATGTAATAAATAAAATATGTAAGGTATAATATAATAATAGTTATAATGAAGATTATTTATAAGGTATAAACATATTTCATTTTTATTTTTACATTACAATACATTTTACATTTTACATTTATATATGTTTAAATTTGAATATTAATTAAAACATATGAAGAAAACGTTTAATTTTGAAACTTATCTATTAGAACTCAAAAAATAAGTTTAAAATAACTAGATCTACTTATCACATTTAAAAAAGTTCAAATAACCAAATATAGGGAAGGTGTTAAGGCATAATATGAGTATATAAAAATTAAGTGTTATCCCAATAACATAACAAAATTAGATTCAATAGAAGAATAAAAATATACCATTTATATAAATATTGTGAGTCTATAACTCAAGTAATCTCTTTTATTATTTTGACCCCTACAAGTTTTTGCAGAGAAAAATGAAGTATGCCAGATAATTGTTTTTCCAAAATTCATAAACTAAAACTAAAACAATTAAAATGTAATTTATAAATCATCTTATTTTTTTGGCTTTATAGGCACTTACCAGTGTGACTTCGGTTTTCATTCCTTCATCTCAAAGTCTGAATTTGCTTACATATTTTACAAATTTTAATATCAATGACAAGAGATTATATTTTAAAATTTGGGTCATTTTCTACATTCATTTACATATTTAAGGAACTTGTATATATATTTGTGAAAATATATTTCAAGTCAAAATACATATCAAGAAATCCTGTAATATATTTAATAATTATGAAAAGGGATTTCTCCCAAAAATTGGATGTACTAATATTTCTAACTGAGAATCTAATAAAGCAAGAAGGAAGGAGTGATCTACAGTATGAATATTTATATCGAAGTGGACCGTGGAGAACTTTTGATGATTGAGGATTTGTTCATCACATGCATTTGTGTTTACCTATTCTGATGATCCATGTGTGTATTTGTGTTTAACCTATTGTGATGATCCCTGTGTGTGGGGAATGCTTGTTAAAATGATAAGTGAGACTTATTGATAGAGGAAATTTTTTAAAAAATATTGACATACATTGTGTCTAATGTCTAATGCTTACACATCTACTCTATGCTAGATTGTACAACATCTCTCAATGCAATAGAAATAACATATAAAGTGCATTTTATGAGAAAATATTATTCTTTGACATATATACATGTAAACTCTTTCATTATAAACATGTCTATTATTCATGATCTTTATCTTCTTAAATGTTGTGGGATATTTTATTTTTCAATATATGAGGGAGTGTAGGATACTTTTCCTTTTTTATGTTTATGAGAGAGTAATATGCTTTAAGAGGTAAGGTATTGAAAAAATTATTTTTTTTTAAATTTAATTATGAAGTTATTTTATTTAAATTTATATAAAATGTAAATTAAACATATTATTTTGGAGAATTTTTAAATAATAAACGAGTTTTAAGACAAAAATAATTGTATTATTAAAAATTCTCTTAAAAGAATTAATAGTATTCAAAAAAATTATGATGTCAATTATATAAAGATATATATTTTTAGAGTAGAAAAAAGAAAATTATTTTTTTTAATAGTTCTACTCAAATTTTAACTATGGGAACTTGTTGTATGTTTTGATCACATTCCTTTTTAGTTAATCTAACCAAATTATTTCTTACTCAATTATTGTTTCTAGACTTGTTGTATTGGGGAACATGTATCTAGATATATATTATATTATTGTTATTCATTATTGGAGCTCTTATATCTCTCTATACTTAATGTCATTTCCCATCTATTTATATCCTTTTGTCACCATATAATGACCACATATTTGAATTGTAAATTATTATCCCTTGAGGTCTCAACTTATAAGTCATACAAAATATTATCTAAGGTTCTCATTAAGATTTGTAGCTTATTTAGTATGTTTTGGATGATTAATGTTGTGGTTAGGACTATTATATCCTTATGATGTATTAATTATGTGTGCCACTTATCTATTACCTCCTTGTCCCATCCCTCAATCACAAGATTGTAATTTAGGTTGATCTACTATCCATTTTCATGTTGTTGTAGTTTCTCTATTATCGTTTTTTGAAAATTGTAGTTATGGTATGATTTCTAAATTTGATGTCATTTGTGAGAGTGGTTTGATCTAGTGGATATTGGTGTCCACCCACATATTCCACCTAGACCTCTAGTCAGTTTCATCAGTTTCCTTTTTTATAGTATCATTTCCTATTTTTAGCAGTTTTTTGGATCTTGAAATTTTGGAGAAGTTTTGACCCCCTAAACTATATATTTTTGAGGTTTTTAAAGATCTTTCTGATGATATATGATACATGCAAAATGAAGATAATATGACCAAGTTATGACATTGGGAATTTGGTTGCCCAAATAACCCCAAGGGGGCCCACAAACTCTCAGTGTTTCATCTCATGGGGTTAGGGTTTTGGTTGTTTAGGGTTTTCCTATGTTGTTCAATAATAAAAAGGCACTTAAGCCTCATTGTAACATAGTTCCGAGGTCTGCAGCCACCACATATATTCTCATAGATAAGCTACTAGCGCCCTAGCTATTTTATTTCCATTTGTTTGTAAGCATATTTAAGTTATTTGGTATTAATGAAATGGAGTTTTATTTCTACTGAATCTCTATGTTTATGTGTATTTATGTATTTTATTGTGTTCCTGCATAATTCTGAATAAGTAGTGTCAGAGAAATCTTCTGTTTCTCGATAATTCTTTTCATGTCCCCAAAGAGGTTAGTGTATAAGGAGTTAGGGCTCGATCTGGTGGAACCTTTGCAAGATCAACCTCTCAAGCCCTGATGACCGCCCATAGGGGAAGAAAAGAAAAACGAGAGAGCAGGAGATCCTATCAAAATATTGCTCGACGAGGCCCTTGAGAAACAAAGGAATGCAATTATGGATAACTTTGTCCTGATCCTTCAATGGTTGACTACCAGTGGCGCATCCGCATTCAGAAGCCTCTTTGTAGGTGTCACTCCTTTTTATAAGGTACAAGTAATCTTTGACATTCTCATATTTTAGGGAAAATAGATGCAGATGCCATAGATAGATGGTTTAATCTATTAGAAGTATATTTCTTAGTTCATGACTTTTTCAACCGGGAAAATATTACTTTTTCACTCCTCAAAGCCGCCCCCCATGTCAAGGACTGGTGGGAAGCCTATTGTGAGAAAAATGATGAGAGGGAACCCTCTTTATTCTCAATCTCACTTATTTGGGATTATTTTTGAGACACCATCAAGGAACAATATTATCCCGTGGGGAGCTATGAGGACAAGTACATACAATGGACTATGCTACAGTAGAAAGGGATCAATATGTGTATGAGCTGATGAATTTGTTCCATACCCTACGCAAAAAGTAGGGTATCAAAGATTCAGAGAAACATTTAGAACTAAAGTATTGCAGTTGTCTGTACATATACATTCAGGAGGAAATGGAGTTCCTTGACATCTCCTCTCTTGTTGTAGCATACTGGTACGTTGCCAAGATTGACCATAAATTCAAATAGAAGAAGTGAGACTTTGGATCTGCAAATCAGAAGCAAGGGAAAGGTTCACCCAAACCATAGAACAAAGGAAAAATCCAAGGGTAGGTGGCAAAGGATAACTCGCAAAAGGCATAAGAAAATAACAACACCATGAATCCAAAAACAAACACGGGAAAGTGGTGTGTGTTGTTGTAGCTCCTAGAGATAGCCTTGAGTTGCAAAATACCAGTGCCTAGGACATCTTAAAATCAGAGGTTGAGTATGAATAACTGCATAAAATTCCTCTAAAAAAATATGGAATAAGAAAACAATAGTTTTGGTGGTTCATGGATGGAGAAGACCTTGAATTTGATTCATGTGAATTCCCTATACTGTGAAAGGGCTCAAGAGGCTACAAGGCTTGATGGATTTTAAATGGGCCAAGTATAAAAAAATGAGTAGAATTTTTATTTTTTTAAATATGCAGAGGCATGAGAGAGAACTGAGAAGGAACCCATGAGAGATAGGCTTAAGAGATTCAAGAATTTGTCCCCTATGAATTTAGAGGAAATGGATATGAATGAAATATGAACAACAACATAGGTTTGTGGAGAATGAATTAAGGAAGCACAGAAAACTTAACAAATGAGCATTAAAACTTGAGTGTTAGATAGATAGGAATTCACAAATAAAATTTTCAAACTACCGGCAGCTACATTACATGAACCCTCATAGAAGAATATCATGAAATATGATTATACATGAAAGGAGATTACTGATAATAGAGAGAAACATATACATACTACTCAAATCTCCATCTGGAATCCAAATATCAGCTCTGTATTCATATTAACTTTAAATTTCTCTCCCAAATATGTGTCTCAGAGAACAGGGAGCACAAAAATACAAAACTACAGCAGATTTCTTCAAAATTCTAGAACCTTTATTTCATATTAGAACTCACTACATATAGAGTTCTCCTCGAGGGTTTATGACTAAATATTATATCATGATCGACCCACATAGGTGAAAACCAATATCCTAACAAACTATCAGAGCGTGCATTGAGAAATCACTCTCGCAAAAAAGAAATCAAAACAGAATGGGTAAAATCAAGATTTTACCAGCAAAACATCACTATCTAATCCGTGAAAAGAACAAAAAAGCTGGCCAGGGAGGTGAAATTCTAGAATATTCAAAGGAGAGGTGACGAATAACTGATAATAAGTGAGCGGTCTGGCCTTCATCATATGATTTCATCTGCAATTTAAAGACCTCCACTCTCTAATATTCATTATTTCCACTTCCGGTTGTGGAGTAGCCAGTTGTGTTGTGCAAGTTGAACTCTTTAGCAGAGGTTATCCTGTGGAAATTGAATAAACTATACTACAAGTTCCACCCAAAATCCCATGATGTCTTTTAAATTGCAAACTGGAACCGGATTTTAGAGGGGGCATGAATGGTGGAAGTGGAAATTAATTTAGCAGGACTTTTTATCACTGGAATGGGCGAAAGATAGGCCATAAGAGGGCTATTAATGATGTGGCAAGGTGGTGGGACCCGCGCCCACAAATCATAGAGTGAAAGTTTTATGTGGGAGTAGGTGAGGGTTAAATGTTAAAACCTACGAAGTGCGAAGTGCGGGAGTGGAGAAGATGATGTGGTAGATGGAGATTATGTGGGAGATGGAGGTGCGTCCCCGCTTTGCAATTTAAACAATATACTTTGTGGGCACTTAAAAGGTAAGTTACAAACTGTGCAAAGCACGAAAACTTATAATCACCAATTTGCGAATGTAATATTTAGTGATGTGTGATGGATGATGGGGAAAAGGTGACATATCAGTGAGAAATGGCCCCACTTTAATTCCAATTGGGGAATCAGGAAAGAAGATGGTAAGGTTTAATTATTTTTAAGGGAAATGAAATGAAAGGAAGTGTGACAGGTGAATGGGTCCCACTTCATCACATATTGCATTTCGAAAGGTTTGTAGGAGACAAAAATTAGAGGGTTTTAGGATTTGGCCGATGCGAAAAGGAATTTGAGTGTGCGTTCATGAAATAAAAGGGAATGACTTGGGGAAAATAAAAATGAAAGGGATAAAGGGTATTTAGAGCGTTGGAGTTTAGAATTAGGACAAACGAAGGATAGGAAGGGGGGTAGATGGAATGAATGAGAGCAGTAAGGAGTTCACTCACCATTGCACTTAATTAACAACACTTCCTCTTTCAACTAAATTAGAATGCAAATAGATTCATTTGAATCTCTTTGACAGGTAGGATTTCCCTTCCTTTTTCCTTCTCCACTTTGTGTGAAGTCACAGGCCAACATTTTCTACATCTGGGGAAAGCGTGTTGTTCTCAGTGCGTTGATAACCTGTAGACATGAATTCCTGTGCTTTATTGGGCTCATGGATTCAAAAATGCATACTGTAATCCTGAATGGAAACTATAATTGAGTTGTGCATTGCTACCTATCAAAACAAAAATCACTGCCACACCCTGAAAATCTTGAATGCTGAAATCTGAACTATGTTGAAACTTGAAATATGGTCATAGTACTAAGCTTATTGGCACTCCTACCTACACCTATTATGATAAAAAATTATCCCATCAAATAATAATCAAACTTCTAGTGTAACTGGTCAAGCAAATGATTGCTTAACTGAAATTGGCATCTCATTCCTGTAGGTACAGAAATGGGTTTAAAACGTGGAAACTTATCTCTTCCACTGAATTTCGTAGCTCCATTGATGAACCTGGAAAATTCTTCCTTCCTTGATGACTGCAATATACTTCCCAAAGGATCATGGTAAACATGGAACATGAGATTTTATGAAGGGTTTGTAACAAGAAAAAAAATCTCATTCCAAACTACTGCTTTGCTTGTGTGTTGCCACTGATTGTCTTTATGCAGCAAGGATGACTTTTTTTTCCTCTCCTTTTACATTATAATCAACTTGTTTGTGTGGTATTCATCATTTCCTTTGTCATACAGAGGCTTGAAGAGGAGCTGCAAACTCTTGATCATCTCAGGTAAAGGATCTCGATTAATAACAACATATTGGGGTTTCTCAACATCCCATGAAGAACTTAGTGATGAAGAAATTTTATGAAGGTCTGCACACTTAGAAAGAATATTTGAGTGATGTTAAATCTAAAAACTTGATTGGTCTTATTTTGGCAAGCTTTCTTGGCTTTCACTGGGCACACTTGATTCGTGTTCAATCTTTAAATACAACACTACTTGCTAAAGGTGCTGTTGTGGATCTAGACAATTAAGTTCTGGTACCTCTATTTCTAGATCACTAAAGAATTTTTTATTTTTAGTGTTGTACTCTGGGAAATAATTCATCTCTTCCCCTTCTTCAGGGAGGGTAAGCTCACTTGCGTCTTCTTTAGCACGGACTAGAAACTTGTTTTCTACATTCGATCCAAAAATCACCATGGGTTGTTCTTCTTGGACATTGAAGGGTGTGGGCCCTTTTTTTGTAATGGCTTCCTTGAAATGCTCTTTAGGAGGGTTGAGTGATTTCAAGGGTATAGATGTGGGCTTCTTATCCTTGGGAGGATCAGCTCCTTGCTTTAAGGAAGTGGATGCAATGGCCTCATGGGGGGCTGAATATTCTAACATCTTCTCCCCTTTACTAGCAAGACTAGGAGGGGTTTGTTCTATTGATATTGACTACTCCTTTTGTTCTTTCCCTTAGGTTCTCTTTCTAGAGGACCATAGGTCATACTTCTTCTGGAGTTGAGCCTGCATGAAATCCATGAACTATCTGCAGTAAATATCAATCTCTTGATCCTTTGGAGAGACTTATTCTTCATCTTGTTCCACTTTTAGGATGGGTTCACCTTCCTCATCATCAGAGTAGACGATGAATTGATATTCTTGGTTTTTTTTTACTTCCTCGATCTGTTGTAATAGCTGTAGAGGGGACCTCTGATATTGAGGATTAAATCCCCAGTTAGAAATCATTTGGTTCGAATGACAAGGGGGATTTTGGGCCTCTGATTCAAGCTTAACCAGCTTATTTGAGAGGTTATTTATCATCTTTTTCATTTCTTTAAGTCTACACTCCTGCAATTCCCTCTCCTTATTTGAGGTAGAAGCCTCCTCCCCCTTCTTTCTTCTAGATTCATGTTCTTTCTTCCCTTTGAATTTACCAATAGAATAAAATTTTGCTTGTGCCTCCAATGCATCATCCTGTATCTGAGCCAGAGATGTGGATCTTATTTCTCTTAAGCTGAACCCAAAATCAGGCTCAAAATCTCCTGTGAAAACCACCTTAGTAGCTGCATGGGGAGGCTATATTTCAGCTGGGAGGTTATTATAGAGCTTATTGAAACTCTTTGTAAATTCAGTTACATCCTCATTGTGTCTCTTCTTGAGAGCATTGAAATATGTGATGACATACCCATGGTCCCTCCTTTCTCCCCATTTCAATGTGAAGAAAATTTCCATTTCTTCCCAAGTGTGGACTGTGTTGCTAGCTAGAGACTTGAACCATTTCCAGGCTTCTCCCTCCAAGAATTAGACAAAAGGCCGTAATACCACATCTAAGTGCTCTACATTTACATTCTTAGCAAAAGTGTAGAAGTTTTCAATATGTTTCTACATAGAATTACTATCTTCCGTGGTGAGCCAAGGAAACTACTCTAGATAGTCTTGCGACATATCATTTAAAGGTTGGGGGAGGGCCAAGGGGGCATACTTGTTCAAAAGGAAACTTGGCACAACCATTTGCTTTAGAGGTGGAGGTATATGGCGGATATGAATCTAGTGTGAAGCCCAATGAAAGCCAGGATTACTTCTAATTTAAACTTTGATAATAGTGGAATTGCTAAGTTGACAGTCATGCAAATCTCAACCCTTCATGCTCACCTAATGGAAGGGTGAAGATAATGTCATATCCCAGGGAAAGGCTTTCTAATTTTTTCCTCGACAATAGTGCCAAAAATATGTTGTAGCTCCTAGAGATAGCCTTGAGTTGCAAAAGACCAGTGCCTAGGACATCTTAAAATCAGAGGTTGAGTGTGAACAATTGTATAAAATGCCTCTGAAAAAATATGGAATAAGAGAACAATAGTGTTGGTGGTTCATGGAAGGAGAAGACCTTCAAGTCGATTCATGTGAATTCCCTATACTGTGAGGGGGCTCAAGAGGTTGTGGGGCTTGATGGATTTTAAATGGGCCAAGTATAAAACAATGAGCAGATTTTTTTTTTAAAAATATGCAGAGAGAAGGAACCCACAAGAGACAGGCTTAAGATATTTAAGAATATGTCCCCTATGAATTCAGAGGAAATGGATATGAATGAAATATTAAAAACAACAGAGGTTCATGGAGTGTGAATTAAGGAAGAACAAGAAACTTGACACTTGAGTGTTAACACCTGATTGTTAGAGAGACACGAATTCATGAATAAAATTTGCAAACTACTAGCAGCTACATTACATGAACCGCCATAGAATCATATCATGAAATATGATTATACATGAAATGAGATTACTGATAACAGAAGAAAACATATGCATACTACTCATTTCTCCATCTGGAATCCAAATATCAACTCTATTTTCATATTAAGTTTAAACAGCTCTCTGAAATATGTGTCTCAGAGCATAGGGAGCACAATCATACAAAACTACAACAAATTTCTTCAAAATTCTAGAACCTTTCTTTCATCTTAGAACTCACTACATATAGAGTTCTCCTTCAGGGTTTATGACTGAATATTCTGTCATGATCAACCCACATAGGTGAAAACAAAAATATTATAACAAACTATCAGAGTGTGCATCGAGCAATCACTCCTACAATAGAGAAATCAAAATAGAATGGGTAAAATCAGGATTTTACCAGCAAAACATCACTATCTAATCCGTAAAAAGAACAAAATAGTTGACCAGGGAGGCCAAATACCAGAATATTCAAAGGAGTGGTGAGGAATGGCTAAGAACAGGTGAGTGTTCTAGCCTTCATCATATGATTTCACCTATTTTTTTAAGACCTCCACTCTTTAATGCTCATGATTTCCACTTCCCATTATGGAATATTCAGTTGTGTTGTGTGTGTTGAACTCTTTAGTGGAGGTTATCCTATGGAAATTGAATAAACCATATCACAAGTTCCACCCAAAATCCCATGTTGTGTTTTAAATTTCAAACCAGAATCGGATTTCGGAGGGGGCATGAATGACAGAAGTGAAAATGAATTTAGCGGGACTTTTAATCACTGAAATTGGTGAAATACAGGACGTATGAGGGCTTTTTATGACATGGCAAGGCAGTGGGACCCACGCCCGCAAATCGCAGAGTGCAATTTTATGTGGGATCAGGCAGTGGTTAAATGTTAAAACCTGTGAAATCCGAAGTGTGAGAGTGGAGAAGATGACATGGCAGATGGAGGTGGGGCCCTGCATCAGAATTTAAACAAGATACTTTGATGGTTCTTAAAAGGTAAGTTACAAACTGTGCGAAGCGCGAAAAGTTATAATCATCGATCTGCGAAGTTTATATTTAGCGATGTGCAATGGATGATGGGGAATAGGTGACGTGTCAGGGAGAAATGGCCCCACTTTAATCGCAATTGGGGAATCGAAAAAGTAGATGGTAAGGTTTAACGATTTTTAAGGGAAATGAAATGAAAGGAAGTGCGGTAGGTGAATGGGTCCCAATTCATCGCATTTCAAAAGGTTTGTAGGAGACGACAATTAAAGGATTTTTGGATTTGGCTAATGCAAAAAAGTAATTTAAGTGTGCGGCCATGAAATAAAAGGGAATGACTTGGGGAAAATAAACATGAAAAGGGATAAATGGTATTTACAGTGTTGGAGTTCAAAATTAGGAAAAATGAAGGGTAGGAAGGGGGGTAAATGGAATGAATGAGGGTGGTAAGGATTTCTCTCACCATCGCACTTAATCAGTGACACTTTCCTCTTTCAACCGAATTAAAAGGAAAATGGATTCATTTGAATCTCTTTGATAGTTAGGATTTCCCTTCCTTTTTCCTTCTCCAATTTGTGTGTGGTCACAGGCCAACAAGTTCCTTAAGAGCTCCACTCACAACACAAGTGAGTGTTAGGCCAAGCAGTCACTCATGGCCGAGCTGAAGGCTCCTAAATTGGATGCATGCTCTGAATCTAAATTAGAACCTGATAAGGGGAATGACAAAGGGAAGAATATTATTGATGTAGATCCCAACGCCATTGTTTCTGCCACAAATATCTAGAAGGAGGAAATAAAATATCCATACGAGGGGGAGCGCCTCTTCCATTCCTAGATGTCGGTAAAGGTTTCCCTGCTATAGTTCATTTTCGATAGCGGGAGCCAAAAGACACTCATTTCAGTAGAGGTAATGAAGTGGCTTGGCTTGCCAACCACAACACACCCACAACTCTACACCATCCAGTGGCTTCACCAAGGACAAGATCTCTATTTTAGCCAACAGTGTCGTCTTCCCTATAGCATCAAGCCCTTTACGGATGAGGTATTATGTGAAATTTCTCCTCTTGATATTTTTGATGTATTATTAGACCACCAATACTTGTGGAAGAGACATGTTGTGTATGAGTCGAGGCCTCACGCTGTTATTGTTACTTTGGGAAATAAGTTATACAAGATACCAAAGGTAGCACCGCCTACCGCCATCTCTTTGTTTATTGCAAACAATGGAGTAAGCTCATTTCAAAAACTAGGAAAATTGTTTTCCTAATGATCAACCCTCAGGGCAAGAAGAATATTGTGGCCATGAACTTAAGACAGGGCTCCTCTTCACGATAGAAAAATATGGAAAAGGTCATGGAGTTGTATGGATACATCTTCACCTCATGTGCAAGAGTGCCTCTGCACTGCCAGATCAAGCGCTTCATCGATATGACCTGAAGTGCCCAACTACCCAATGGACCAATACTTTGGTGCTCTATTCTGGATAATGACAAAATCAAGAGACAGATTCAGGAGTTGCTGCAAAAAGGTCACATCTGACCAATTTCATCGCCCTATGGGAGTCCGATCAAATTGGTGCAAAAGAAGGATGGGACTTGGAGACTTTGGATTAACTATCTAGCACTGAACAAGATCACAGTTCATAATAGGTACATGATCCAATGGATTGATGACCTTAAGGAACAAATCAAGGAGGGGGGGGGGGGGGATATTTCATCAATATTGACTTGAAGTCCAAGTATCACTAGGTACCAATCAAACCCTTTGATGTGTGGAAGACTGCCTTCAAATCCAAGGACGACCTCTTTGAATGGTTGGTCATGCCTTTCAAGATCACTAATGCTCCCGCAACATTCATGAGTTTGATGGACAACATATTGCCACCATTCACCAACTCATTTGTGGTGCTTTTCTTTGATGACATCTTAATCTTCAGCCAGACTTGGAAAGAGCACCTCCACCACATCTAATGGGTCCTCCAAACACTACAACAACACAAGTTGTGTGCCAATTTGGAGAAGTGCACTTTTGGCATTTTCTAGGTTCAACATCTGAGCTACATTATTGATGAGCATGTGGTGCATGTGGATCCAGCCAAGATCCAATTCATTCAGGATTGGCCATCCCCAACCACTCTAACAAAGATACACAACTTTATAGGTCTTGCCAATTTCTACCCCAGGTTCATGTTGGGATTTTCTCATATCACTTGGCCCTTGAGTCAAGTCACCAAGGGAGGAGCGAAAGAAAATTTCTTTTGGTCTAAATCTCAAAAAAAGACGTCTGTATATTTGAAACATCATCTTTGTGCTGCACCAATGCTCACATTACCAGACTTTCAACAACCATTTGATATCGAGACAAATGCCTCTTACTATGCTATTGGGGCATTTCTTACTCAACAAGAGAATTCTGTGGAATATCATAATGAGACACTTTCTGACATAGTCTAGAATTATCCCACTTATTAAAAAGAGATGTACTCCATTGTGCAAGCTTGTTGACAATGGAAGCATTTCTTTTTGGGGAAGGAAACGATCATCCAAACAAGCCATCGACCCCTATAGTTCATACAAACACAAGGGAAGTTGAAAAAAGATCACCATAAGAAGTGGTCCACATACATGCACCATTTTAATTTGAACATTAAGTAAAATAATGGAAAAACCAATAATGTTGCGGATTGCCTCAGCGAACCACCGATCATGGCATTAACCACCGTGCTCAACTCTTGTGGGCATGAGACTTTTGATTAGACACTTCTATACCAAAGCGATCCAAAATTCGACCACACATATAAGACGCTCTTGGAGGGTAAGAAAGCTCCAAATTTTCACCAATCTTTTGTGTCACCTGCACACCTTACATTCCTTCAAACGAGCATAGCAAGATGGTTTGGGAAGCGCACTACAGTCGAGTCGCTGGGAATTTCAAGGCTAAGAAAACAATGGCAGTACTACAGAAGTATTTCTATTGGTCGAACCTTCAAAAGGATGTTGGGAAGTACATCAGAACATGCACTGCCTACGCCTTTCCAAACCAACCATCAAGAAGAAAGAACTCTATACTATATTTCCTATACTTAGTCTACCTTGGGAATCCATCTCTATGAATTACATGTCATACCTTCCTTCTACTAAGCATTGAAATGACTATGTTTTTATGGTCATCGATAGATTCTCGAAGATGGTCATTATGGGAGCCTGTAAGAAGAATATCATAGAATAATCCACTACTAAACTCTTCTTTGAACAAGTGTGGGTACACTTTGGGATCCCACTGTCTATCATCTCAGATCAAGGTAGCAGGTTCCTTAGTACATTTTGGTCCAGCCTCTGGTCAATGCTGGACACTAAGCTCACCAAGTCCACAACTTTCCATCACAAAATCGATGGACAGGAAAAGGTCTTCAACAGGATGATCATACACATTCTGCGCATGTATAACTCAAAGAATCAATGCACATGGGAAGAGAGTCTCCCCTATGTACAACACATCTATAATCAGGCTCTCCATAGCTCAATTGGCCACAACCCCTTTTAGGTGGGCTTGGGATTCTAGCCACTATGTCCCATTGACATAGCCATGCCATTTGCGGCTACTTAGGTAGATTCGACTCATGTCCAGTCTGAATCGTACAAGACGAACAACTTCATTGAGCACATTCATCACATCCTCTAAGAGGTTCATGACATATTGGACAAATCCTTTGCTAAGTACAATCAGTGACATGATTAGCATCGAGTGCCACACAACTTCTAGGTGGGCGACAAAGTGTGGCTACATTTTTAGAAGGAGCACCTCGTTGGACCTCATCGTAAGATTCTCTCACTCTGCACACTATCACCAAGGTTGTATGGGAAAATTCCTTCGATCTCAGTATTTCACCCTTACTTGGCTTGCACCCAATGTTCAATGTGGCCCACCCTCGGCCCTACTTTCCACCTCTACTGTACACATCCGACATGGAAGAACAAATCACACCAATAGAGTTAAACCTAGACTACATGGAACAAGACACAAATAATTAGATCATGGACATAGATAAAGAACAGCCACCAGCATAGGATCCAGCTGTATCGATTTGTTAAAGCATGACAACTCCTTCACCAAGGCAAGTGGTTCACTAGGGACCAGGTTCAATGGAAATTTCCTCAACTCATCAAGGCTCTGCATGTAATGGGAACCATTTCTTCCCAAGGGGGGAGGAATGATCCAGGTGGATATTTGTGGCCATCCACCTATTCCACCTAGACCTCCAGTCAGTTTCATCAGTTTCCTTTTTTATAGCAACATTTCCTATTTTTAGCATTTTTTTGAGTCTTGAACTTTCAAAGTAGTTTTGAGCTTTTTGACGTCTATAGTAGGCCCATAACCATAGGCTGAGGCCCACAGTAAAAACTTTAGTACTCATAGATATATTTCCTATGATATATTGTACGTGAGATAATATGACCAAGTTACGACCTCGGGAAGTTGGCTACCCAACTAACCCCAACAGGGCCCACAAATTCTTGGTGTTTCATCTCATGGGGTTAGGGTTTTGGTTGTTTACGGTTTCCCTATGTTGTTCAATAATAAAAAGGTCCTTGAACCTCATTGTAATACAATTTAGAGGATTGTAAACACCACATCTCTTCTCAGAGATAAGATATCAACGCCCTAGCTAGTTTATTTCCATTCTATCTGTAAGCATACTTGAGTTATTTGATATTAATGAAATGAATTTTTCTATTTGATGCATCTTTGCGTTTATGTGTATTTATGTATTTTATTGTGTTCATACATAAGTCTTGATTATGGTTATATAACTAGTTTTATGTATTTCCATTTATTTCCATAACCTGCTTAGCTATGTGGTTAATGTGTTTTTTAAAATAATAAAATGTTTTCTAATGCACCTATATAAGGAATGAAATAATGCTTCTTTGAGGAACCCATAGATACATTTTTGTTAATTTTTTAAATAAAAACCAATATTATAAATCAAAATTTCTAAACTTCGCTCAATTTATTGATACTAGTGCATCAATGTGCTAGTAAGTTATTGATGCACTCATTAGAGGTTTAAAATCAAAACAACAAATACTTTAATCATGTATTAGTTATATTGAATCCTGTTTAATTGATCAGTGCACCATAAATATAAACACATTAGTGCACTTAATATGATTTAAGTGCACTGCACTAACACAACAAAATATGCTAAAACCTCTAGCTACACACCTCCATTAACAATCTCCTCTATAAATGGGCAAGGGAAAAATTTGTGGGGGGTCCAAAAAAACCTCTCTTATAAGGTGTTTTTCTTGTAATATAATAAGTAAAACAATGAAAATTAATGTAAATTTCATCCACAAATTTTTTTCCAAAAAAAGATCTACTAAAACCTCTGACCACCCATCTTCACTAGTAACCTCCTCTATAAATAGAAAAGGGAAAAAAAACCGAGAAAAAAATTCCACAAAACCTCTTTTCGAAAATATTTTTGTCGAATCATTTTTTTTGTAATGTAATAAGTACAACAATAATAATAAATTAGAATTTTATCCACAAAATTTTAACCTCAAAAACAATTATTTAACACTCAAAATAAATGTTATAAAATTCCAAACTTCAAATCACCAAAATAGAATTTACCTACGGAATAGCCCCAATAATATTATAACTTTATTTTTTAATTTCTAAAACTACCATAATAAATAATAAATTATATAATTATCATTAAAAATTACCATAACAAATAACAAATTTATATAATTATCATTTTCGAATAATCAACATTATAAACCTTAACCAGCACCATAACAAGAATGTAGCTTTAGCACACTAAAGGCCCTCTCAAGTGATAAAGCGAAGCCAACCGAAATATATTCATAATAGAGATCTTTCTTTCAAGCTACTCTATCACTAAATAAATGACGACCATAATAGGGACCCTACGATGCCCCTCATAACGAGGTTGGACCCTACGATGCCCCTATCACTAAATTTAGAGTTTCTTTCATGTTTAATAGCTCACATGGGTGCTTCTCCATGAAATTTATTATTCTAATGACAAATGCATGAAATGAAATTTATTATTCTAATGACCAATGAAAATGTTAAGTGATAAACTCAGTAATAGGGCCTTCTCACCACACTCTATTTTATATTAAATGGTTCAATTTAGAGTTGTTTTCAAGTCTAGTAGTAAGTGGTTCTAATCATATAGTTTTGTCTTTTTCTTTTCTTTTTTTTACTTGTTTGGTAGTATTTTTTAATTTTTTTTTTTTATTTCATTTTTATCAATATGTTCAATGTCCAAATACATTATTTCGGTGGGAGAAGGAAATTGAACTTGTAATAAATATTATAAAAGTTTATTTCATCATTATTTAACCAAGATTCACAAACATATATTTTAGTAATTTTTAAAAATTATTATATTACTTGTATTTTTTAAATATAAATAAATTTATAATTCTTTTTTATATTTTATAATAATTAAAAAAAAAATTTGAACTTGTAATAAATATTATAAGAGTTTATCTCATCACCATTTAACCAAAACTCAGAAACATATATTTTGATAATTTTTAAAAATTATTTTATTACCTATATTTTTTAAATATAAATAAATTTATAATTTTTTTTATTTTTTATAATAATTAAAAAAGTAATTTTAAAAGTAAAATATTAAAATTTTTAATCCATCTCACATTTTAAATTAACATTTTAATGTTATATATTTATTTAAAAAATAAACCTCTTCAAATATATAAGAACTATTTATTGATTTTAAAAAGTGATCTTATGAGCTCATTATTTATGTCGTTAAACCGTGTCGATCTTTAAGTTAGGCATATCTTGAAACAAACTTAAACATTAAAATAATTAAAATCTTATTTCTTATTTATTTTAATTTATTTATTAACTTAGAATTGTGCATTTTCATATATTTTAATAAATGTTTTTTTATTTAACATTATTATTGTACTAAAATAACATTTAACATTTTTGGAATCTAAGCTTCTGTGATCCATAATAAAATTAGTAGAAATTTTTTCGGTAATAATCACATGCAAAAGAACGTGGTTGACACATTTCGAACCAACCAGTGTGGTTCATAATTAATATTTATCAAATTTTATAACTTAATATATTATTAATATGGACTTTTTTGATGTATCAAATTTGGAGAGGAATTAAAATCTCTTAAAATGTAAATTTCTTTTTGAGTGTAAAATTTGAAAAAAGGTTTATACTTTTTGGTAGATCTCTAGTTAAGATGGATTTGTGTTTGCCATTTTTGTTTTACTTAAAGGTAATGAGAGTATTTGTAATAATTTCAAAATCCATGCCCAGATCAAAACTATACATCGAGCACTACATTATAGTTTTCTTCCATCTTCAGGATCATCTATAGACTCTTGAACCAAATTTATCCTCTGAAGAAGAATACAACAAATACTAAGAATATATGGGTCTTTGAAGGTGTAATATCCCCCTATTCTACTTCTACTTATTGTAATGTTGATTGTGATTGTAACACCATCATGGAATGACATGATGGTTGGGCCTTTGGTTAAACATATATAGTTACTATTAAAGTTAATTAATTAATGCAACTTAAGGTTCGATAGCCCTATGCATCCTTTGTTTGAAGGAGCCTGTTGTCTTTCTATTTTTCTTGAAGTTATGACCCCTAACATGCAAATTAAAGACATGGTTATTGGTGGTGTGTCGATAGGTTACACTTGTTTCATTCTTGTTGGTCACCTTTGGCATGCTGAGAGAAGAACCCATACTCAAGGGAGGAGGGAAAAAATGGAAACTCGCCACCTAACACAAGGAAAAGAGGGGATTTTGAAGTATGGATGTTTCATGTTGGGGCGTGAAGAGAAGGAAGTGACGCACTCACACAATAATACAGTTGACTCAAAGGGGAATGCAAGGAGATAAAACTCATTGGGGAAATAGAGGAGATATACAGAACATGGGCAAAGTAGGGAGGGAAGTTATTCAAGAAAATTTGGCAACTCATCCTAATTTCTTGCTCATTAGAGAGCACAATGGTTCTAGTTATTATGAGAAGTTATTCAGGATTTATGTGAGGAAACGTGTGTAGTGGTGGAGGTATGAAATAGTTTATCGAGAGAATATTTGGGTTGATTATCGAGTTATAACTTGGAGTGAGTACTTGCTGACCTTGAGCTTATGCTTTTTGACTCTAGGAACCATTTCCCCTAACTATGTTTTGGAGTTTGTTATCAAAGTGGGATGAATGGAGTTAAATGATTAAACGAGAAAACTATTGGTGTAAACTTCCCTGATCCAAGCAAATTCCTAAAACCATGGACCCAGCTTGGGGGTGGTTAGCTACAAGAAAGGTTGTAATGTAGCAGGCCTATGGCTGGATGGAGAGTAGAAATCCATCATTCAGTTTCCAACCATCTGAAACTAACTCAAATAAGTATTATGGATTGTGCATGCTGGCCTATATATTGTAATATGCCTTATTGGATTCATGACCAATGATTTTACCCTATGTTACTGATATAAGGATAAATGATTCGTCGTTTAATCATAATTGACCAGCGAACCTATGTACATGTGATAATCATGTGTTACTTGAGCTTTATGGTTGCAACTATATCAATCTATTGCGAGGTTTTTAATATGTCTATGATGGATTTTTTGAAAACCATGCAAAGAGCTAACATGTTACTTCATATGTTTCAACACCTTATAAATTCGTAAAATTTGCGGCTCGTCGTTACAACCATTTTTGTGGGCCATCTCTTTGTCAGATCATATTATGTGTTATGTGTATGGATTAGTCCCACCTTTGGGTGATTATTTTGATCTCTATTTTTTCATATTGAATGCTTTCTTTGCATGCCCTCGTGATCATGATAAATTTATGGACCTATGTGCAACTACTACCCTAATGGGTTATAATGTCATTACATGAATATGCATAGTTATTTAATATGACTTAGCTAGCTAGTTAAGGTATAAGGTTTTTGTAATATACCATGTTGAAAATATCATGCTTCATAACCTTATTGGAGCCCATTGTCTCTCTTTGAGAGGGGGAGGTAGTTAGGTGCATGGACGCTTAAGGTTCCTTAGTTGGTATGATATGGTATGTGGTCACATTTGCATTCATCGAGATCAGAGCTATTTCCATGGCCATGTATGAGAAATTGATGCATTTAACTAGATTTTTATGGTGTGTGAAATCTCGTGGTTTGGATGCTAAGATAACCAAGGATTTTTTATGTCAAATAAATAAGGAAGCTTGTTATTAAATGCTATGATATTTTCCTGAATTGTAAGGTTCTTATATTCTTATGCTTGATTAATTTACATGAATAGCTAGTTGTTAATGCTTGTGACTTCATTATATGACATGCATAAATTCCATAAATATTTGTTATGAAAAGGTTGTTGAGAGACCTATGGTCAATGCATTGTATGAATGTCTATGACTCTAGTAAAATCTATTATGGTTTGTGCAATGCCATGGTGGTTTTATATTATGATTGGAGTCCCTTCTATTGAGAGATTATTAAATGGGCTCTCCGTATGCTTAATGACTTGGTGAATAGATTCATCTCATGAGATTGAATGCACATGATGTATTAAAGGTCTTATGTTGGGACACATGTTTATTCCTGTATAAATATCGGCACTTGAATGATACTTTTCCATGAACAAAGTATAATTAGGTTGCCAAATATTGGGCATGGGTGCCACAATGGACCAGGTTCAAATTTGGGCCAATTGTGTCGTGTTAAAATACAAAGGCCTTCAAAAAAATCAGAGGAGTGGAGGAAATTTTGCATCACACTAATCACGATTTAGCCATCACTTAAGATGTTTAATTATCAAGTTATAGGAAAATTATGTGCTAATTTTGAAATTAGTGCTTAACTATGTGTCGCTCCCCTTCATTAGTTGGTAAATTCATTGAAGTAGCATGTTTACAGAAGGTGTGTGACAAGACATCATCCCATCACATAACATAGAGTAATTTTTGTCATGCCATGCATAGTTTGGGCCTAGAACTTCTTGACATTTCAGCGCATTGGTGTGATGGAATGCTAACATGAACGTATGATGAGGAGTTGAGCATGGACCCCTCAAACATTCATATAGCCATATTTTATCAAATTTTGCAGACCTATGTCCTATGCTGAGGTGGTAGACACAACAATATAGAATGGAATATATCGATGGAACATGAGGTGATGATGTGGATAGAATGTCGATATGGAACCTACATGGCATGTCATGGAAGGGAAAATTGGCCTAGTTAGGTGGCTAAAATTTCTATTTGTGGGTGAGACGTGGCACCACTAGAGGACACCACATGGTAGGATGATGTCATCAAATGTAGTAGGATTAGGTGACATGGAGGTTAGGTTTATGTGGCACCTAGGCGACATGTGGCAATCATTTTGTGGTGCCACCTAGTTTGGAGAATGCTACATGGTGCTAACTTGAAGGTCAAATTGGTTGGGTGACCCATCATCACGGACCACAAACCCTTGGAAAATTTCACAGTGTTTATTTCAATTGAAACTGCAATATAAGAAAGTCATGGGATGGGAAATATTCCTAGAAAGTGATATGGAAATTAGTAGGAAATTACCGTCAATTGTGGCGAGACACGGAGTCGAAAAAATCCATAGAACATTATCCTTATCTTTCAGCCTAGAAAAATCCAAGGGGTGGGAGGGAGTGTTACAAGAGGTGAATACCTTCCAATAGAGCCCCAAAATTTAAAAAAACTTTCCGTACATACATCCAACTTCAAAATATTTTCCTTGATAAGATCATATTTCCCCACATCAAGTTATTACTTTATAACTCCCTGATTGTTGTCTATCATACAACAACTCCCAGGAATTATTGTAACATAATTGTGACCTATACGAATGGAATGGAGCCATGGAAAAATTCTCAAGTATTCATATGTTAAAAACGTGGGGGTTCTACATTCACTAGTAAGCCCTGCCAATTTTTTATATTTGAACATATTATTCATGCTTAATCCACTGAGGGATGGAGGATGGCCTTAATTGACCATTAACCATCAACTCTTCAAACTTCAAATTGAAACCTTAGTTGACACATTGATATTATTCTTGGTTATTACCCCTTATAATGTGCTTGAAACTCATCTTTGGGATATATTTTGTTGTGATTCATGTGATTACCTAGAATTTTGTCTGTATGGGAAGATCCTTTGATCAAATATTGAATTATTAAAAGAGAGTCACACAAACTAATGAGAGAAGAGACCTAATAGTCTTGGGTGAGAAGGAATATCCTTCGATAAAATATTGAATTATTAAAAGAGAGTCACCCAACACAATGAGAGAAGAGACCTAATATTCTTTGGTGAGAAGAATGCATTGGAGTAAACCATAATATTCTTCTTGATTATTTTTCATCTTCCCCAAGCCCCATGAATACTCTAAAACGTTTATTTCTTCAGGGCCACAAAGGACCCTTCCCCCTCTTGCCATCCCTTATGCTCATTCTGAATAATGTTTTATATTTATATAAATTTCACACACACACACACATATAAATATTCTTACTTTTTTATTTTGATGAACATATAGTTATAGATATACACTTGACATTTTTCTTCGACGCATTTTATAAGTTTTGTAATTTAAATCTGAATGTATGGAAAGTCAAATTCTTAATTGTGTTGGATAAATTAAATCCAATATTTAGATATATTTATATGTTTGGAAATCCCGGGCACATCCAAAAATCCATAAATGTACATATTCTTGTAATGGAAACTTCAAGAAATTCCTAGGTCCAAATGAAGGGGTTAGTATTGTTGAAGTTTCCAATAAGGGCATGGTTGTGCGCAATGGTGACTTGTGGGAAAATTAGTTTCACACATTAGCCACATGTTATTTATTTAACATTGTATGATGATTATATGTGTTATACAGAATATATGACCGTAGACAAAAGTATCTTCCCTAGAGTTGATGGCCTATTCTAGAACAACAAAAAGCAAAGAATCTAATGTTTTCCTTAAAGTAAATAGACAATGGGATGAATCCTACCTAGAATCCATCATATGCTTTGCTCCTCTCTTGACTTGTATGCTCCAATCCTAGATCCGATAGCTATAATTAGAACCTGCACAATCAAAAAACATAAGCCAACAATATACAACATCTATGTAGCATCATATAATAACTTTATTCAATGGATCAACATGCAATTGAAATACATGAAATCATAACATCATATATAGGAAAAAATGAACTCTTTGTATTAATAGAAATGGACAGAGTTACAACCAAATATAGGAGTTGATCTTGTAGAAGATCACATTCAAGTTGACTTGTCCTTCCTTGCCACAAAGTGTACCTATATGTCACCCTAATGCATGGAATAATGACTCTCACAACAACAGCATGAGGGTAGAATCTATATCCAAAATAAAACCCCTAGCTTTTGGATGGAAGTAAATATATATGATAGAATTGTAAGTTAAGAGTTCTCATCCATTTACCAATCTAGGCTTGAGATTCACTCTTAATGGGAGGATGAGCTCAAGGGTTAAGGGGTGAAATATACAAGGTATAATAGGATAGGATTGGAGACTTTCATCCAAGGTAAATAGTTATAACAACTCATAGAAGCTTTTAGAAGAGGAAGCTTTGGGATTCTTTTTATTTTTCTCAAATTTCTAGAAAAACACAGCCCTAGCAAGGAAAAACATATTGGTGATCAACATAGGTCCAAAGAGGGCCAACATGTAGGTGAAATCTGGTCTCTAAAGGGCTAGGGAGCATTGGACCTAAAAATCACTGAAATGTAGTAGTTAAAGGCATAAATTCGGGGTTTTAATATAGTCATGCTTAGGGATTTGTGTAGGGAGGATGACAAAGTGTTCAAAGGATGTGAATGATATTGGTTGAATATCTATTTACCAAATTCGATAAAATGACCTATAGCATATTTCCCCCTAAAGCTCAAAGTCGGTAATGAAAATTGATTATTAAAGTGCTTTACCTTGTGACAAGTCAAGATCAAGAACAACTGGTGAGATCATCTTCTATTACAATACATTTACATCATGACATATTTTTTGAGGGAGGGATACCCATACTAAACACATAATATAACATTACATCTACAATGATAAAAAATATACATCCACTAATGAAAAGTTATGGACACCTAGTTGGATGACTATCTCTATGATCATAGACATCATACTTTGTGATCCGTTATTAATCCTAAAATCGCAACTCAGATGGATGAAACTAGATCTGTGGTCTTCTATCTCATTCACATGATCATCCAATGTATGATTCTAACCATGTGAATCAATGAGATGGAGTTGAACATGGTAGACACCATTTGATTACCATTCAATGATGTAAGTCATTAAAAAACATGATAGAAACCACCAATGATGTTAATGGATCTCAAATTACCATAGTACATTCCATATGGTGTGAAAGAATGGGTTGAATTCGAACACCACACAAAATATTTCGATCGAGGCCATTGATGTAAACCTATTTCCAAGAGCGATAAAACTTTCCATTGATGTATGCAAGAACCAAGGTACCAAAGGGTTTTTCTAAGTCAACTTCATGGATAATGAGCTGATGTTGATAGCAAGAGACCTGTCGTAGGAGGGCCTTGATGCATCCTCCATCAACGACACAAAATAGGTATCATGATTTCAAATAGAATGATGATGATATGGAACTGGATAAGGAATGAAAAAAATGGAATGGAGGATTAAGAGTATTGTAGTATATATTGATTGAATGACTTCTATTGAACACATTGGTGACATGAAATGGAGTTGGAAAAATTGACCAAAAACCAAAAACAGAAGATTTGAAAGAGTATGATGATCCAAAAAATAATAATATTTCCCAACCCAATTGCCACAAAGATGAAGTGGAAGAATGGCATGTTCAAGAGAGATGTGCTACCATTAATAAGTGGAGTACCCTATTTTCCCAATTAAATTCCTCAACCATACTGGTTAGTACCTCTATTTTTTTAACAAGCCTGAGGAGGATAACATATGTTTGATCTATAAATTCATCCTTCAGATGAATCCCTTTGAGTATGCTTAACGAACCCTGAGAAGGATTGTTTCAGTCTCGTCATGTTCGACAAGTCCATCATTGTTTGATATTTTTACGAGTCCAGCAGAGGTAAAAATCGACATATTTTTCATGTTTAGAGAGTTTGAAACAGAGGAAAAAAAAGAAAAATCCAAAGGTTACTTTTCGTAAATAGTCCCTTGAATATGAAAATGAAGTAAACAATACCCAAAAGAACCTCTTAGCCATGATCGACTAAGGTATTCCTTTTTTGTAAATAGTCTATCTCAATCTAGAAAAGGGTTAAAATTATATTGAGCAATCATGTTTATATTTACTTTAATACTCGACTAGGAATTTATGAGATATAATCAAATAATCAAATTGGAAGGGGATTTGTTTCATTTTTTAACAATCTTGACAAAGGGAAAGGAACTATATTCATGGGACCTTGTTTCATTTTTTAAAGAGCTTGACACAAGACAATGTAATATTCCTAATTAGTCCTAAGCTAATTGGAATATTCAGTTTTTCTTTCTGTCTTTGTTTAAAGAATAAAAGTGTAAATGAGGCTCATAAAACTCCTAATAAAGAATAAATCAGAGCCAAATGTGAAAAGGCTAAATCTTGGCTATGTAAGAAAGCACCCATAGGTGTGAAAGCAGCTAGACATTTTTACTAGGTCAACCTTGACCAAATCTACAGCACTACCATGGAGGAGTGACCATCAATGAGGCACAATGCAGTTTTAGATGGAGCTACTTTGTGTGAAAGGAGTGTTTTCAATGAAGGTGGTTTAGGTTTTGCAAGCTCTCAACTTATAAAAGGAAGAGGATGGAAACATGAGAAGGTTGTTTATGATTATCATATTTCTGAATATATTGTTTGTTTAGAAATATATCATTCTCTGGATGTTTAGATGAGAATAGTTTTTTTTAGCACATGGTATTCCTATTTAGGAATTCCATTCTCTTTATTTGAGAGGCCTCTTGGAGGATTTTTCTTTGTATTTTCCACTATCTGGCTGAAGGCCAAGCTTCTTATTTCAACTACAATGTGGATCCTATTGAGGGTTTGGTTGTCTTTGCAAGCTGCAGTAAGTGGAGGCTATATCTACTTAGATCTAGATCATTTCAGTGCCCTTTTTTTAGTGGAGGAGGCTTCTACTCAATTGGGAGGAGTTTGTTGGAGTGCTTGGGCATCAGTTTCTAATCTTGGCATGTGTCCAACTATTATCTAAACCCTAGAGTGTAGTTTCCCTTCCAGATCTACATTATTCCTGTAGGTGATGTTGCAGGGTGTTTTGGCACATCAATTGGAGAGCTGTTTTTCAAGTGTTGGGGATCTGCCCTCCACTTTGAAAAACCATTGAAGGGAGATCTAATTCTTGTCATATCATATCTGATCTGAATACTTGTATAATTCAGAATTTTTGGATATTTCTGCAGATCTGCAGACTTAGATATTAGATCTACTGCTTGTACTTGGTGTAATGCTAAAAACCACAAGGGGATCTGAAAGAGGAGCCTATCTAGTCTATGGATCCATTCTAGATCTGAACTTTCATGCACAGATTTTCTATAGATCTAAAATGTAATCAACAATTATTGCAGCCTAATAAAATAACACTATCAAGGAAGTTTCAGCCAATACATGTGGTTTCTGCACCTCTTTTGAGGGATTTCTTCTATTGGTGTCTTGTATTTCCAGCTGTGCATCTTATAAACCTCATTATACATCTATTTTTCTGCTGTAAATACTTTTGAAAGGCCTCTTTATTGGCCTCCTTCTTTCTTTAGATATTTGCGTTATTTTCTGCTGCATGTAATCGAGTTTCCTAATTGTGATATAAGTTGCTACCAAAGCATCATCTTGGAACAACACTGTACTTTCTAAGATGTGTCTTTTCAGAAAAAGAAAAAAGAAGAAGAAAAATCTGACCATGGTGATAAGAGACAAGATAAGACCACTATGGAAAAGCAGAAAGGAAGTTCTCCAAAAATGTTTTGACTATGCATGAGTTGAAAAGAGAAATCAAGGGAATGAGGAAGGAAAGACATGCAGATCCCTCAAGAATAATTTCACATGAAGAAATCGCTAGTTCTTCATATTATGTGTGTGAAAATTCAGCCACACAATTAGATCTACAACGCTATAGCATTCCTACATTCCTAGCAAGAGAAGAAACAGAAGGAGAAACAACAAAGGAGGAGACTCTTGGTGACTATCTCCAAAAATATGAATCTCAGTCTAGAAGATTCAGGGAGCATCTAATCTTCCAAGAGTTTTGTCAACTTAAAGAAGAGAGAAGATCCAACAAATACAATAGAAGAAGAGGGTGCATGTAACACACTTTGTGTAGGTTCTTTCTACCTACTTTTGATGGATCACCCGAGAGCTCAGCCAAGTCTTGGGCAAGGAAGCTAGACACATATTTCCAGCTGCATCAAGTTTCAGAAGAAGAAGCCATAAGAGTAGTAGTGCTGCATCTCCAAGGTAAGGCTTATGCCTAGTGGTTATTTGAATCTTCTTCATTGGAAAATGTAAATATCTCTACTTATGCAAAGTTCACTAGGAGGTTAGTGAAAAGATTTGGTTTAAAGCATTCTGAAACTTCCATGGGTGAGAAAACCAAGCCCAAGAATTCAGAACCCTTGCATGAGTTGGAGGGATCCATGAAGCCAACTCCATTTTAAAACATTGTTGAGGGGATTAAATATATGCTACATTCTTTGCCAAGGGCAAAGGCCCCACTTCAGCAAGAAATTTCTTCTCAAGAAGAAGATATAAGGACTACTTTTTCAAGAGGAGATTAGGCAAAAGGGCCTCTTAATGATGAGGTATTCTCCATTGATGAGGAGAAGGGAGAGAAAGAGCTGAAAAGATCCTCCAGCGCTATGACAACAGTAGGAGATCTACTTCTATTTGGAGATGGAGGTGAAGCAATTGCTTCCACTAGAAGGGATCTTGTATCTTTGCAAGAAGCTCCAAGGGATTGGCATCCAAGGGATATTACACATGAAAAGCATGAGCAACATGTGTCTATGAAGATAGACAAGGAGTCAAAACAATGGAGGAAGTGTGTTCCAACATTGCATACAGTTTTGGGAACACACACTATGCTAGATCATTCCTTTGTGATCAAGACTCTTGACACCAAGGAGATGTTGGGTGTACATGGGTTAATGACATCTGAAGAAAGCACCTTAGACTATGAGATCTTGTAGAAGGTAGGAGGAGAAGAATAAAGGAGGGATCACAGCGCTGATATGGCAGGAGATGATCCACTATTACATGGAGGGAAGGATAGAGCAATTTATCCAATCAGAAGCACTCCTGCATCCTTAAGAGTGAAACCCCATTATCATGAAACTTCCACACAAAAAACAGAGGTGAATTTTCACAGTGAAAGTAGGGATATGATGATCCCATCTATTATGCATATGGGGATGATCCATGGGACATCATTGTCTTGTGGGAAACCACCTTGAAGACCTCCTAATTCAGATCTAGTGAAAGATGTCTCACACCTTGATGCTCCATTAATAGATCCAAGAAGGAAGGGAGCACTAGAAGACCAAAATACAATGTTGAGAGTGTTGGGAAAGCTCAAGGAGGAGGGAAATATTTTCTCTTTATCACCATTATCCACTCTTTCATCTCATACTATGCTGAGAGAATATGTTGCAAGAATGAATAAAGACACCATCATGGGGCAAGGAGGGCAATCCTTGGCTATGAAGACTCAGAAGATAGTCTCACTTGGAGAGAAATCTTCCATACATGATAGAATATGGTGGCCTCACATGCATAATTTGGCAAGACCAAGGAGGTTTTGGATAGATGGTAGCCTTCCATGGGATACTAACTTCCAAAAACTTCCATCTTCATTTGAGCATGTGCATATGCAAGAAGGGAAACAAGGAGGGAATAACAACCTTCCATCACGTACTCTTGGCATGGGATATGTCAACGAGGAGAAGAAGGGAAGGGATGAACTTCCAGAAAATACCTTTGGCATGGGAGATGTCAAATAAAGGAGCATCCACATGACAGAAATTTCAGTTGATATATCATTAGTGTTGTTGTTGTTGAGGAGTCTAGATCCATATTGGAAATCCCAACTGTTGGTGAATTTTTCCAAGGATCTTCACACATGCAAGATTCTTGATGACCAGCTACATGATGAGGGATATTTAGTCCAAGATGGAGTCATCTATGATCATGGTAGTATCTTCTTTTCTAGAGCCTCCAAGCTCAAGGATAAGTTGCTACAAAGGGCCTATGAAGAGTTCTGTTTCAGCCACAAATATTCCATGAAGTTCAACAACATCATCATGAGGAGCTACTATTGGGAGGGCTTTGAAGGAGAACTATACCAGTATTGTCAAATATGCATGTACCATGTGGAGGTGGAGCAACAACATAACTCTATTAGAGAGTTAATTCAGCCTTCTATTTCTTCTTTTGAGAGGAGATAGATATATGCACCACTCCATTTATTTGAGGAGGATTACTGGTAAAGAGAATACTTGTGTAAATCATGTTTTATTTTCTGATTGTATGTATTCTTGTACCGTGTATACGTAGGCCATGACTCCAAGGAGGAGTGTTGTACCTATTAAAATTCATGGCCAACTTTGGGCCAAGACTATTCTTGAACATGGCCACTCCCTTGGAGGTAAAAGGGAGATTTTGCAACATGATGGGTGCTTTCCTAAGGCACCAAATATATCTCACACTTACAACCATGGTGAGATTATATGGGAAGAAAGTGAGTGGTGGGGAAACCACTTACCACATCTTCATCTAATGCAGTTAGGAGATGCCCTGCGTTGGTTCCACATGTGGGACTATGACCCACCTACATATGCACAAAAATTTGTTTGTATCCATGATGATGTGCTTGTACTTTTTATGGGGACGATTGGAGGGAGGATGAAAGGATTGGATGTCTCCTTTGGGAGAGATATTCTCCATGGTTCTTATGTTTCAAATGTTTGGGAAAGCATTGGACCATCCATGATTGCTACAGTGAGTCTCTTATTTCATTATGGGATGAGCCATTTGGGTAACTTGAGCATTCGGGAGGTACCTCTCACATGGGAGGAGTTTTGCTATGAATTACCAATCTAAAAGGTGATTCATTTTATATTGATGGTAGCTTGGAGATTGGAGCTCCATATGGGAAAGAAGGTTCCCGAAATCTTTAATTTTGTCCTTGTAGTTGCTTGGGGACAAGCAATATTTGGGAGGGGAGGACTGTAATATTCCTAATTATTCCTAAGCTAATTGGAATATTCATTTTTTCTTTTTTTCTTTGTTTAAAGAATAAAAGTGTAAAGGAGGTTCATAATACTCCTCAATAAAGAATAAATCAATGCCAAATGTGAAAAAGGCTAAATATTGGCTGATAAATCAAGCACCCTTGGGTGTGAAAGGGGCTGGAACATTTTGACTGGGTCAACCTTGACCAAATCTACAACGCTGTCATGGAGGAGTCGCCAACAATGAGGCACAACACAATTTTAGATGGAGATGCCTTATGTGAAAGGAGGGTTATCATTGGATGTGGTTTAGGGTTTGAAAGCTCTTGCCTTATAAAATGAAGCGGATGGAAACATTAGAGGGGGTTGATGTTGATCATATTTCTGAATATATTGTCTGTTTGGACATATATCTTTCTCTTTCTGTTTAGTTGAGATTTAATTATGTTTAGCATTGGGTGTTCCTGATCGAGAATCCCACCTCTTCCCATTGAGTAGCTCTTGGGAGACTTTGTATTGCATTGTCCACTATCTGGCCGAAGGCCAAGCTTCTTATTTCAACTACAACGTGAATCATATTGAAGGATTTGATTTGTCTTTATAGAAGCTATAGTAAGTGTTGGCTAGTCTACCTAGGATCTGAATCATTTAATTCTTTTTAGTGGAGGCTTCTACTCCATTGGGAGGAGAGTATTTGAGTGCTTGGGCATCATTTTCTGATCTTGGCATGTGGCCAACTACTATCTAAACCCTACATCGCAGTTTCCCTTCTAGATCTGTGTTATTCATGTAGGTGTTGTTGCAAGGTGTTTTGGGACATCAGTTGGAGAGCTGGTTTTCAAGTGTCGGGGATATGCCCTCCATTTTAAAGATCCATTGAAGGAAGATCTATTTCTTGTCATATCAGATCTGATCTGAATACTTTGTATACTTCATAATTTCTGAATATTTCTGCAGATCTGCAAACTTAGATCTTAGATCTACGCACTTGGTGTAATGCTCAAAACCCCAAGGGGATATGAAAGAGGAG